>JAFIDM010000004.1:26487665-26529808 GCA_023159025.1 Thereuonema tuberculata | reverse complement strand
ACAGCATTAGACTACCGATAGGACAACAATTACATTACAGAATACAATAATTACAGCATTAAAGACATCAATTACATTACAGAATACAATAATTACATCATTACACTACAAATAGAATAACAATTACATTACAAAGCATGTAATAATTACAGTATTACACTACAACAACAACAATAACAATTACATTACAAAGAGTACAATAATTAAAGCATTACATTACAAATAGGACAATAATTACTGACATTACAGAATACAATAAATACATCATTACACTACAAATAGAATAACAATTATATTACAAAAGAGTATAATAATTACAAAATTACAATACAACTAGAACAACAATTACAATACAAAGCATACAATAATTAGTGTTTCACTACAATAAATGTAACAATTATACTATTAATTACCTTAAAAACTCGCAAGAACGATACAATAATAATTATACAGATAAATATATATGAATTTTTCAATGAATATCTCTATTTCATTTGAGTCATCTTTAATTTTTGAAGTTATTTTTTACTATTACATGTTCCAAATGATTGTTTTCATTGATTATTTTTTTCTATTATTATTATTATTATTATTATTATTATTTTTTTGTAATTTTGGAATATTTTGATATTATATATTTCACGAGCTAATTGGTTAAATAGTTTCAATAAAAATCCTGTAATAGGCAATAATTATTTTTTGGATGTTTTATACCTTATTTTATTAATCGTTTATTAATCTAATAAGTTGTACTATAGAAGTTTTTTTTAATTATTATTATAAATATATAGATTAGTAAATAGAATTATATTTGAATTGATATATTTGTTTGTTTATCAAATTGCTATATTCTTTTGTTTTATGGGAAACGGAAGTACAGTCGATTCGAATAAATTTTCACTTTGGCAAAAGGGAAGGGTATTGTATAACGGGAGATGGGTAGGTGGCCTAGGGGTGGGGATATTCGCATTCAATGAACGCACTTCCTCGACGGGGCTGGTTCCTCCAAATAGTGAAAAATGTGTTCAGGTGGGTGGATAGTAGACCTTTAACTGGCTTCCCTCTGAACTGAAAGAATCAAAGGAAAAGAAAAAAAATATAATCCCCACTCCTTCTTTTCAGTGGCAAAAACAGGATGAGGGTGTGGAATAATCACGTGCAAAAGAATTTACACAACTTTTTTACAGGATTAAAAAACTTAAAACAAATGGTTAAGGCTTTACTTAAAGTGATAAAATTTATTAAGATTACAGTATGAAGTTTTAAAATGCAATCTTAATAAGACACTATAAACTCAACTAAGAAATCAAAAATAATCAAGTATTACATTTAGATATAAATCAGATTTTTTTTCCTAATTATTGATTTCTGATATTACTTGCTCAGAAAAAAAAAAAGGTTAAAATACATTATATAAATTATAAACCTATATAAACTAAATAAATTGTAGAGGACTTTTTAAAATCATAAAATAAACGTTTCCCCTGATCTTAAACTTGTTTTGTTTATTTATTTCTGTTGATTTACTTTGTGGTTTCGATCCATGGAAGTACGCGACGTGCTCTACTGAAAATAAACAAAATTTCAGAACTCGGGTCTCAAGAAAGGATAGTGCTGAAATATAACAGCCATGATTATAATTTCATAAAATTTTGCAATGTTAGCGGATTACCAGAAAGACATTCTAAAATGTATATTAGACATATAAAATTGTAATATAGATTCTATAAATGGGTGAAAGTCCTATAGACTAATAGGCGAAAGTTTTGTTGTTGATTTCGTTTTAATACAAGCAATTCTGTGAGATTTCCTATACGCAATTTCAATCACTACATTAATTCTGGATATTATTTGATTTTCTCTGAATTATTTCGAATATGAGTTACACAGGATCAATGAGAAAAGAAGTAGTAATTTTTTGACCCCTGATAATGTGTTTAAGTCATTAGCGTTAAATCAAAAGAATTTTTTTACAAGTAATTCTACCGTGATTATTTTAAGCAAAAAGTATCAGAGCAGCGTAGTTTTCTTCGTTTTACAGAAAGAATTTTTTGTTAAAAAACCAAAAACTAATGTTTTCATGAGACACTTTGAATAGAATGTTGTCCTGTAAATAAATGTATATTTTATAAGTGCACACGTTCCAATACCCAAATATTTAGTTTATGTATTTAAGAGATCATCAAAGTTTTCATCTCTCCTTTATTAATTAATAATGTATAATACATAATAAAAGTAAATAATATTAAAGTGTAACTTAAGTCTATATCTCTTTCTTATATTGTTCTTCTTATAATATCATAAAATCCAAAACATCTTCAACTACCAAATGTGTATATAAAAAAACATAATACATTTATTAACGAATTTTCGGCAAGTTCTTCTTTCCTTTGTCAAGTTTTAAATAATGTAAACAATTTGCAGATGTTACTTACCATGCCATGTTATACACCCTGGACATTGTTACAAAATAACCATCAATACAATAGTCCATATTTCTTCTTCAAACCTTTTCTGTAAAATATACTATTAAGCATCATCCACTACACCAGAAATAAATGTTAAACACTACATTTATTTCGAGAAAAAAACAGCAAATTTTCGAGGAGAAAATAGAAAAAATAAAAAAAGTCTCCTCTTCTTCAAGCCTTTACAAATAATAATATTAATATTAAATCACGAGATTTTGAATTTACAATATCCGTGAATATAAACAATATTAATACAATATATTATTAAATTACGAGATTAGAACTTACAATATTATAGAACATTGTCTTCTTCATAATAATCCTCGAGTTGTGTGTCCAAATTTAATTGTTTTTTACAATCTAGATCTTCAATTATTACTTTATTGTTGGGATTAAAATATTCTTTATCAATTAAATCTTTGCCTAATTTTACTATACCTTCATCTATGTTAATCCCATCATTTCTATTTAGGTTGTATCCTTTTGTGGTTCTTATGCATAAGCTTTCGATTATTTTTCTAATTTTAGTATTCTTTTCATTGCAAAGAATTCTAACTTCCTTATTAATAAAATGTTTCTTTTCATTACAATGCTCAGCAATTTCAGATTTTTCTACTAATTTTGTCCTGATATAGTAACCATGTTCTGAAGCACGTTCCTTAATCGTTCTTTTCGTTTCTCCAAGATAAAACAAATTACAGTTAAGACATTCCAATTTATATATTACACCCATTTCATATCTTTTATCAATACTATTCAATTTTTTACACAAAATATTCTTTAATTTATTATTATATTCAAAACTTACACTGATTCCAAATTTCTTGCATATTTCTTTCAAACGCAAACTATTGCTATTCAAATATGGTATAAAACATCTCATATCATCATAGCTTTCAATTCTTTTATTTTAAATTTATGATAATTCCTAATTGTGCTTTCAATGAATTAGTCTGTATAATCATTCTTTTTTTAGTAGTGTTTTCATATCATCAATTTTTTTATTAAAATCTTCTTCCGTACTCGTATTATTATCTATTCTAAGTAAATAATTTTCAATAATATTCCGTTTTATATTTGTATTATGTCCAGAATTAAAATTTATAACATGGTCACTTTTGTACTCTTTATTGTAGTGTTTTAGGATCAATTTGTTTTCCTTTTTTATTAACTCCAAATCAAGAAATTTTAAACATTCATTGACCTCTTCTTCCATTTTGAAACGAATGTCTTTGTTTCTTTTATTGATTTCATTCAAAAAAATGTCAAATTGTCTCCTTGTCCCGAACCAGAATATTATATCATCTGTATAACGATAATATTCTAGTTTATATTTGGTCTCTTTCAAACGTTTGCATTCAAATACATTCATGAACATGTTGCACAATGACCCTGATATTGGGGATCCCATTGGGAAACCCATAATTTGTTTGTAAACCTTATCCCGATGTTTGAAATATGCATTTTCAGTTATTAACTTTATAATTTCCATTAATTCATTACAATCTATTTTTTGTTTCAATAGTGTTTCTCTATTTTCGAATGCTAATTTATCCACTATCATTAAGGTCTCTTCCACTGGGATATTAGTATACATATTATCCACATCTAAGGAAAACATGTAAAACTTATTATTATTATTAAAGAAATGTCCTATTTTATGAATTAAGTCTTTTGAATTTTTTATGATTACATCATCTCTTGGTAGTTTAAAATTTTTAACAATTTTATTTACAAATCTTGCTAAGTTGTGCACTGGAGAACCATATGCATTAATCACTGGTCTTATGGGGTTGTTATCTTTGTGAGTTTTTATTCTTCCTTCCATAGATGGAGTTCTGCAGCTATCTTTCATAATTTCCTGGCTTTGAGTAAAACTTATTATCATTATCTTTCAGATTAGTTACTACTGTTTTTACTTTATTATATAGTGTGTATGTTGGATCCCTCTTCAATTCTGTATAATGTTCTTTATCATTAACTAGTTCATCCAATTTAGAAACATATTCTTCTCTATTCATTATCACCATTTGCTGTTTTTTTCTCGAAATAAATATAGTGTTTAACATTTATTTCTGGTGTAGTGGATGATGCTTAATAATACAATAGTCCTTTCATATGAAAACGAACCTAAACTTTACATTGTATCATAATTTCAACAATTTTATTCATTCATTAAAAAACCAATTCTTCAAATTTTGAAATTTTGTGTTTCTTATTTATACTAGATAATCCCTCGCCAATTTTACTGATTCTTAACCTTTATTTCTAATCCTTCATTTCTATTGATATTGTCATTCTTTGTATTTCTTAGAAACAAACTTTCAATAATTTTTCTTGTTTTCTTATCTTTAATATTAAAGCTTGCTTAGATCATTTACTCTCCTCTGAGTCCAGGACAAAATTCAAAGAAATCTGAAGGAGTCTGATGAAAGTTATCTTTGTAATAATTTCTCTCTTGCTTTATTTTTCTCATCAATGATTATAGATGAGAAAAATAAAGCAAGAGAGAAATTATTACAAAGAATAATAAGGAGTAACTCTGTAAAATACAGACAATTAAGATTAAAAGCAGGCAAAGTTTTAGAAAGAAGAAGAGAGAAATAATAAGAAGACAAATTGAGGAGATTGAGGAGTTAAATTAAGCAAATGAAATGAGGAAATTCTATGCAGTCCTGACTAAGATGAGAAAAGGATATTATCCTAGGGAATGAAGATGTAAAGATGAAAACGGATCTGTATTGAGTGATGAGAAAGCAATAATTGAAAGATGGGCACAGTATTTTAAAGATCTTCTCAATAAGGATTCAACAGTTGAGAATGAAGGAAAGGAAGATGATACGTTGGAAACCGAGCCTGCTGTAGAGGGACCTAAAAACTCTGAAATTTTGGCTGCTCTTAAGAATATTAAGAATAATAAAGCACCAGGAGAGGGTGGAGCAGCTAGAGAAATGATCACATATGGAGCTAACCAGGTTGAAAATGCAATCTTTAAACTTCTGTCAGTTGGAGAATGGATATTATTATTTGCGCAATTTTTAAAAGGAGAGATAAACGTGAAGGTTCCAATTATAGAGGAATCATCTTAATGTGATATAAATAAGATACTATCAAAGATAATTAATGATAGACTGAAAGAGTAGGTCTATTCAGAAATCATACTAGGGAAAAACAAAGAGGATTTCGACCAAATAGAAATACAAAAGACCAAATTTTTGTCGTCAGACAGAAAATGGAGAACTCTATGAATATAACACTGATATTCATATGCTTGTCATTGACTTCAAGCAAGCTTTTGATAGTATCAATCTAAATAATCTATATAAAATTTTGAAACAAATTGGAATTCCCGCTGATATTAATAAGACTTGTACAAATGACAATGGATAGCACCAAAGCAAGTGTGAAGGTTGGGAATAAATTGAGTGAACCTGTCACATATAATCCTGGAGTAAAACAAGGTGATAGTTTATCAACCACACTCTTTATAGAATAATGTATGGCTAGGCTAAACAAAGTAGATCAAAAAGATACGAGTTTCAACAAGTCATCACGAATCTATGCTGATGATGCAGTGCTGATTACCAGAAATGTACGGAAATCTTAAACAAATTTATCATGAAATGGAGAAGGAGTCTGAAAATAATTGGTTTAGTGATAAGTGAAGAGAAAACGAAATATATGATTATTTCCACTTCTGAAACCAGAAGAACTCCTCAAAACCTTAGAATATAGACAACAAAGATTCGAAGGTGTAGCCCAATTTAAATACCTAGGAGCCATGGTTAATAGCAATTGCAGAATGATTGATGATGTTAAAGATCGAATACAGGCAGGCAATTGAGCCTTTTTCGCAAATATGTCATTCTTTAGAAATCGGATTATCCTGCGCTCCACTAAAATGAAGATTTACAAGACACTTGTCCGACCCGTTGTCAAAGAAAGATGCTGAGAAGAATGTAAGGACCTATTAAATAATATGATATTTGGAGACACAGACGTAATGATAACAAATTAACCAAAAGTAAAAAGATTTATTAAATCTCAAAGACTTAGATGGTTGGGGCATCTCGAAGGAATGTCTGCTACGAGGATTCCAAAGAACTGGAGAAATATAACAGTAGAATACGGAGAGGAATAGTCAATGAGGCCACGAGGGATTCTCAGCTCTTGTTAAGTTTAGAAGGCTAATAGAAACAAAGAAAAGTAATTGAAAGACTATTTTTATTATTAAAGGTACGTATGTATGTTAAAAAAAATGTTATGGATGTATGTATAATTAATCTGCGATCATACACTATACTTTTCTACAACAAAAGCAATTAAAACGTTTTTTAATTGATCGCATTTAAAACCTCTATAACTCGAAACCTCTTTATCTCGAATTTTTTTCCTTTCCCGTGAGATTCAAGATAGACAGGTTCGACTGTATATTTAAGCTAATGAATTAAAAAAACAAACAAAGAAACAAACAAATAAACAAACTTCTTACATTCATCAACTAAATTACTTTTTAGACTATTCTGAGGGAATGTCGAGGCTCATCAAATTTCTGAATATGTATCTGAATTTGTGTCGGTCCCTAATAACGTCTGAGCTGCTAAGCGGACGTTCTTAAAACTTCGCGTGCACATTTAAGAACAAAATACGATCCACTTTTTTTTTTAAATGCACTTTTAAGGATAATTTTTTTTTTTTTTTTTTTTTTTTATGGCGAAAGCCATAAGAAATGACAAATAAAAAGCTTTGAGAACAATATTAAAGGACGTAGACATAAGTTCTGTCATGAACCTCCTTTATTTTTGTTTTTGTAATGCAATCATGGCGCCATTATTTACATATTTTGTGAATCATCTGATATTTGTAGGATTCTTTGTTAGTCCTTGCATCACTAAGCACTTCTCTTCCGCAGCGATTGGATGTTTCATGTTTGTCTGACATATTCTCAGAAAGCTTTCGAATATTTGTGCTTGAAAAGCCCCCGAGTGCTTAGGGATTTGTGTTTTTAAGTCCACAAAGTTGCTTCGACATGAAGTTATTCACCTACCACGAACGGACTTCATATTGCATTCTTAAACTATATTGATCTAATCCTTTTTCCAAATCTGTAATAACTTCAAGTTAGATCCAGAGGCGGTTCTCCACAGAAGTAATCTAGAATCTCGTACTTTTAGGCGCGAAGCGTTTTCTTGTAAGGGGCTGTCCATAAACTACGTATCCATGTCGGGGGGGGGGGGGTGCTTAGCGTGACAAAGTGTGACGGTGAGGGGATCAGATAATATGTGACGTCACATTATATTTCACTTAAGCCCATTTTTTGAAATCAAAAATAGGTGCTACTAATAAATTCATTAAAACACCCGCAATTATAAACTTTAAAAGTTCAAACGTGTAAACAAATGAAATATGCTTGAATATGATGAATATGCATCAAATTGTAAATTTCCTTATACGAAAAACGTTAATTTTAATTTTAAATTTTGATTTTTCTCTTAAGATCTAACTAACTATTTGTACCAGGGCCGGATTTAGAAGTATGGCCGCCCCAGGCAGCGCTATTTTTGCCGCCCCAGCATATAATTCTCCCATTTATGCTGTGAAAACACACTCCCATACACGCTGTACCGTATATGTATAGTAGCAGTCATATCCGGCTTCGTCCCGGTAAACATAGAAATTCTTGCCTGTCATATTTATTGATATAATTTGTAATTAAAAAAGATGGCTTGTAATAAAACAAGGTAATTAATGCTTTTAGACAGTGTTAAAAGCAAAGCGATCCCATAATATACACAATTTTATAAACACAATTTTATAAACAAAATTTTATCGGAAGCGATCAGATCGTAGTCGGCGGTATGCTTCAGCATTTCTTTCTCGTTCTCTGTCTCTTGTCTCTGACTTTGAGCGAGACCGTTCTTCATGCAAGCGTGAAGCTTTTCGCTTTGCATCAGCATCTCGTTCTTTCGCACGTCGAAACATTTTTTCAATTTCAATCACAACAATCGCAACAACTGCGTCTTTTGCATGCGCAACAATCACATTTATAATGCAGCTCTATAACAATCACAACACTCAAAATAAACGCAACAATTGCGCCTTTTGCATATGCAACAATCATATTTATAATAATAAGGAAATTAAAACAATACCAGTTTTCGTGGTTTTTAGCAACCCATTATTAGCAAACCCCTCCTTGGGAGTCAGGGAGTGGTCCTACAGGTCTGATTTTTTTGGACGTAGTCACCTACTTTTTGATTGCTGAACATTGCTGAACACAATGGTGAAGGTTTCACTCAAATATCTCTAACCACTACAGAGTGTCACAGAGTGTAACATCCAGCAAGCATAAATGCAAGAGCGGTCATCTATGTTTTACAGGCAAGCTATAACATAGGGGCCAATAAAAAAACATGGAAAATTAAATTGATTTTCTCAATACAGTCGGACCTCTATTTAACGAAGTCGCTAAATCCCGAAAAAAAAGTTCGTTATATAGAAAATTCGTTAAATAGAGATTCACCTTTTAAAATTACTTTAAACTACATAAAACAGATTTAAAATACATAAACAATAAATATTATTAAAAAAGTAGTAATTTTAATGACATAAAAGCATACATTACCACATGCATACATAAATTTTACTAATAAAGTCTGTTAATTTTGTCTGAGCTTTTTTTTTTGAAAAAGTGTTTTCGTTTATAGTATGTCTCGCATCTTTGCAATGCACCAAAAACCCCTTCAGTATTTTCTTCAAATTGTAATCCGCGTCGATTGTTTCAAATGATTTTAGAATTTCATCATACGAAGGTTTTTTTTTATTTCTGCATCCTGATCATTTCCATTTTCATTATCTTCATCTTCATCGCAATTCATAGCTGTATTGTTTTTATTTTTCACACTGTCCAAAATATCCGATTCAGTTAGTGTTTCCGAGGTCTCAACTTCAAAATCAAGTGAAAGATAATCATCAATCAGCACATCATCGTTAATTTCTTCTTTTTCCCTCAGCTGTATCCACATTTCTTTCTTTTCCTCTAAGGGAATATTAATAATCAAAACATTTCAAGGAGAAAAAAAAAATAGATACCACGAAAAAATTCGTTAAATAGAAAATGCACTTCGCTATTTGGAGGTTATTTTACGAAGAAATTAGCAAAATGTTCTTGGTTCCAAAGAAAAGTTCGCAAAATATAGAAATTCGCAAAATAGAGGTTCGTTAAATAGAGGTCCGACTGTAATATAATTTTATTAATTTCTCTTAAGTTCCTTCAGTTTTAGGAACTTTAACCCACTATTGCTTTATTCGCAGTTCGATTTGCAAATAAAATGGAAAAAGAATAAACGGGAGAAATGCTGCCCCCGATGAAAATGAGCCCTACACAGCTGCCTACCTTGCCTAGACCTAAATACGGCACTGATTTGCATCTATCTAAATTGCCAAAAAGAAATCGTTTTAATTTTAGATTTTGAGTCTATTTTTTACTACTTATTTGATTTTGTTTTATTTAATTGAATTTATAACAATAAATATATATATATATATATGAAAATAAAAGAAAAGATCCTTTTACTGTCCAGTTGGTGAAAATATCTGTGAATGAATTATTTCAACTAATCATTTGCTGATCATTAAGCATCGTATCATTTGATGTGAGGAAGAAGCCATGTTGGTTTATTTATTCATACAGTTCCTTTTCGCGCGATTTAACGAAATTGGGATTTCTAGTGAAACAACGTTCGATTTTGAACTTTACGGCGATCGCCTGAAGTTTCCGATTGTCACGTGAATGAGTTTTAATTGTGGTGAAGTTTCAGCAAAATATACAAAATTGTTAAGTTAAAGTATCTCATTATAGGCTTATGCAGGTATTTGGAATCGGTGAGACTGCCCATTGGAGGTGGGATGGTCAGCCCAACGCCCGACCACCTTTAACCTCACAGAAAGAAACCCGGTACCCAATCTACAGCGGGTTGACTGGACCCGTATGAAGGAGATTTCAACGACTATCTCCGCCGGAAATCGGATCCGGCTTCTTCAGTCCGCAGTCAAGTGACGTACCATTTGGCTATCGGCCCACTAAGCATTATTATTATTATTACTGAAGCGGATGCTGTTATTTATAATAATTATAGCCAGTACTTAGCAGAATTCATTGATAAAATCCAAATTGTATTTAAAAAAATGCGCTTCTAATCAATACCATTATTACTATTTCATAAAAAAATTCCATACAAACTGCGTAAATTGTATGGAATTTCGTATACTTACAGTATAAAAAAAATAAAAAAAATATTGTATTTAAATCAAGGCATTATTTGTAATTGGATGTACTGTGTGTTTCGAGAAAGCTCATTTTTTTCCTTCGGTAAAGCATGTCGAAAGTTTTCATGGATTGTACTCGGAAAAATATAACTCTATTTTCATCTGAACGTACCGTAAACTTACTAATTCATTTCTTCTTAAATTATTGTAAATTACAACACATCAACATATCGGCGATATTTCGTCTTTTTTTTTTCAAAGACTTTGACGAGCCATTACCAGGGCCGTTTCTACCATTAGGCAAGACTAGGCGGTCGCCTAGGGCGGCAAGATTTTAGGGCGGCCGAAGGACGGATTCTGTTTTGTTTTGTTTTTATGGTGGGGGCGGCATTTGAAAGGGAGGGGGCGGCATTTTTCAGTTCTCGCCTAGGGTGGCAGAACACCTAGAAACGGCTCTGGCCATTACTAAAAATCATGGGACGGAGTGTCTCTCTCTTTTCCAAATTTAGGGTTGGGAAAGAGAGAGATTATTCTCTATCCCATGATTTTTAGTAATGGCTCGTCAAAGTCTTTGAAAAAAAGACGAAATATCGCCAATATGTTGATGTGTCGTAATTTACAATAATTTAAGAAGAAATGAATTAATAACTCTGTTTTATTGATGACAGAAGCTAAACCTCATGATGTAAACCTCATCTCAGATTCAACTTGCAGGGAAAACAGGCTTTTGTACTGCCGCCAAAGAAAATAGGTCCAACTTGCCGGCTTAGCAAAGTATTGTCAGATGCGAAATAAAACGTTCTAAATATGAAATTTCATTTTTCTTAAGTAATTCAATATCAATCTGCCTTTTCGTTAGGCAATAATATTTTGTATTTATTCTCCGCCAATCAAAATGCTTTTCAATCAAAACAAACAAGATGGCGTCTAGCCAAACTTGCTATGTACACCGGACTTTTGTCGGATTTGCCCCCGGGGGAAACATCTTTCAGGTCAGACATAGTACATGCTAATGCATATTTACGGAAAGCTTCGTGAAACTAATAAAGAGAAAACCAAAGAAGATGTAATAGAAATGGTTAGTGAGTACACTGGAGTCAGTGTGAGAACGGAGTATTCAATGAAGTCGGAGTTCAAGAAAAGGGGAGAATTCAAATCTCCAGTAAAGAAAAAGATTCGTCGTTCGCTAAACTTCTGCCAATCAAGTAAGTTGTCTTCTCATCCACGGTATGATGATTTTGTAAAAACAGCTGTTCGACGGATAATACATTCATTTTTCTTCCGAAATGAAGTTCCAACTGTAAATAAAATTTTTAGGGAAGTACATAACAAGTACATGTTATTGTTCATGCTGGAGGAGAGAATGGATTTATTCCCAGAGCAGAACTCGTATTTGAAGGAAAGAAGACTGAGGGAGGTTATCACAGCGAAATGGATGCTCATAATTTCGAAACATGGATTACTGAAAAGCTGCTTCCCAATGTTGAAGAGAAACGCATTATTGTGATGGACAATGCACCTTATCACAGTGTTCATAAAGAAAAATTACCAACATTAAACACCAAAAAGTCAGAAATTGCAAGTTGGTTAATGGAGAAATCCCTACTACCAGAGAATTATAACCCTAAATCAGTTTTAAAAGCAGAGTTGTTGCTGCTTTTAAAACTGATTTATAGTGAAGAGAAATTCATCTCTACAGTACATCCAAAGTTTATTTCATATCCCCATTCATGAGAACTTGCAAAAATAAAAAATTATCATATTTACTGATGTTTATTTCATAATTATGTGAATTTACAAAAGCAAAATTATCATTTTCAACAAATACCAATAACACATTTCCCCACTCACCCCACTCATGAAAACAATAAAATAAAACAAATGTTACTGAATATTTACAGTTCATTCCATATTCCCACCCATTTGTACTTAAAAAAAAAATGTATGATTGTCAATGAATATCAACCATTCATTTCAGAAATGGAGACTAAACTTAACAAAAACAAAAAAGGATATCTATTATACAAGGAATTAAAAAATTAATATCTATTATACAAGGGGGGAAAAAAATATTTTCTTTTCTAATGGATTTAATAGATTGCTGTTGACCTTATATATATAATAATAATTATGTATATGATAATAGGTATCTACAAAATTCTTTTTTGATATAATATAGAATACAAATATTAAAATCATTTATCATAGATCATAAAAGTAATGGAGGAATGAATCTTTTAGAATAAAGTTTGTAGAAATACTCCAAATTTCTAAATTGCTGAACTAAAAAAAAAATTTAGATGGATTCTAAAAATCATATATGAATTTATAAATAGATATTGTGTGTGTGTATAATATGTCTTTGTAAATAATTGTAATGTAATTTCTCTACAGTAATACATTCAAAAATTTTTGATATAAATATTTCTTTGCCAACATATATTTATAATATGTGTGTTATGTATCTGTACAAATAATGAACAACACAACAGAAATATTAGGAACTAATAAAAAAAAAAAAAAAAAAAAAAGAATATTCTGCCTTAATGACAAAACCATAATTTTATTTTTAAGTTTCTGTTTATAATTTGATATTTTAAATAAAAGCTTCATTGTTATGAATTTTTATTCTTAAAATCTAGATATTTAAAAAAAATTAGGACGAAATTTAGATATTTTTTTCCCCTAAAATTGTTTTAACACAACCATCTTGAATTCCATTTTAAAAGCAAAATATTGATGCTGACATCTTGTGTTCCTTCTGGCGGAAGGATACATTGCGTCATTTTGTAAGCCGTCTGCAAATTGAAAATGAGATGAACCTTAAGTGAAATCAACCGAAATAAAACAATCAAATTTATGTCCTTTCGAAACGCTCATTTAATTAAGCTTTTGTTAGGTTTTTATTTCCTATTCAATAATAAAAGTAATAAAAAGTTAATAATAATTCATTTAAAATATTCCTAAGCAAGTTTTCTTCTATCATACTCACATACAAGTAACCGAGATCCAATAAAGAATTTACTCAAAGCGTTTTAAGGATTAAACATATTAAAAAGTAGACTTAGTGTTTATAAGTGCAAAAATTCATAAGTTTTTCTTGTTTTTTAGTAGATTTGGAGGTCCCATTCTTTTTCCTTCCGTTTTAAGGATTGTATCTTTATTTAATATCAAGGAATGATAGAATTAAGTTCAAATATCAATATAGCATCATCATTATTAGCAACAAAGTTACAATGCACAATCATTGTCCATTCCCTATAGATATAATCACCTGTTTATAACAATATCGCTATTTTAAAATCTCATTACGAGAAGGATGCAATGACGTCATCATAAAATGATATTAATTGCACGTTTTCTGTGAAAGGATAGCATTTTATCAGAAGAAAGTTCTACTTTGAAACAAAGCCCTTATTCCAATGGGAAAACACCTGTTTGTTGATGGGTTACAGTTCGCTACCTCTGTACAATGACGAACCCCCTTAGCAGAGGGAGAACAGAAAAAAAAAAAATACATTTCTAATGGCTTACGAACACACAAATGGTACAGGAAAAAATAAATAAATGAATAGCTGGGTATTTACGGTTAGTTTGTAGGAATGCAATACAAATGCGGCGATCGAAATAAATAATTGGATTACTAAAAGTTTTTCAATTGATTCCATCGATTTCCTAAACTATACGATTTCCGCTAACCTGAGGTTGTTTAGTTTTGTCTAGCTTTCATTAAGTTTACTATATTTCATAGGACACAGTAAACTCCATGGTTCCCAAGGAGATTATTTAAAAAAAAATAAAGCACCCATAAGAATGCAAAGACATGATAATAATAATTCTATAATTCTAAGTTAATTGTTTTTTCGATTCCCGTGGTTAGAGATTTTTCCATGGGTATTTCGCCTCCAAACGAGTCCTTAGGTTCACCTAACCTTCTATAGAATTTTCTGTGTTTCGTTCCTGGGGATTAGCCACGTGATTCCAAAAGGCTCTGCATCGTTTGCACCCTAGTTTAACCTTTTAATACTTATCCTACTATTATCGTGAGCAGATGCATTATAATATTATTATTATTTAAATTCGGTCGTTCTCGACTGTAGTAGTCTTGTGGAGCTACTATATCTTTTAAAGAAAAATCGGCCGCTTTAAGTTTCGCAAAACCATTTTTAGTATCGTCTATCAGTTACATCATTCTCTCCTTTTGCTGTGTGTGTGTGTGGTTTTTTTTTTTCCGGAGCTTAAGGGTAACATCGAAAAGGCACTTCATTTTAAAATAATTTTTTAGTAACCCCGCTTACATTATTTCTATTAGTTTAATAAAGAAATTATCAACAAGCAACACAACTGGAGACAATTGGCAGATTTGCAGCTGGTTTGATACGATTGTATGAAAGAGGAAAAATCCGAACCAACTTTCGGGTAAACTCAAATAAAAGTAAAATATTAAATAATGGCTATTGGAAGGTTAAAAATTAAGTAATCAATTGTTATTGCGCATAGCTAAATAATTCCTTTCTTTTATCGTAGGAAAATTTATAAACACTGAAAAATTGAGATTTTTTTTTAATATAATTACTACTACTACTACTACTACTAATAATAATAATGTAATTCTTTTTTTTTCTTTCATTAATTTTATTTCGACTAGATTCTATACAATTCTATTAGGAAGTCATAGCTTTTAATTTGCTTACTCAGTACATACTTATTAACACAATTCAATTATTAAATACGTTTGATTATAACTTACATATTAATCAAAAAGATGTAATAAAACAGATAAAAATCTCTCGTCATATATTGATTAATAATTTTAGGGAATGAAAATTTCTGAATGTTGTAACTTAAAAATTATTTTCATTGAGTTTTGAATGAGTTATACATGTTTATAAATTTATAATTAACATTTACATAAATAATTATGAAGACAAAAAAAGAAAAAAAATGAGAGATAAAATTATATTACATTATTTGATATATAATAATTAATTAAATTAAATATATAACTTAAAAAACTTTATATATATATTTCATTATATTCTTTTTATAACAATATTTCGATTAGCATTTTGTACTTGATCGAAATATTGTTATAAAAAGAAGATGGCGAATATAATGAAGAATATAATGAAAAATATCATATATTAATAGTACAGTATATAATTTTATATTAAACTTGTAAAATTCGTTTTATGTAATTTTTATATAATTCGTTAATAAGTTGTTTATTGAGTTTGTTTTAAAGTTACACTTATAATAATAATAATTGTTCGTGTTTCCGTTTCTTTGGAATACATTGTAATACTCCAATGTCAATGATATCGCAAATGCGATCCTCCAATGGCGGTGAAACTCCGGGGACAGATGTTTCGGTTTCTTTAATTGTCAAATGCTTTATTGTTTTCGGGGATTTGATGGAACAGCTTGAATTTTGTTTGTTTCTTTGAGTTGAGTAGTCTCTGTTTTAAACCATTACGTCAATGATAACTGCTGCTTGTTAACAACGGTATTACAACGAAATGCTGTTCGTCTACAAAGGAATTTGAATAATTGATTTCGTAAGAGAAGCTAATGTGGTACCAATGTGGCCGAGATGGCCCTATTCCCTCCGCTTCCTCCGAAATCTCAAAATGTGTAGAGTAATTCCTTACCCTATTTCCTTTCGTTGTTTTTTTATAGTTGGATGACCTTAAATTAAAAAAGTAAATACGTGATCGGATCTCTCTTTCAGAAGCCGAAATCAGCTTTATTGTGAACAATCGTCGCTTCGCTGTAGCAAAGAACCTATATTAAATTTATGTAGGTACTTTGGCTTTAGTTTGCCAACAACAGAATGAAGCAACGCTAACATTTTAAAACGACGTAGTACTGTATTTTAAAATATTAGTGTATCAAACTTATTATTATAGAAATTATTGAAATCTTAATCTTAACAAAATAAAAAAGGTAATTCAGTTTGTAGTGAACACACAAAATAGCAAACGATCACGTACAATTTGACTATATTGTAGCATTCGAACGAGTCGTAGTAAGTAACCAGCAGCCATCTTGAACCGGAAGTTCCAGGATATCATATTTGTTCTGAGCATAGTTGATGCAGTACAGATAGGCCCCAATTCACACACACACACGGGAAATCAAATAACTTATCTCTCTGGATCGATAAAAAAAAAAAAAAAGATTAAAAATCTTGAATTTTTATAGTCATTAGAATTTGGCGAAAAGCAGGGCCCATTCAAACAGACAATGAAGAAACAGCTGAAGGATAACGTATCTTAAGGAGGAATTAATATATTGCCAATTACCATAAAATGAATTCGGAATAATGACTACATGAGGGAATAAATAAGCAGCGGGAAACATGATTATTGCTTAAATAATTATTATGAAGCAGTGCACGGGAATAATAGCTTATAATTTCACTCATGAACTGACAACAATTTATGAAGAATCTCCATGAAGAAACGTTTCTTAAATAAATTGAATTTGAAGCTGTAACATGTCAGTGCGGTATGTACATCGTATTAATTTGACTATGTAGAGTCAAACATAAAGAGTCAAAAATAAAAATCAAGAAGTTTGAACAATTTAAACCCTACTTTCCTTGATTTATTTAACTTTCTTTATTATTATTAGCGTTCTATTTGGGAGCTATTGTGATAGCGACCAAAATCGGTAGCTATTGCGTTTGTCCCGGCCTTCCGTCCCTGTCTGTCCACCCCTAACAACTCCCGAACGGAAGATCGGAACGACAAACGGACTTAACGTGTTCAGAGGCCCAAATACCGTAGGAAAAGGGTATTTTCAGGGGTCAATTGCCCCCCCCCCCCCATCCATGTTCGAGATATTTGGCGTTGTTTTCATTGGATTTCCGCTATTAGCATAAATGTTAGAAATGCAACCATTTAATTTCAGCTATAGGTTGATCGGTAAGGTCTCGGACTCATATGCTGAAAGTCATCAGTTCGAATCCGTATATCTACTATGGTTTTTTTTTTTCTTATTTTTTTTTCTCAATGTCCACGTGGATTTTTTTGTTTTTTGTTTTTCTTATTTTCCTAATTATTATTATTATTTTTCTTTTATTATTATGGATCCCCTTAAATTTATGCTTTAGCTCAAAATTAAATTCACTTGTTTTTTTGTTTTTTGTTTTTTTTAAGGCGTGAAAACGCCAAGAAAAGAAAAGTCCACATTTATTTTTAAATTCTAATATCTACTGAATATAAGATAAACAGATTTTTGCACTTCGGAAATAAATAAATAAATAAATAAATAAATAAATAAATAAATAAATAAATCTGCTTTTTGCTTACTTAAGCTATCGAAGTCAGGTTAGCTGTAAACATATCAAACCAGGCTCAAATTAATGAATTAGCTAAAATGGGATTAAAATTCAGTGTTTAAAATAATGAATTATTAATAGAAATAAAATAGAAATCTTATTTCTATCTTATTTCTATTTCTCGTCTAGACTCATTTAGGAAAGATTTCAAATATAAAAGTAGATCGTCTCTGTAATATAAGTCACTGAAATCCCTACACTGACCAATTTACTCCAATTAGTTGCAGTAAAGCAACGAGTCAAAAAGTAGTCCAGTTTTGTTCTTTAATTTTCAGGCAATGAAACTGATAACAAACGAAATAAACTGTATTGTTTTTTGATAAAATTAAAGTAACATCACCATAGTTATTTTAATTTTAGAATTTAAACCACAGTTGAAGGATATTCAATGTAAGAACGACGATGACGTCACTCCTCAACGATTTCTCGGAGATGATCAAAAGTTTTGTAATGGTTGCCAACTCTATGAACTCTTCGTCACTTTCGAAAGTAAAATGTCCTAGAAACAAACCTAGAAACCTCTGATCAGTAGCATCAGACGAAATATTACGACTGCCTAGGCTTAAGCGTTTAATAATGTCGTAAGATAAAAAAAAATAAAGCTCGTCCGGGTTTCAAAATCAAGGATGAAGTTCGATAAATCGCTTCGAACTACCGGCAAACATAGGCTAAGAAATGAAAGACATTATGATTACTTCCCTTATCAGGAATTCGAATAAGGATCTTTGGTTTTTATCGGCGTAATGGGATATCAGCTTCTAAAGAAATTTTAAGTGAAGCCACTGGAAATGAATTAATTTTTTTGTTTTTAATTTCCATTTCAACTTTTCGGTGCTTGATTAAAAATGGAATTAACTTTCAGAAGATTACCAAATACAGGTTGCCCTCGTTTTACGACGGTTCAATTTACGATTTACGCGGTTTAGAATTTAGGCCAAAATGAGGAAAAATATTTAAAAAAAAAATGAAAAATACGAAAAAAAAAAAGTAAATTTCTTGAGAGAAAATGCAGCCATAAAAGAATGAACTTAAAGTAAAGTCAACTTAACATTTTTTTCTTGGTTTTTTCAAGGTTTCTTCCCTCCTCACTTTTATTTCACTTGGGGCCGAGTGCACTAAACCTCCGTTAACTTTGATCGCTGCTAAAGCAACGATCAAGTGACATTTTCTGTGCACCAACGTTCGTGAGAGGTTTTAACAGCCGCTAACTCGCTGATCAGCAGCAATATTTTAGCAGCTCGGAAACTGGCGAGTTAAAATTGGGGGCTTCAAACAAGAAATGAGGGAATTCAAAACAGAATTATCCGAATTGAAAGATAGTATGACCTTCATAAATCAACAATATCAGGACATTATCGATGAATTACAGACGAATCAAAAAGAACTCAAAAAGATAAATGAGAAAACATTAACTATAGAAAAAGCAAATCAAACCAATTCGGAAAAAATCACTCAATTGGAAACACAAATTGAACATCTGGAAAACATGTCAAGGAAAAACAATTTAGAGGTGATTGGACTCAAAGAACCCCCAAATGAAAACATAACAGACACTATCAGCAGGCTAACCAACGCCTTACATCTTAAAGACCAATGGGACAACATCGTTGCTGTTCACAGGTATCAATCCTATAATAAGACCAAAGTTAGGCCTATAATTATTAAATTCACCAATCAAAAAACCAAAACATTATGGGTTGATAGCATCAAAAAAAAGAAAATCCTGAACAATGATGATATCTTTAACAATCAGGATCAGAGCAAAATCTATCTGAATGATAATTTATCATTAAAAAAGAAAGAACTCCTCTGGAAAACGAAAATGTTTTCAAAAGAAAATAATTACAGATTTGCATGGACCAAAAATCATAATATTTTCTTGAGGAAAGATGAAAACTCAAGAATTATCAAAATTGAAAAAGAAGAAGACCTCAACAAATTGTAAAATCACTATCCTGCAGAATAGAATTATTTATGTCAAAAATAAGAAAAAAATGGAAGATCTCACCACCAGGGGAGTTCTCTTCAACTACGAAAATTTAAACGAATGGCAATATGATAATGAAACTCGAACTTCTCAAATGAAGTCCGAAAACATATTATTCTTAAATATCAGAAGCCTCAAAACAAATTTCAATTATTTTATAAGTCACATTAACAATGTAAATAGTTTCGAAGCAATAATTCTAGTAGAAGTAAGCATAAAAGAAGAAGAAATTTCTTATTATACCCTTCCAAATTATTATATTTTACATAAATTAAGGAAAAATACAAGGGGGGGGGTGGTATAATGATATATTTCAAAAAACACTACAATGTTGAGACTTTAAATATAAACACGATTACTTTCGAAAATATAACCTGCACACTAAAAAATAACCTAAATAAAAACCAAAATGCATTTAATAATAAAAATCTTACAATTTTAGCAGTTTACAAACCACCGCATACTAATAAGCCACAATTTCTAGATGAACTAAATAACACCCTAAAAGAAATAACGGATAAATCAAATTTGAGTAAAGATCTCATAGTTGTCGGAGATATGAATATTGACATTCTAAAGCAAGATTCACTTACACTACAATACTTGGAAACCTATTTATCATTTGGCCTCAAAAATTATATCTACGAAATAACTAGAAATGTAACAACGGCAAAAAATACCTCCGCCACTTGTATAGACCATTGTTTTGCAAAAATTCACAACGCCACTTTAACTGGAAACATAATTAGAATCGATATATCTGACCACTATCCACTCATAATAGAATATCACACCCTCAACGAGCAGACCATTAACTCAAAACATAAAAACAACAACAAAAGAAACACAAAAATGGACGAAAGCTACTTTAAAGAGAATACTACAAAACTTATAACAAACATAAAAAATACCATAGAAGCTGACCCAAACAAAATCATAAGTAAACTAATCAACATTACCAATAAAGCCAGATTATATACATATAAAACAATAAAAAATAAAAAAGCCGTAAATGATATAGAAAGTAGAAGAAACAATGATAAACATAACTCATACAAACAACAGTGGATGACAGACGATATATATAGACACATAAAAGAAAAAGATGAATTATTTAAAAAATACAAAAATAACAGGACCAACACAAAATACGAAGAACAGTACAAAAAGAAAAGAAATTGGGTAAAAAATATTATAAACAAAACCAAAAACAATCATTATCATAAAACATTAAATATTAATAACAACAGTACTGCAAAAATTTGGACTGTTATCAATTCAGAAATAAATCAAAAAAACAAATCAAAAGACAACACACAAATCGATAGATTCATACAAAAGCATGGTATAAAAACAGCAAATGATAAACTAAGTAAAACGTTCAGACTGAAAAATATCAATGAAAATTGTAATTGCGATTTCAAGGAGCACACAGATAACACAAGTAGTCAACTTCAATCGATGGCATTTTTTCCACCAAATATAAGCGAAGTAATTAGTTTAATTGACATTATGAAAACCAAAAATTCAGTGGGAATTGATAATATTAAGACAAAAGATATAAAGGAACATAAGGAGATTTTTGCAGAATTAATAAGTGAGCTGTTTAAAATCATGTTCAATTCGAGTATTTATCCATCAGCATGGAAAATTGCCAAAATCATTCCCATTTATAAAAAGGGTAAAGCAGATATCGCAGAAAATTATAGACCTATTTCAATTCTATCAAACGTTTCAAAAATAATAGAATCCTATCTATCAAAAACAATTTTTAACTATGTAATAAATTACAACATACTAAAAAAAGAACAATATGCCTATCAAAGAAATTCGAGCACTATCAACCTTCTAAATAACTTTAATGAAACTATAAATCATAATCTTAATAAAAGCCTATATAATTTAGTAATTTTCATTGACTTCAGTAAAGCTTTCGATCGCGTAAATCACAATATCTTAATAAAGAAATTGCATAATTTAGGAATAAGAGGCAAAATCAATAAATTGATAGAAAACTATTTAAAAAACAGAAAATTCAGAATAAAATTAAACACAAAACAAAGTAAGATCTACAACATTAAGTCTGGCATTCCACAAGGTTCCAATCTTGGACCTCTTCTATTTATTCTATATTTAAATTCCCTCTTTTCAGAACTACAAACATCAACGGCCTATGCCTATGCAGATGATCTTGTTATACTGAACACACACAAAGATTTATCAACAGCTCAGAATAGACTACAAGAAGACTTTAATAAAATAACGAAATGGTCACATGATAACAAAATGCACATAAACAATGATAAAACAAAACTAATGTTGATTAAAACAAAAAACAAAAGCCTGACGGACCTTCCACAAATCAAATTACATCAACACTCTTGTTACAGACAAAACTATCTTTCAATAAACTGCTCTTGCAGTAAACTAGATGTAATAAATGTATATAAATATTTAGGTATTCACATAAACAATAACTTCACATGGACATATCATTATATACAAATTACAAAAAAACTAAACACTTTTACTTACATGTTTCACCACATTAAAAACTTATTTCCACTCAAACAAAAAATTATTATTTACAAGGCTTTCGTTGACTCTCTATTAAACTACGGACTATCTTGTTGGATACATATCACCAAAACAGAAATGAAAAACATTGAAAGGCTTTTAAAGAAAATATTTAATTTAATCTTTTCAAAATATAATACTCTAAACGAACATCAGAAACGTCAATTAAGAATCAAACACAACATTTTATTACCAAAACAAAAAATTACATATACACTATTAATAAACAACTTTTATAATGTAAATAATAAAATAAAGACAGTTCCTAACATAACAAATACTCGTAGCAAACTACAGAATATATTAAAGTATGAAAATCCAAAAAATAATTACGGCCTTAGAAACAATAACAGGATTTTAATGAAACTGTTCAGCCAGTTAGACCCTGAGATATATAATGTAAAAAATATCGGAAAATTAAAAAATCTTCTAATAGAAAAAATAATCAACGAAAAAATAATTTGGAACATATAAATGAAAAAGCTAAAGAAACTATATCTTTATATCTTGTTTTATTTTATATCTTATTCATGTTGCTTTTGTTATTTTTACATAATATTTTAATTCACTCTAATTATGTACTGGTCTTATTTGTCATATAATACTTTTACTCCACTCTAATTATGTACTGTTATAATTTTTGTTTGTAATATTTTTACAAAAGATTTTTTTGTAATATTTTTACTTAATGTATTCTTTATTATCTATCATACTTAACTACTCTCAGCACCTACATCACAGGTACGTGAGTTTACCTAGTAGGACTGTAATGTTTAAATTTGCAAGAAATAAATAAAAAAAAAAAAGAACCTAAAAAAAAAAAAAAAAAAAAAAAAAAGAAATTTCGTATCGGCAATAAAAAAATTCTGTCCACATGTATTTTTTCTACTCCGTGGAGGCTGCCATTTTGTAACATACTGCGCCTATGCACGGACATCCGGAAGTGACGTTCATTGTTGTTAACCAATCGCAGCCACTTTTATAAACCGTTAGATGTTTAGCGAACATCAGTGTATGACTGACGAAACATCGTTGGTGCCCAGCAACTCTTACTTGACGGCCGGTTATACACTACCGCTTCCATAACTAATGACTGCTTCGTTTGTTGGTTTGTGCACTCGGCTTTCAGTCATTCTGCGTTAATTGCCTGATAATGCTGTGATAAATACGTATTACAATTAATAGTGATAAAATTGCTCATGTCTGGTAAAGAATGTACCCTTACACACCTGAATGCAATCAATCAATCAAGTTATTGTTTTATGTTAATTTAGTAGGCCTAAATACGTAAATATTTTACATTAATTTTAGTCGTAAAAGAACTATATTAGCATGGTTTAATTAAATAAAACAATATATTTGTGGATGTGTGGAACGCATCCTCCCTGTTTACATTATATAATGGGTTCGATTTACGACGCCAGTGTAGCGACTCAACACCGGCGTAAAACAGAGGGCTGCCGAAATTAGCAAATCTTGGTGCAACAGTCAGCTGTTATGATCAGGTCTACTAATAGAAACAATAGTATGGATGGATTAATAGAATTAATAGGATTAATAGAAGCAATGGTGGTGATATCACGTTGATTTCCTTAAATAGGCACACTAGGTTTCAAGAAGATCCTTCCAGCGGCTATTATAAATTATTACGAGAGATGGGATGCAAGATACATACGATCTGATTAGCCTCATTTTCCTACGAAAGAAGCTAAAACCAAAACATCTTTCAACGCTTGGGATGTAAATATTGTCCTTGCTTAGTAACAATGTGAGGGAGATTAACTGCATGAAGTGCTTTTAATTGCAATCGCTAAACTCGCCATATTATAAACGTAATTCATTACGGCTTTCATTGTTAACTAATTAATTGCAATCCAATTAAATTTAACCGAAATGCGTTAAAAGTAATTATTATCCTCAAAATGAAAGTTGGCCGGCGGAAGTTTGAACTGCGCAGCCCTTCCGGTAGCTGATCAATTATGTTTTCCTGTCACAATGGACACCCGTCGTCTGTTTTCACTGAGAAAGACATGTTGATAACGCCAAATTAAAACTTCTCTCGACTATTTAGCGTTATTTCAATACCAGTTGCTAACAATAAGTATTTATATAAATAAATAAATATATATTATTTATAAATGCAATGCTCTTTTGCAAAGTAACAAGCCTTTACCGTAATGGCGACGTCCAGTGATAAACTCATACGGAAGTGCCTGACCAGAGTAATCGATGATACATGCGCAGATCTCACAAAAACAGGGCGGCCATCATTCATTGGGAGGACAATAAAAAAAATTCTGATGATGATAGCAATAACGTGCTTCTAAAAATTTCGTACATTGCAAAAAAAAAAAGACAAAATAGAAATACAGTAAAACCCCGTTATTACGCTCCCGCTTATAGCACTATCCCGTTCTTTACGCTCCTTTTATACGGTCCCTGGAATTTTCTATGTAACTCTGTATACTTTTACCCTCTTATAACGCTTCAAATCCCGCTTGTAGCGCTTGTTTTATATCGGAAATTTTGTATCGAAAACAAATGAACACTGTAAAGATTCTTTTCCTTCCCTGGTAGGAGGGAATCTTTGAACTCTTTGAAGTGCGGGTCTGTGATACAGTAAGTTAGTGCAAAATTTCGAAGCGGAAATCCCTTCTATAAGTGAAAAATTGGAAATTCTCCGTAAGTACGACGAGAATTCTACACTAAGTCAGAAGGATTTCACAGAATCTCTAAGAATTCCCTCATCCAGTCTGAGAACAATAATAAAAAATAAGAATGGAATTACCTATGCAGCGAAGGGTGGTTGCAAACGTAAAAAAGTAAAGTGTGGAAAATATTAAGATGCCGAGGAAATTCTAATTGAATATATTCATCAGTCCCGTGATGCATCAGTGCCATTAAGTTGCCCATTCATTCAAGAAAAGGCGCGTGAAATAGCGGGCAATGCACTAAATCTGCTCCGAAAATATATTAGTGTTGCTCCTAGTGGTATATCAATTGATGTTAATAGTTACTTGAACCGCATTGAAAATGTCGTAATTCATAACAGTAGCACACACACACACACACGGCAAACCACAATCATATTTTTTTTTAATAGGAAATAAGCTCACATTTGCATTATATCTATTGCAGAATCAAGTATCTTTCCTCTAAAATGGTGTCTAAATGTTTCCCCATCTCATAAATCATTTCCCGTCTATAGCGCTATCCCGCTTATTACGCTTGTAGTTCATGGTCCCTTGACGAGCGTAATAACGGGGTTTTACTGTAGTTGATTAAAAAAGGTTTAACGTGCCCTGAATAATTCAAATAGAAATAGAAATCGATCGCAAGAAGGCACCAAAGCTAAAGTTAGGATTCGCACTTTGAGTTAACACCGTGCGCACTTTCTGAGTTGTCATCGGAGGAGTTTGGCTGGCTGAGGAGTCCTAATGAGGACGAAACGGTCCGTCCCGGTCTCTTCCCGATGACAACTCAAAGTGCAAATCCTAACTTTAGCTTTGGTGCCTTCTTGCGATCGATTTCTATTTCTATTAGAAATAGTTGATGTAAGTAAAAATAATAATAAAAAAGTAAAAAAACTTTATATTCATAAGTAAAAAACTTTAAGCTTCTTTTACAATTTCAGGATTCACCATCCAAACAATGTAAAAATAATATTTTTTTTTAAAGTAAATTTTTGAGTCGCTTTATATTAATAACTATTAACATTTTTTTATAAAATACCTTCTGTTACGCTTTATTTAATTACCGTATTTACTCGCGTAATTTACGCACCCAAATTTTAAGGGCATTTTGGATTTTTTTTTTCTCGTATAATTTTCTCAGTGTCAATTAGTAGACTGATCAGTTATAACGGTAAAGGGCCTTACCAAGCTCGTCTTAAAAATGCCTTCTATCCGATCATAAAACGTTTGCTTTCGTGAAGGTCGCCTTTCGCTTACAAGCCCCCATCTGAGGTTTGCCACAGCTGTGGGTAGTGATAAGCTTGCGATCGGTTTACTTGTTTGCTATATGTGATGAAAATGAGTGATGAAAAGCAGAAGCTTACCTGTAAATATAGTAGTTACATGGCCAGTTTTAAAGTTCGTGTAATTCTATATGCGAAGAAACATGGGAACCGAGATGCTGAGAGAAAATTTGCTGTTTCGGAAGGATTTTTTATTTATTTCTTGCGTAATTTACGCACCCCTATTTCAAAATGATTTTTTCCTCCAAAAAAGTGCATAAAAACAAACGATTAAATACGGTATTATTAACCAGTAAATTAATATCGTTAATGCGAATGTTTGAAATAATTTCCATTGCTCTTTTATCAAGAGGTCTGTAATGTAGGAATAAAACCGTTTACATCATTAATACATACATAGTTCTCTGCCAAGGGCAGGTCCTTCACTGCAAACCCAGCATTCTCCAATCTTTCCTATTTTCTGCCTTTCTCTTCGTCTCCACATAAGATCCATTTACCCTAATGTTGTCGATCATCTGAAATCTTCTTCTGCCTCGAACTTTTTTACCGTTCACCATTCCTTTACAGTGCATCCTTCATTAGGGAGTTTCTTCTCAGCCAGTGACCCAACCAGTTTCTTTTTCTCTTCCTGATCAGTTTCAGCATTATTCTTTCTTCACCCACTCTTTCTAGCACAGCTTCATTTCTTATTTTGTCTGTCCATTTCACATGCTCCACTCTTCTCCATATCCACATTTCAAATGCTTCTAGTCGTTTCTATTCACTGCGTCGTAATGTCCAAGTTTCTGCCCCATACAATGCCACACTCCACACAAAGCACTTCACAAGTCTCTTCCTTAGTTCTTTTTCCAGAGGTCCTCAGAAGATGCTCCTTTTCCTATTAAAAGCCTCCTTTGCTATTGCTATCCTCCTCTTGATTTCTTGGCAGCAGCTCATATCACCACTTATAGTATACCCTAAGTATTTAAAGTTGTTCACTTGTTCCAATGTCTCATTCCGAATACTTATGTTTATCTTCTTGTCTTTCTTCCGATAACCATAGTCTTTGTCTTGTTTACATTTATCTTCATTCCATATTGTTCACAGCTGTCATTCAGCTGCAGTAGCATATTCCTTAGTATCATCTCCTCTTCTGCTAACAATGCCATATCATCAGCAAATCTTATGCACTTTATTCTTCTTCCTCCTACTATCACCCCTCCCATGTTCTGAAAACAATTCTTCACTAACTCCTCTAAGTAGATGTTGAACAGCGTAGGTGATAAAGGGCATCCTTGTCGCACCCCTCTCCCTATTCCACTTCCCTCTGACAATTTTTCTCCTATCCTGACTTTGACTCGTTGTTTCATATAAAGATTAGTTATTAGCCTTCTCTCTTTCCAATCCACACCAATTTTCTTAAGTTAAGATTTCCATAAGTTTATTCCAATCCCCTCTGTCAAAAGCCTTTTCCAGGTCCACAAATACTGCATATACGTGTTTATTTTTTTCTAGATATCTTTCGCCGATTGTTCGCAGCAGTCCAATTGCATCTCTCGTACCTTTTCCTTTCCTAAAACCAAATTGCTCTTCTTCCAACTCTTCTTCCACCTTCGAATATAAACGTCTGTTCAGTATTCGCAGAAGAATCTTCGCTGAGTGCGATATAAGGCTGATAGTCCTGAACTCATTGCACTTCTTTGCATTATTTTTCTTCGGTATTTGCAGCAATACTGTTTCCATGAAATCATCAGGCCATTCACCTTTCTCATATATTTCATTGCATAATGATAGTATTTGCTTCTTGTCTTCACCCAAGCATTTAACTAACTCAATGTGTATTCCATCAACTCCTGTTGCTTTCCCATTCTTCATTTCCTTAATCGCTAGCTCAACTTCTTCCCTTAGAATACAACATCCTTTTTCGTCTTCTGATACAGCTGTTTCATCTTCTATAGCTAAGTAATCTGGACGATTCCCTGTCTCATATAATTCTTCTACATACTTCTTCCATCTGTTCAAAATTCCTTGTTTGTCGGTTATTTCATTGCCGATTTCGTCTTCTATCAACCACATGGACTTCTTATTCTTATTTGTGAAATCCAAACATTTTACTTCGTGATACATTAAATCATATCTTCCTTTTTTCTCTAGATCCTCTACTTCTTCACATTTCTGTTTCATCCAGTCTTCCTTCGCCTTATCAGTTACTCTTCTTAGTTCGTTGTTTAGTTTCTTGTAATTTCTTTTACCTTCTTCTGTGTTGATGTTTTTCCATTTTCTCCTTTCCTCCATCTTCTCCAACATTTTCCCTGTGACCCAAGGTTTCTTATTACTCTTACCTTCTCTGTATCCTATTGTTTCTTCTGCTGTTTCTTGTATACAGCTTTTTAGATGAGTCTAGTATTTATTACTATTTTCAGGTGCGGATTCTAAATTAGAGGCTTTCTTTTGAAAATGTTCTTCAAATTTTCTTTTTTCCTCTTCGTTCCTAAGTTTTTCTATATCAAACTTCTTCGTCACTTGCCTTTCTCTTATCTTTTTCAGACGAATATCTACTTCGCCTATCAGTAGGACATGATCCGAATTAATATCCGCTCCTGGTAGTGTCTTTGCATTTTTTTAAGCAATTTCGGTATCTTTCCTGTACGAGTATATAGTCTATCTGATATCTACTGTCATCCCTTGGGCATGTCCACGTGTATCGTCTTCTTTTATGCTGTTGGAATAACATATTTCCAACAATCATTTCATTCCGCTTACAGAAATTTACCAAAGATTCTCGTCTGTTATTTCTTTTTCCCAGTCCAAATTTTCCAACCGTTTTTCCAGCTTGTCCTTCTCCTACTATTGCGTTCCAGTCGCCCATTAGGATTACACATGCACCCTTCTTCTCTTTCTCAACTATTTCTTCTATCTTCTCGTAGTTTTCTTCTACTTTCTCGTCTTCTAATCCACTATGTGGCATGTAAATTTGCACTATCACTAAGTCCAATTTTTTCCCTTGTAGTCTCACCATTATCATCCGGTCATCTACATAATGCACTGATATCACTTTATCTTTCACACATGGTCCCAGTAGTACACCAACACCATGACTTCCTTTACATTCACCATTTGAATAAAACATTCTAAATTCATCACTCACCAACTCACCACTATTTCTCCACCTCACTTCTGATACTCCCATCACATCCACTCTGTTTCTTCTCATGTCTTCCTTCAAGTTTTCCAACTTCCCCGCTTGAAGAAGAGTTCTAACATTCCATGATCCAATCCTCAATCTTCTTTTCTTCTGTCGGTTTATTTGCTTCATAATGCAACCTTCCTCAGTATCCCCCTCCCGGACATCCGAATGGGGGGATAGTTTACGTCTGGAATTTTTTGCCGAGGAAAGATTCATCATGCCATGTTTGCCATTTTTCTTGGGAAATGTAAATGCGGTAGCTTCCCGTTGCTTTCCGCACACCACTCTCTCTTTCGCATCTTAAATTAATATTATAGTTCTTAACTATCGATTGATTGGAAAATCTTAATAACTGCATATTATCATTTATAGACATGATTTATGTTATTCTTATATTATTTTCTATTTATTTAATGGAAGTAAAAAAGGCTTGAAAAAGGGGTATAGGTAATAGACCCCGAAAATTCGCTATAATATTTGATTGAAGTGTTTTATTTTATTATTGGCAATATTATTTACGATGGATAAAGAAAGAATAATATGAAGAATAAATATTAAGCTGTTTATAATTTTCATTTTCTTTTTTTCTTATGATTACAATGCAAAATAACTTAACTCTTTGTGATTTTCACTGAACGAAAATGACGATTGCAGTGCAGTATGTGAAAAAAATGCAGTGTTTCGCAAACCCCTGTTTTCGCTTACTGGAATCTAACATGTTGTCATATCGGTATATGCCTATGTAACAAATCACCACTGATAGTAATAACATATAGTAAAAGTAAACCTGTCTAAATGCTTGTGTAATAAACAAATGGAGAGAACACTAAGTTTAACAACTAAACATATATAGTTTATATCTAAAGATTGTATATCTGGTAATACACTTTAACAAAGTAGAATAACATTATCTTCTTCAGTTTCCTTGATTGATTGGACTAAAGTTCATTAAAGTTCAAATGGTTCCAATAATAACACGATTAGTGTACTTAGTTCTGTAGACAAGTAAACGTCTCAATGGTTAGACACCTTATGTATCATATAATGTGTTTTTCACCTTATGTTAGAATATAACTAACTCTACAGATCTTAATAATGCTTAATCATTGTATGTGTACGCTCTAAATGGTTAATCTAATCACCTTATGTGATAAAATAGTGTAGCATGAATACTTCTTTATTCGTACTGTTAACTTTTAATGGTTCCTTTTTTTAAAAGTTAAATTCATGATTGACCCGATTATCTAAATAGCAATCTTCCCTGAATTATTCTAGGTAAAATGTTCAATATTTGTGTTCCCGTTGGCGATCTTCTATCTTCAAAATATGAATCTTGGTAGACGATTAATACTCTTATTTCTTCAAGGTTGTAATAGTTGAATGTATTAAAACCCAATGTTCTGTGTGTTACAATAATAAAACAGTCACTTACTTTTTATTCTTCTTAACACTAATGTCTAATAGTCTGTGTTTGGATAACTCTAATATCACTATCTGTTTCACTGTTGAATCGGCAATTCCATGTCTTACGATTCTCCCTCAATGCTCACTAAGATTGTTGATACTTCATCCAACATCTTTGCAGTGGCTCAACATTCTAAATTCCTACTATGGTTGGAATAAGAAAAATATTATACAGCAGATTAGAGTTTTTTATAAAGTAAATTATATCTTAACTTTACTTTAAAACTCTAGATAAATATATTAAGCTACTCATTATGAATAAAAGCAGAATATATTTTCTACTTCCGTAGAGCTGAAAGATATCGTCTCCATCTTTTAATTCGCCATGTTCTTCTAAAACTCACAACATCACAATACGTGTTGCTAAGCTACGCCGTTCTTCTCTAACAACAATTCACTTTACAACAAAACGCTGCATAACTTCGTTTCAACAATCCCAGCGTGGTAATAGTTTATTCTCTTACAATACCGACAATACTCTCATGAAGTTCTTATTGTACCTATTTCCTATTTACTACACTAATATTTGAGAAATAACGATCGGAACTCCTTTATTAAATAAAACCTCACTATTAAACGATCCAATATAGCCTTGTGGTCAAGGTGGCAGTCTGCCACGAGGATGATGTGTCTGAACCTGGGCTCGAATCCCGCTACTGGCATGGATGTTTACTTCCTGTGTTTGTCTGCTTCTTCTCCTCTTCAATCGAATCCGTTCTGTAATGATTTCCTGAGGATGGCACCTGGATAACCCCCTCCGTATCTGTTCCAGAGATCAGACAGAATGTTTAAAATGTATCTCCCAAATCACCTGGTCAGTGTAAGAGATTAGACTAATACGACCCCAGAAAAGGAACAGTCCTTCGTCCACTAATGGACCGGAAAGAGCTTGTAAAAAAAATAATAAAATAAATATTATTTATTGCAATTAAATCCAATAAATAGATATTTTTAAATATCTACGGAGCATTGATGTAAATTAATAAATATTATCAATATATTGTTTCCTCATTATCTGTTCTTATAAATAAGCCAGGTATACGCTGGGCGATCCATCGCGAAGCGGGAACTGATCATGAAGAGCTGGGATGGATTAGGGGGATAGGATAAAGACCAAAATATAATGCTCCTATTTTAACTTGCACCATTCTCAGTCAATAAATAAATAAATAAATAAATAAATAAATAAGGAAGTCAAGTAGATTTTGCTTTAAAATTAATCAAAGCCCATTAATTTTAATTCATATTTCATTTTTTTAAAATTTTTTTTAAAAACATCTTTAATATTTGTAATATTAACCAAAACATATCTCGCCACCGTTATGTTAATTTCTGAAGCAAATTTTTGTGATTTTAAAAGATGTGGTTTTAAAAGGATAAGTTTCATGGAGATTCGCTCATTGGTTCAAACGTTATTAGAGAAGAGATACAGACACAAACTGAGACAACAATCACAAGTGACTAACTTTGTTTTTAGATTTAGACTAAAAAAAAGGAAAATAAGTAAATGAAAATAAGAAAGAATGGTTCTGTGTTGTTTATGAGCTCTTTACGCCTTCGAAAGACAATTGATTTATCTGTATTTTTTTTTTTTTCCTTTTCTCTTTCTGAACTGAATGGAGATGCAGACATCGGGTGCGTAACTTAACATTATCGGACTCCTCGTTTGTGAGCTGAATAATAATGAGATAACGATAATGATGTTATAGCTGTCACCAAGTAATTCATTTGTCCGAAGGAATTCAGTGTTCGATTTTATATATCCGATCACCTAAGATGGGACAAGCGCGTGACTTAAAAAAATAATAAAAAAAGAGTTAGAATAAAATTAGAATGATAACAATAGAAATACTCCTCGATACGATGTGGTTTACGTTGAAAATATCGTATGTCGAATATGAATATGATATGATAAATATTATAAAACGATAAATAATCTATAACTATTATAATTATAACTACTAGTCGGCTACCCGTCGCTTCGCTCCGGAAGCCTCGCGAATGTAACGGAAAGCAACTTTTTATTTATTAAAAAAAACAAACACACAAATTACATCAAGTAAACTAAAACTAAAATTTTTTAAAAGTTTTTTTTTTTTATTTTAATTTTTGATGTCTATATTCTCTCAATCCACGACTGCTTTTAGAATCAGCGTGTGAATCATATATCTATGATATATTTTTATTTTTTATAGAGATAAACTGACTGATGTGAAATAAATAAACAATCTTGAGATTCAAAAAAAAGATTGAATACATTCCTTATTGATGGGGGAAAGGAAAGGAGATATAAGTCAAAAAACCATATGAAGAGAGTTGTAGTCCCTATGGTCTAATGGATAAGGCATCTGACTTCGGATCAGAAGGTTGCAGGTTCGATTCCTGTCGCGGATGTTTCATTGTAAAAATTATTTCTATTTTCCATTCTCTCAGAAAATTGCGCCGGACAGGACAGACAGAGAAATAAAAGATTTTAGTAATATAGATTATCACTGACTAAGTAAATAAACAAATTGTATAGTTTTAAAAAAAGGTCAGACATACAATAATTAAAAAACATTAAAAACACATTAAAATGTTAATGAAACCAGAGAACGTTAGGGAACAGCATTCGTTGGTCATTGGTTAAATTTCTTGTTATAAGCAGCTTTTATCTTGTTGGAATTTCACTTGAAAAAGATCGACAAGTCCGATCGAAACCTGGTTGAGATATTAACATTGTAATGTGTTTTTACGTTTTTTAATTATTATGTGTCTGACCTTTTTTTAAAAAAGCTATACCATTAATTTCACTCACATTAAATTTCTATATAAATAAACAAATAATTACGATAACTAATTACTGAATATACCAGTACTTGAAAAATAAATAAATGACTTCAATTTTATCCTATCAATACATGTGCACAGATAGTATTGTACAGAAAGAAAGTTTTGCGTTTACTTCATAACGCAAAGATGATACAGATGTAGTGCATGTACTATATAGCAGTAATATGTTGATAATAATACTCATCATTCATGTAAAATATCGTACGGCATATCGTTAGTCAGGGAACAGATCAAAATTCAAATTCTGATGATCACACCAGACGAAGGTAGCATAATCATTAGTCTTTTAATTGTAGACTGGAATGAATGGTTGGACGTAATAACAACGTTTTTATTTTTAAATATTGAATTTCAGTTTTTGGTGAAGAGGCTAAAATGGAGCCAAAAGACAAGAAGACCCTATCAAGTTTTATTATAAATTATTGTGGATGAGAGGTAATAAGTGTTAATTTTGCTGGGGCGGTGAGTTAAAAACTAATTAAGATCCAAAATTTTTGATTAATTGATTAAATTACTGTAGGGATAACAGCATAATCTTATTAAAGAGTTCATATCGACAATAAGGGTTGCGACGGTGTGCTTGGATTAGAATTCCTTTTTGGAGCAGAATCTGTTCGACCATTATAATTCTATATGATCTGAGTTCAGACCGGTGTAAGCCAGATCGGTTTCTATCTTCGGTAAAATATAGAGTTTTTAGAGTACATATTATATTAAGTTACTATTTTTAATATTTGTATTACAGTAGTTTATTTTATGTTTAATTGATTTCTTTTTTGTTAATAATTTCAAGGGGGTCATTAAAAAAATGAAATATTAAAATCTCACGAGAACAGTTTTGGAAATTCTATGAAACATATCTATAATTATGAGAAATTAAGAAATGACTACAAAAATGCGACTGTAAAATACTACAGTGTAATGCTATTTATTGAAAAAGGATAAGAAAAATTAGGCTTACTTTAAAGTTACTTCTTTTTTTATCTTTGATTATTTTGAAAATAATATTCTTGGAGGAGAAAACAAAAACAAAATAAACAAAGACTGTTTTCCTTAAACTGTTATTTTTTTAAAATTTCTTAATTTTTTGTTTTCTTTTTTCTTAAACTTTCGAAAACGACAAAAAAAAAGAAATTTCCTTCACTTTCAAGTTATAAGATCTGAATAGGTAGAGTAAAACCTTTCCATTTTCCGAAACAAAAAAATTAACCTCCCCCCCCCCCGCTCCTTACTTTAAGAAGTCTAAATCGGATTAACCCTAATCTCTCCAAAACACGCGAATGATTAATTACCATTCTTGAATGGCTGATTTCTCCAAACAGTTTTAAGCTACTACCTGGATTAAGTCCAATTGAATTCAATGAAGTTGCGACATAGAGTTAATACCGTTTGGAGAAACAGGTCGTAAGATAATGAATATTAGCAAGAAATAAGACAGAAGTCTATTGTTTATCAATGCTTTATTCTATGAGAATTTCTCACTCTAATTTCTCGACAATGACTCCACTTAGGAAGGATTTCAAATATAACGGTTAGATCGTCCATAGTCCTCGAATAGGCATACCAAGGTTCAAGAAGATCAATCAAGTGGTTCAAAGTTATTAGGGGAGAGACACTCATCCATGCGCAGACTGACTGATTTGATGAACCCGAGTTTCCTAGTTATGACTCATGTCTGTCCGACTTATAGTTTGGATTTGTATAACTGGTGACAGATGGAAGAATGAATGTAAGAGCTCCCCCCCTCCCCTCTTAACTTTCGTATCTGGGGGTCGCGAAAGTGTTTTATTCATTGCGGGTATATCATTTACTATTTATTTATTTATTTATTTAATTAGTTAGTTATTTCATTATTTTTAAATGTAAAATAAAACTGAAATTTGTTTTATTAATAATGTAAATATAATTTACTACACCTGAAAACAAAATGTAACATCTACAGCTAAATTTTTAAATCAAATTTAAACATTAGTGGACAAAAATTACGATTTCGGGAGCGATAGTGCTATCCCTAACTTTCCGGACGCTCTGAGCCTATCATCAAAGGTAAATCCTGCTGAAGATTCCTAATAAGGATGTAATCGCTCTTCAAGATTCAAGATTTGATGGCTCAACAAATTGCGAAAGCATTATTTTTGTTTACTAATGTTATTTTTGTTTTTTTTTCAATTTTACTACATCTTTCAATATCAATTTAATTCCCTACATTCTGCTTATAATCTATTCCCTTAATTATTTAATAACACTCTTTCAAGTTTATTTTATAAATCTACTTTAAACATTATTTTTCTTATCATCTTCTCCATTGACTACAGATTACGAAAGAAAAAATAAAAAAGTCTTTACTATGGCGACTTCTAGAGGCAAAATCAGTAACTAATTTATTTAATTTTCCGCATTGGTTTTGAAAAAATGCATTTGATGTAGTTTGATTTAGTTTGAAAATAATGAACTAAAAAATGTTTCTTATAGTTTACGCAAATCGCAATAAAAGATTATTAGCTTATTATGTCTAAATATTGTTGGAAATTTTGAAGGTATCATTCTCAAATATTTAAAATTTCAAAGGGAGTGTTAATTCTTACATAAGGCTCAACATTTCAATAAATTAGATTTTCTTTTACTGAAAAAATAAGAAGTTTATCTCCTACATCTTGCAATATGCAAAGAGACTGAATATGCAAAGATGGGGGCGGATTTTGAGGACTGCGGACGGTGATAGGCCAAAATAATCGTGCTCCTATTGTAATGCCATAGAATGAGAAATCAAGTCTTAAAGGATGAGGGCGCCATCTATTATTCAAAAACTCAACTACACAGCATCGTATCAAATTTAACAGAAGTCCTTCTAGCCTGATATCGTGATAACAGATTTAAGAGATAAGCCAATGTTTTAAGTTTGTCCCATAAATAAGCTATTTACCGAATTTGATGGAAAACCGTTCAGCTGTTTTAGCGTGATGACCCTAGCATCCCTTTGGAGAAGAATTTCGGTGGGGTTGGGTTGAATGAACCCATCTTCTCGCAATCGAACGCATTCCCAATTGACTATCGGGTCCACGATTAGAAATTGTAAAGGGACTTTTCAAGTATTTCTAATTGATATGTCGAACCATAATTAAAACTTATTTTAATTGCCTCGTCCTTTCCCTCTGAACTTGCAGACGAAAATAGTAATTTCTCTTTATTTTACGACTAGAATTTATGCAAAAATCAGCAGTATATTGCTAACTAAGTGACCATTACTGAACTATAAAATGTTTGAAGGAAAACTTTTCCATTACAGCTCCCAATGTCATTTTAAAATTGACAGTTACGATGTGACAACGGCACTAAATTCTACCTTGGAGAATAGGGACATTTACTGTAAGGACCTTTAAATTTGTACCTTAAACAGCTTATCATCTCAATTTAAAATATATAAACAAAACAAAACAAAACAAAAGAAACAGACTTCCATTACAAAAATAAAAACAAAAATATAAAAATATCTTGCAATACATTAAAAAATTAAAATTAGCTAATAAAATTTTTAATTTGTTGATTTAAAAAACTTCTATTAAAATGCTTGAATTTTTCTAAGATTGTTATAAAATTCAATCCATATTTTTTTAAACAATTTCTGTTTATTTTATTTTATTTTATTTTTTAAACTAAAACTCAAATGAATATCGTTGAAGAAAGACCAAAATGATTCTTTCTTCAGCTGAAGTTATAGCGGGAATTATATTTGAATTCGTTTTAATGTAAAGTTTTCAAAAGTTAGGTTTGCTCCAGATAAATATTTTTATTATTCTATTTGCAATGTTTATAGTTAGATAATGAGAAAATTTTAAATACGATCTAAAAACGATTATTGTAAGAATTTGTCCAAGTTTTATTGATAGAATTCCCAAACAATTATGTTTATAAGTATTTTAGAATTAAAAAAAAAAAAAATTAACCAGAACATAATCAGAATGAGTTTGATTAATGTTTTAAAATTTATCAACCCATCTTTAATAGTTTTTTTTTTTTTTATTATTTATTGTAATAAATTAATAAATGACGTAATTAGGCAAGAATAAATAAAAAAAGAAAAAATAATCATTAATTTACATTCACAAAAGTACAAACATCACCAATTCGATTAAAATATACTTTATTTCTGCTTTATTTTTCTCTTATTTTATTATTATTATTGTTGTTGTTATTTAAACTATTAACTTATAAGGCTTAAATTATTTTAGTGTAGATTATCCATTAGTAGAACTATGGATGAAGTAATATTTGTTCAGTTCTAAAAAGAAATTTCTCACTCTTGGAATGAGAATACTTAATGAGAATTCAATCCTTAAAGGATGAGAGCGCCATCTGTTGTTAAAAAACTGAACTAAAAAGCATTAAAAATAAATGAAGATGCTAACAGTACATAAATCATTCTTTTTAAGCAGAAAAGAAAAAAAAAAAAACTTCCCTTTTCTATTCTATTCGAACAATGCAATTTATCTTCTATTCACATATTTTTATTAATGCTACAAGGTTTAACATAAGAATGACATGTTTTTATGATAGTTAAAAATAATATTCCTGACTCAACTGTTTTGTAAAAAAATATTCGTGATTTTTTTTTTTTTAATTTTTTACTCTTAAAAGAAAATTCATATAAAAGAATTTACTAATTAACATTGAAAAATTTGATTTTTATTAAAAAAAATTATACTTTTACTCAATTAATAATTTTATCGATTTATGTAATTCACAACCCGTAGAAATTCTACGGTTGGAAATGTAGTTTTCCTCATCATAATTAAGTGTCAATTCAGATTAAATAAGATTTTTTAATCGTATTTAAGTGAAAAAAATACTTAATTACCGCAATTACTTCGATTCAACCACTTTCTAGTTGTATAAGGATGCAATAACAGGGATCTACAGTCCCTACGCTGAATAAAGATCCTCCCAGAATGCAGCATAGCTTATAGATTGAGCTTTCCTGGCCGACTGCTAACATTGAAAGAGAAGAGGTCGCTTCTCTTCTCTTTGAATGTTAGCGGTCGGCCAGGAAAGCTCAATCTATAAGCTACGTTGCATTCTGGGAGGATCTTTATTCAGCGTAGGGACTGTAAGAGGCTGTAAGTTTTTTTTTTGAAATTTTTTTAAAAATTACTTTTAACAAAAATCAACGTACTCATGCACCCTATACATCAGGACCTTTAATTTGATAGCACATTTACCCCTTGTGATTCCCGAGAGAAATGGCTTACCGACTTTTCCTTTTATACATAGGGTGTTACGGCAAATAGAGGGTGCGAAAACAAACAATTTTCAGTTTTCTGAAGTAAACTGTGTCCGGTCTTGCACCGACACGGCGCTACAGTCGTTTTAGTGTTATGGCTGGTAGACAATCATTCATGGAAGTTTCATTGCCATCTGTCTATTTGGAATGTTGTGCATAAAGACACGATAGTTGACATCGCCGTGCATTGACCAGCACTCGTTCCAAAAATGCCAGGTGTCCTACAGATGATGTTTCAGGCTTCGACAATTCGTTGACAAAAGCTTTTTTTTTATAAGGCCCCAACAGAAGAAATTAATCGGATTAAGATCCGGCGATCCTGGGACGGGACTCGATTCTTTTACCAAATGTTTCCTTCAGAGGTGGTCGTGTCACGAGACTGGAGTGCATCATGCTGGAAACCTGGTGCCTACTGCGAGCGGTACGTCTTCCATTAGAACTGGCAGGGTGTTTGTCAGGAGGTCCCGGTACAGATTCCACGTTAAACGACTTGGCAAGACGATTTGATCAAAGAGAAATAAGTCAATCAGCGATCAATGGAAGCAGCAATGAAACAATCGCACATTCGCACACTGGCAACACGCCAACAATCGAATAATGGCAATTGTCAAAGAAGTCCGCAGTGTCTGAAAGTATGGCTGATTTAAACAGATCCTCGATTGAAGAGTTTAGTTTGGATTCACGAACGACTACAAAAGAGACAAACACTTTCACAAATTCTTATCAATTTTCAGGTGCGATTTCGGAATGCGCCACCATCCAAAAGAACATTATTGGCATGAGAACGGAAGACTTTTAGATCAGGATCCGTGAAGGATTCACATCGGTCGGGACGACCGTCAACACGTGCAGAAACATGTATGGCTGTAGAAGAATCCATAACTGGATCTCTCGTGAAGTAGACTCGCAAGCGTGCTGCCGAATTGGATATTCCCCGGTTAACCATGAGAGACCAAAAAGGATTTGAAACCTTTTCGCCCGTTGTCAGTGAATGAACTATCATATGTGGATTTACCATAGCGCGAAGAAACATGCAACCCCTGATTCTCCAACATTTCTCAACAAGAGAAGGTCAACTGGTTCTGTTTAGTGATGAATGCGCTATCTATCGACGTTCGAAAGATCGGAACGCTTATTTTTGGTCAAAGGAAAATCACATTCTTTCCACCCCACGTTATGATTGGGGCGTTATGATTTCATGTTGGGACCACATTTCTTCAATGGCCAGTGAATCAGACGACTTATCTACGTATAATAAATGAATGGTTGCTGCCTGAACTCCAGTTGAAAGGCGTAGCTGACACTGTGTGGTTTCAACAAGACGGAACACCAGCTCATTTCGCCATGAGAGTGCGATTGCGCCTTGATGAGCTTTTGCCAAACGGGTGGATTGGCCAAGGATGCGAGAACTTTCCTTCATCTTTGCCTTGGCCAACACACAGTCCCGATCTCACCACGCCAGATAATTCTCTGCAGAGAAGCATCAAACAGCGGTACTTTTTCAACTCTGAGTTGCAGATTGCTGTGCGCACTACAATCGTAACCCCTTCCGATACCAAAAACCATAGCTCCCGGAAGTGGGATTTCCAAAAATATGCAGTAATAGAAAAATCACTGTAACCAGTTCAGCATCAACATATACATAAACTGAATCATGAACAAGTGAATATAATTTTGTGTAAAGCATAAATTTAGAACAACCCATAATAATAATAATAATAAAAAAAAATAATAAAAAAAAGTACATTAACTTAAGGAAAAATAAAGAAAAAGTTGAAAAAAAAATAAAAAAAGTTAGGAGTTATCATCAACGGTAATTTGGACAGCTGTTTCGTCTTTAATAGGACTTATCGTGAATGGAAAAATTGTACATTCTCAATATTTGCTTTTTTTTTTTTTATAGAATATATACTTCATTATTTTCAACATTGTTAGCGGATTTAAACTGCTATATCTGCAAATTGGGGATAATATAGCGATCAGTAATTGAAATTACCCTTTAAGAGATGTAATTGAAATTAATTCATTCGGTGAGAACGGACGCTTTATATGAAAGGCTTATACAGAAATCCCAATTAATAGAGGTGTCATTAACATCAGTTTCCTACTTAATAGATAATGATACAAACGGATCAGATAATTTGTCAACAGAAATTTTCGTAAGATTAAATTCCTTTTCGATCGGAATAATATTTTACCATGATTAATAATTGCCTGGAAACATTCACAGGAAATGGAATATTACGAAGCTCAAGAGATAACAAGCGTAATAACCCATTGATGGTCTCATCTCAATGGAAGTATTGCCACCTATTGTGCTGACTTGATTTAGCTCTATTTCGCTACAATGGCGTTTTCCAATATGTAAGTGGTGAAAGCTGACAAGTTTTGTATTTACCTAAAATTTTAAATTCCGTGAATATTTTATGACAGCGAAATTCAAGGGCGTTTATAGGAATGGGCCAAAGTTAGTGATCCCAGTTCCAACAGCCCCCAAAAAACACAAAGAAAAAATAATTCTTTCCAATATTTCGGGGTTCACTTTCGGAATCAAGTTTCACTCAAACGATCAAAAAAAAAAAAAAAAAAGGAATAAAAAAGCCTATTCTAAGCATTTCAAGATTTCGGGGGTGACAATGTCGTTCGGTCCTCCCCTATTTACATCTTTGGCGATATCTACCTTATATAATTGACTAAGTTCGTCTGTCTGTCTGTCTGTAACTCGCTAGAATCCCAATCATACCGCAGCGTTGGAACACGTCACGCATGACGTCATGCC
>JAFIDM010000004.1:26470707-26487655 GCA_023159025.1 Thereuonema tuberculata | reverse complement strand
CCCAATCATACCGCAGCGTTGGAACACGTCACGCATGACGTCATGCCTATCGAAAAACATGGCGCCCAAATAAATTGCCGTCGATTGAAATTCACGGACAGCGATTACAGACAGAATTACATACATTTCTGAAATTTCTTCACTCAGAAAGAAAGTTTATATGTAAATGCATTAATTTATTGCGGTAGAATTTTACAGAGCATTGGATAAACCTCGGGATTTGCAATTTTACACTGCAACAATCAATACAACAATTGCTGCCAGTTTCCCAATCATACCGCAGCGTCATGGGCAACACGTCACGCATGACGTCATGCCCATGGAAAAACATCGCGGTCAAATAAATTGCCGTCGATTGAAATTTACGGACAGCGATTACAGACAGAATCAACTTATATAATTGGCTAAGTTCGTCTGTCTGTCTGTTTGTCTGTCTATCCGTAACTCGATATAATTTTGTTACCACTTCACCGATTTTAATGAAATTTGGCATTCTTACTCAGTTTTTTAGGCTGATTTTGAAACTCAAAACCATTTTTGCCGTAGAAGCTTCGTTCACAAGTTAGCGCAGTATTTAGATTACATTTACTTTACATTTGATATTTTTCAGATTTTTGTATGCCTGTCGTCCGACATGCTTTGCTGCTAGTTGTTGCATAATTAGTTATGGTAAAGTAATAATTTTTGTGAATGCCACCATTTTAGAATTATTTTAAAATTTTGGATTATTTTTATCTGTGAATGTTATTTACGTAAATAACTTTGTAATTCTTTATTAATATCATTTGATATTTTTGGATACATATGCTTTAGACAGGGAATACAACTCTAGTGAAAGTCAGGATGTTAATACTTGTTCAGACGATTCCACCTCTGTCAAAGCGTTCTCGGTTATATCACTGCTTTTTTGTTAATTCTAATGTTATTTAATCTTCTAAAAATGTTTTTAATAACGTATTTTTAAATGAATCTGAAAAATCTGTTACATTCGGTTGTTCTTCTGTTTCATTTATTTAAAATTACTTATTATTATTATTATTATTATTATTATTATTATTATTATTGTTTTGATAGATTTTGGTTTGAACAAATTTTTAAGTTAATTTCTTAAGTTTTAAGAATTCTTTAATATTCTTTGGATCGTTCCTTAATTTTAGTTACTTTATTTATCATCACTTCTGTACTAGCTTTATTGAAACTAACTATATTGTTAATTATGTACAAAGTTACAATAAAGTTCTTCGTTATATATTAAAACAAAAATATCTTTCTTCCATTTCATCAATCTGTTCAAAATTCTTCAACGATATTTCACGGAAACTATCGTTCCGCTTTGTCAAGTTTTTCGCAAATAAAATACAGTAAAACCCCGTTATTACGCTCCCGCTTATAGCACTATCCCGTTCTTTACGCTCCTTTCATGCGGTCCCTGGAATTTTCTATATAACTCTGTATACTTTTACCCTCTTATAACGCTTCAAATCCCGCTTGTAGCGCTTTTTTATATCGGAAATTTTGTATCGAAAAGAAATGTAACACTGTAACGATTCTTTTCTTTCCCTGGTAGGAGGGAATCTTTGAACTCTTTGAAGCGGAAATCCCTTTCTATAAGTGAAAAATTGCAAATTCTTCGTAAGTACGACGAGAATTCTACACTAAATCAGAAGGTTTTCGCAGAATCTAAGAATTCCCTGATCCAGTCTGAGAACAATAATAAAAAATAAGAATGGAATTATCAATTCAGCGAAGGATGGTTGCAAACGTAAAAAAGTAGTGTGGAAAATGTGAAGATGCCGAGGAAATTCTAATTGAATGGATTCATCAGTCCCGTGATGCTTCAGTGCCATTAAGTGACCCAATCATTCAAGAAAAGGCGCGTGAAATAGCGGGCAGTGCACTAAATCTGCTCCGAAAATATATTTGTATTGCTCCTAGTGGTGTATCAATTGATGTTAATAGTTACTTGAACCGCATTGAAAATGTCATAATTTATAACAGTAGCATACACACACGCCAAACCACAATCAAAGATTTTTTTAATAGGAAATAAGCTCACATTTGCACTATATCTATTGCAGAATCAAGTATCTTTCCTGTAAAATGGTGTCTAAATGTTTCCCCATCATATAAATCATTCCCCGTTTATAGCGCTATCCCGCTTATTACGCTTGTAGGTCACGGTCCCTTGACGAGCGTAATAACGGGGTTTTACTGTAACAATAATATGTACTAATCATAAAGTCAACAATGTATATGCAATGGCTCTTCGCTGTAACCTTTGTTAATGCATGTTTTTTTGATACCCATTATTTAAATGTCTCTTGTTTGTGCCGCATTATATTCTGGAAATAAGATAATGTATTGCTATTCACTATGTAACCTCTATCTTGTTGATACATGGTATATGAAACACACAAGATATATGATAGAAGCCTGTACTATAAAAAGTTACCCATTGTAAATGAGTCAAATCCGTGGAAAGGATGTAATTTTTTTAATAAGTATTACAAAAATATTATGAATTCCTACAAAGCTTTTTACTTTTATTTGTTGTATTTATGTGTTTGTTTATTTTGCTATTTCAAATTTAAAAGTGTTTTTATTGTCTTAATTTTTGCTTACATTTCTTTTTTCACTAAATTAATCACATAAGACTATTTTTTTCCCTTTGTTAATCTTTACGTTAAGATAAAGAAAAGAAAAGAAATAAAAAAGAACTTACTATTAGGAAAAAGAAAAAAAAAAAAAAAAGAAGAAAATATGAGAAAAATAATACTTATTAAAATAATAAAATCTTCCAACCGATTTGTGGCTGGAAGTTATAAGCTCTCAATGATATGCACTTGACTACAAATAGAACCTTCTACGCACCTCTCATTTTTAAGCTTTTAAAAAAAAAATAATGCCAAATCAAATATAGAGGAGACTGTTTAATAAAGGACCCAATGCACAAAATATTTTATTGAAATAAACCATCAGTACTTTTAATTAATAAAATTTCATTGAAATTCGTTAGATTCAACGCACGCTATCTGTTTTTGACGCAAATGAAATTGATCAGCGTCGTAGCCTAAATGAAATTGATTTATCGATATAATATACAACATAAAGTAACTAATGTAGAAGATTTCCTCTTATATCTGATTCTTTCTAATTTACGTTTAAGAATCTTTCCGAATTTGGAAACTTTAAATTTAAAACAAAATAAGACTTTGAATAAGTTTACATCACGAGGCAACAGCAGATGGCGCCACTTTACTTAGCTATTAAAATGTATAGGAAAGTACTAGGTATAGACGTTAGCAACAAATCATTAGCGCTATCTGGTGTTTGAGAGGTAAAACTATCTATATCCGATCATTTTTGACCCCAAAAAATTGGTCCTTCGCGCTCGATTCCGCATCTAAGATTTACTTCATTTTATAAATATAATCTAATGATTCATTCTGCAAAGTTTCATTAAAATCTGGAATAGTAAGGTTCGAGAGGTTTCCTTGTAAGCGGAACGATAGTTTCCGAGAAATATCAATTGAAGAATTTTGCACAGTTTGATGAAATGGAAGAAAGATATTTTTGTTTTACTGTATTAAGTTACCTAATTTGTAATTCGTCCATTCAGAACAAACTCATTTGGCCTTTAGAATATTTTTAACTATTTAAGAACCTCAGAAGTGAGCTCAAAACTTGTTATTAAATAAATACTGTATTTGAAATATTCATTACTTCCAAATTAAAAGGAATTGTTAATTAGCGAGCACGTACTTAAAGTGAAAAAGCTTGAGAAGGTTTTGTTCGACTGTCCGTCCGTCCGTCACAACATTTACAGTCCAAACTATAAGTCCAACAGACATGAGTGATTTCTTATTGGGAAGCTTATGTTTTTTTGAGGTGGGGAAATGCAAGTTCCGGTTTATGATCACTTCCTGTCTCACAGGAAGTGGGAGAAAATAAAATTACTACGGGGTCGTATGGTTTCATATTTCATTTTTATAAATATGAAACCAGTTGGAACCTAATATATTGCATTACCAGAGTATTCCTGTGCAGTTTCCACCTCAGTCAAAAATGCAAAACAAAAAAAACAAAAAACTACATATACAGTGTATTAAGTGTATGTATACAGTATATATATATATATATATATATATATATATATATATAACTCTCGAAAATGAAGTTAATATTAAATTTACTTTGAATTAATACATTACAATACAAGTTATGTAGATATTAATTAAATTGAATTAACATTTTTGACATTTTCTACAGTTGTTTTACAGGAAACAACAGTTAGGACTGTTACCAAGAGAAGAGACGAGCAGGATATCGGGGATGGCTTTCATCAACGACATCTCGTTCTAGTACAAGAACAGAGAACGAGAACAGGCACTACGACAAAGATCTATAAACAAATGTCTATTTATTATATTTAAATATGGTTATGTACGTTCTAGATAAATCTAAATTTTTTCTGTACAAAAAATAATGGAAGAAAATTTGGAAATATTAATTTTGTTTTGAAAATGTTGGGTTTCCTGATATTTTGAAAATTTTGGTTCGTAAGTCAGCTGGTTGAGGACTACAAGTGTTTGTATTAGATAAAATACTTTAACACAACGTATTAAATCAAATATATGGCTTTAAATATACCATTTGTAGGTTTCCTTTCGTAGAAAAGTGTTACAAACTGTAATACGCATGTAAACCGAAGACACACCCATTTGATACTATTTCCACTAATAAACAAAGATAACTTTTGGTGCTGTAAGATTCTACTAACAGCGTAGATTTCCTACCAAATGATTAAGATTCCATTAGGATATAATTGCTGTTTTATGTTAGTGTCGTCTAATGGGTGAACACGTGCTGTTAATGACTCTGTCAATAGTACAAGACCGACCACACCCTTAGAGCCACAAAAAAACAAAACATCAGTTTTTCAAAGTTCACCTGTTACAACTTATATAAGGCTTTGTTTGTTTCATTTATTCAATGAATCCTAATACTTCTGTCTAACATTTTTAGTTTAATGCATATTGTAATCCATTGACATTCAATAGCAAGTTCCGTTCAATAAAAATAGTTCACTTTCAGTTGTTTAAAGCTGAAGCATTTTAAGATGACAATTTCTTTGTCTTTTGCTGATGCTCCATTTCAGTTATTTATTGTTTAATCTTTTTAAATTACAATACAGAAACTCTCATTACAACTTATGTATAGTAATGAAACCCGACGGCGAATCCTTTCATTACAGTTAATCATCATGCAATTTACATTATTTTTAAAGAACTTATATATTGGACTGTTGCTTTTTTTGTAAAAAAATTAAGGTGTCAGTATTTAAATATTGTGCTTCAATATCTATCTATCTATCTATCTATCTATCTATCTATCTATCTATCTATCTATCTATCTATCTATCTACGTATGATACTTTCCAGATTTTAGAAATAGGTATCGTTTCACAGTATCAGCGAGTACCTCAACAAACAAAAAAGAAACACTTTATGCAGTACGGCCCAAAAAAAACGACACTGAACCGTTTTGGACAGAAAACGCTGCAACCGAAAGAATAATCAACTGTGGTTATTGAGAAATACATGTTCAATGTGATCTCCTTGGCGCTGTAAGCAGAACTCGTAGCGGTTGCGTAGGTTGTCCACCATGTCCCGGAAGAGAGGTTATTCCAATCCCCTAAGAGTGATTTTCATTCGTTGTTACTGTTACGGAACGGCCGGTGCAACCTTTCCGCTTGTGAGTAGACTTCAGGTTCGACAGAATTTATCGACGACGGACAGCCTACCCTTGTTCGTGGGTGCTGGACGGTTAAAACGCTCCCGAAATTCCGTAGCAACGTGCAGCAGGCTAGGTCCATTGCCACGGCCTGTGCCGTATGATCACAAACACTTTCTCTTCTGTAGTTACTACCATTTTCACAGCAACACTGATTAATCTCACATCCACAATCATTCCTGTTCCGAATACAACAATCGCTTACCTGTTCATCTCGCAATGTAGTCAAATTGTTCAGTGTTGTTTGTTTTGGGCCATATTACATTACATAGTATATACAGGGTGATCGTAGTTAAAGTATCACTATTCAGCACTGTATAGAGCACTGAATTGATTCCACCATTCCCTTCATTACCTTATCAATCCTGCATTTCAAAAAAGCAAAACAAAACAAAGGTTTCTGAAGAAATAAGTAAACTATCGTACGAAACTACTTATCACGTGATAGCAAAGGGAAACTGGCAAAACTAATAAAAAAACAGAATCACCATCTTTGGGAAATTGTCCTTTAACAAAATCGATAAGAAATTTGGGCTTTTATAAACGTTTCTCCAAGATCTGTTTTTTTTTGGAGGTAAATTAATTGAAAAATAATAAAATAAATAATTATCGTGTAGCTACAACTTTTTTTGGCCGAAGCTCAAAGGTTAGAACATCAAATGATGATGAAATTGGAGATCTAATCATCAATATTTCATTATTTTCAAAATTAACATTAAATAACAGAAAAAAGAAATAACTAAAATACTAACGTAACTCAATAGAAAAAGAAACAGTAATATTAAAAAGGCAAAAGGTCATCAGTCCCAGGAATTTGACAACAGCTCCTTTAATTGTAGACTCTCCTGTTCCTCATTGGTTGAATCCGTATTTGTCTGTCTACATAAAACGACGCTTCTACTTCCACACTTCCTCTGATGAAGAGCTTCTGGAAGCCGAAACTAGTAACGTTTTAATTTTTAAACCTTTTGCTTGTATTTTGAATTGAAGTGTTTATTTTTTAATAATATTAATAAAGTTCGACGCAAGTTAAATTTTAACTTTAAGTAAAATACTATATTTTAGTGGTCCATTTTCAATTCTTTCTTTAAGAAGGACTGCCAGTATATGATTTTTTTTTTCCCAATGATCAATTTTATTAAAGGATATTCATTGAAAACTGTTGTTGCGTTGGAAACCTTACGTTACTATGGAAACGGTGAAGAGATGCCCCCTGTGATTTGAAACCTATTGCTATGACAACAAGTCATGACTTGAAAGGGATATTTTTTAATAAAGAATAAAAATGAAGTCATTCTTTCATTCTTAATAATTAAAAAAAAGAATACAATAAAAACGAACTATGTTTATACATAATGCAGTTAATGCAGTGTAAGTTAAAGAAAGAAAAAAATCCTATCCAAAAATTGAACCAGAAAAGTACTGATAGGATTCTCACTTTCTACATTTACTTTATATTTATGTTACAATTGAGACGCATTCTCAGTAGAGCTGCAATGTCATGGATCTGAATTGCATGATACCAAAAACTGTTTTATTTTTAGTTGCAGACGATTTGCTTAAGTAACTTCGTATATCTTTATCCCTCCTAACTTTAATTAGCATCTGATTAGTAGAAAAAAAATGTAAAATTTCATTATGCAACTTAACAAAGAAACAAGGTAATTAATGCTTTTAGACAGTGTCAAAAGCAAAGCGGCCCCATAATATGCACAATTGTATAAACAAAATTTTAAAAACAAAATTTTATCGGACGTGACCTCTTTTGACCCCCCAACTTTCGGTCAAGGAGTGGTCCTAGAGGTCTGATTTTTGACGTGGTCACCTATGTTTTGATGCTGAAACAATGGTGAAGGTTTCATTCTAATATCTCTCACCGTTTGGCTACTACAGAGTGTGACATCCAGCAAGCGTAAAAGCAAGAGCGGTCCCTATGTTTTACAGGCAAGCTGTGACCTAGGGGCCGCTGAAAAGACGTGTTAACATTCATATTTTTATAAAAATGCAAAAGAAACATTTACATTCTGAAAATCCAAGCATGCAAGCTGAGTTAAACATTTTGAATGTGGACTATTTTTTTTTGTTTGCGGTAGGATACACGATTTTCTGCAAGGTTTCGTGAAACAGATTTTAGATAGTTTAGAAATTGTCTGCAATCTTTGTTTTTCATTAAAAATTTGCTAAAATTTCTTACAAATCTGTAAGGAAGAAAAGGTTTTGGCGACATCTAACAGATGACCGAATTTTAACCAAACATGATATATTGGCGGTACATTTTGAAGAAAATTCTCAAGCTTTTTCATAAAATAATTCAATATCAACCACCCAGTAAGAGAGATTCTCTATGAAGAGATTTTGGTTTAGATAAAAGAAATGTCCATAGAAAAGCAATTAATTCACAGAAGACAAACAATAAGTTATAATGATGTCTAACAATAAGACAATAATTTACTTAAATTAGAGCAAACTTTCATTTATTTAAAATTAATTGTATTGAATTTTCAGCATAAGGAAACTTTATGGTAAGATTGTAACTGTGCAACTACTGCAATTGACAACACTGATTTTTATAATTTTCATACCTTTAAATATCAAAACAATATAATAATGTGCAACCTTTCAAAGAAGTAAACTTTACATTCTTTGGTTGAACTTCTTATTTCCTTTTTAATAAATATTTATTAAGTATTAAAAAGAGCGATGAATAAAAAACTGGACTATAGTAGTTTTCAAAAAAGAAGGGTTTGCCATATATGGTCATTACGTAGCGTTCGATTTTGTCTGGACGACATCAACTTGAACTCCGAGCAGTCAGTCCAAGATGGCGTCGTTTTGTGATCGCATAAGCGTGACCAAGAAAGGACAACCTTTGCAGCCAAGCAAGAGGAATAATGGTTTTAATTATAATGGTTTTAATAACGGTTTTAATTATTTCAAGACCTGTAACTGTAACTGTAGAAAATGCGACAACCACAATGTTTTCGTAATGTTTAATAGGGTTATTTCAGCAGTAGATGGCGCTGTAACGTCCTGGACACCTCAATCAATAAGGAAATTACGTCATCAAAAGCTCTTCATTCATGAACTCAACTGATTATTAATGAGTTCAGTTTCTCTAATTGTAATTCATTTAATATAAAACTCCTATCAATTGAACTCCGAAATATTTCCACCTCATTCGTTCAATGTGTCAGTTAGTTTATATCATTTCTCATTGAAGTGCTTTAATTCAAATAATTTTTCAGCAGATATCAAGATAGACAGGCTTCTTTATTTTTATCATTCTTTAGTTGCTTGAATAGTGAATGGAGAATAAACTTAATCTTTACCTTTCGTTAAAGGAAAACTTCGTAATATCACCGTGTCTTTGCTGCTTGACTTCCTCGTAACTTCTAAATCCTTGAATCAATCTTCTTGAAAAAGATATTCATTTTTTTGTACAGTAAATTATCTCGGTGATATTTGAAAAAAAAAATCCCTTTCAACAAATTCATTGGAGAAATGGTTTGATAATATTAATAACAGACGACAAAGAATACAGTATGGATTCACTGCTAATAACGACATTCTTATTGTTCATTAAGAAAGAATATGATTTATCCTCTAAGACAACTGCGAGAAAAGATCTCAGGATCTTCCTAAATTTCTATTAAGTTTAAATGTAGATTTTGTCATATCAAAGCTTTAATAATAATCATACTTTAAAAATATTATCGCTGACTAATTTGTAGTCGCTATCATTTAATTTCGTGAGAAAATATTTTCTTCAAAATGTTTTCTGGAGTATTACAATGTATAGAGTTAATATGTTCGGAATAATGATTTTATTATGGCAAATAACTTTACGATGGTTTTCAGTACAATTGAATTGAGAACTTTCGGTGAAACAAAAATCATTTCGTTTTATTACAGAGCCCTTGGGTATGTTATGTTATGTGGTGAATGTGGATGGCAGAGAAGCCAAGCACTGCGACCGGAGGTCTATTGTACTAACCCACGGAAATAAGGACAGATGGAGAGAAAGACTGAGAAAGTATGGTGGGAGAATTGCAGGGGAAACGGGAGAACCCCGAGAAAACCTGCCCAGATCGTCCACCATCACGAAACCCACATGAGAAGCGAACCCGGTACCCAGGTGAGAGGCCTTTTTAATCCTGTTGTATAAACTCTAGAAAGAACATGCCAAAGACAGCGGAATAAGCAGACAAACACTGAAAAGAAAGGATTCATCCATACTGGCTCCGGCTTCGAACCCAAGTTCAGACACATCGGTCTCTTGACAGGCCGCCGCCTTGACATAAGGCTCTGCCTGAAATGTCATCTTTGCAGCGTAAATCGAATTTTGGTGAGTTTTTTTGTTTTTTTGCCGATGGAAATTTTGGAACAAAACACCAATCTTGAAGTACCGGTAACTCAAGAAATAATGCACTGATCAACATCAAACTGTGTATTTAAGAGTTTAATCATAATGTGTACTTCTAACTAGATTTTGGTAAATAAAAAAAATCACTTCAATTTAAGAGCATAATAACTGTGCTCATTTTTAGCAGCCCATAGGTTACAGCTTGCCTGTAAAAAATCGGAGACCGCTCTTGCTTTTATGCTTGCTGGATATCACACTCTGTAGTGGCCAAACGGTTAGAGATATTAGAATGAAACCTTCACCATTGTGTACAGCACCAAAAAGTTGGTTAACACGTCCAAAAAATCCAACCTCTAGGACCACTCTCTGACCGGATGTTGGGGGGGGGGGATCGCTTCCGATAAAGAGGAAAACGGCGATAGACGTCCCCCCAATACGACTCTTCTGAACACATTTTGTTTATAAAATTGTGCATTTATTATGGGGCCGCTTTGCTTTTGACACTGTCTAAAAGCATTAATTTATCTTGCATTTATTTATTTATTTATTTATTTATTTATTTTTTCAATCTTTGAAACATTCTGATACACGGTTTAAAATTCCCGCTCTTAGTTACTGCATTTAAACGTTTGACTACTCATAATATATTTGTGGGTCAAGATCTGTTTGATTCGAAATCTAACACTTTTCTTGTTAATTTATTACTTGTCTATAGGAAGATCCTCTCACTTACTCAAAAGTTACCAGGAGTATGGATATACTGATAAATGATCTTCTAAGCCTTCCTTTACTTCGAAGATTAGATTAAAAAAAAAACAATCACTAAAAATATTAACATCCTTTATCTCTTCTGCTAGATTATTGAAATTCCTAACAACCCCTTGCCTTGATGGGTTTCGTCCATATAAATTTGCTCTTTTCTTTCAGTATCGATTCCCTTTCTTCCTGTGTTTCTGCGTCGGGAAATCATCCTCTATTCATACGAGTCCGTTGCAGAGTGATTTGCTGGCAGATCGATCTGTTCTTAATCCAAAGAGTAAATATTAATTCCACGAACCCCCGCATGATACGACTGGATTCCCATCACTCAAGTAGACTTGCCTTTTCTTTGCTTTTCTTTTTCAAAATAACTTCTGTTGGGAAATCCCGCGACTTACCGTTGATACGACGAGAAAAGTCACGTGACCCCCGGATACCGTAAGCGGAATTCAAGGCGACGGCTAACTGGGCGAGAGAAACTTAAAAAAATTTGCATACGATACAGCAGATTTTTTCTGTAAATATTAAATATGAATATTATATATATTATGAATTAAATATAATTACGAATTAAATGTAGTTATGAATATTAAATATTTATTTATTTATTTCCAGGTTTTACAATGTCTTCGAAATCTTCCTGTACCCATTTTATGCCTGTAATACCCTTCTCCATTCCTGTCTATCTTCAAATACCCCCAATACGTCGTAAATTTAAATAACTCTTGTGATTTAAATAACTGTTGTAAATTTAAATAACTGTTTAAACTCTAAAAGTCCGGATCCAATATTCCAATGATACAGAAACCTAATTAGGAAAATTTAATCTAAACACTTTTGTCATTAATTCCTTTGTTTAATTTAAAAAAACAAAAAACTGTATTTTTTTGAAAATGCATTCTGACAAATGACTTTTTTGGAAGACAGTCGAATAATTTTTTTGGATAATAATTTCGATATATTGGGGGGGGGGGGGGGTGAACGCAAAAAAAATGAATTTCAATAATAATGAATGAATATGAATGAACATGAAAATGTAACTCTTACATGTTTGAAGATTTTATATAAACAGTTTCAGATTTTTATGAGCAGTAGTTTAAAAGATCTGGGGCGGTGAAAACCACCAGTACTTTATGAATCACCCGGTATGATATGAAAAAAAAAAAAAATTAAATTTTCAATTCATCTTTAATATTCGTAATTAATATTTACAAAAAAATCCGCAACATCATATGCCTGCTAAGCGTGCAAAAGTTCTCTCGCCTAGATAACCGTTGCGACGGTAGGGAAGGCACTGCGGGAACGACAGTGCCTCTCGCCGTCGCAGTCTCACATGCAGCTTTCTATGTGAGCATGCGCACAACAGTCAAACACCATGCCCAGTTCCATACAAAGATTTTTGTATCATTTTCATAAACTAGGGAATGGTTACTGACATTAAGCTTCAGGATTATACATTGTACAAGTATAAAGAAAGAATTAAAGAAAAAAAAGGACTCATTATATTAAATGTTATCGATAATATCAAGTGGAAATAAGGGGTGCTGCAGTTCCACAGTGCCTGTACGCGAGCCGCCACTGCTTATAATAAACAGCTCACTTTACTTATTATACCTATTTAATTATAAGGTTTATAATGGATATCAATACAATAAAAGATTGGAATTTTCTAAATAATTATCTAATAAAAATTCAAATACAAAATGATACAAATATCAGTTTTTGTATACAATTTATTCATCATGTAAAGTTATTACGGATATGAAATTACAAATGTAAAATAAATATTTAGCAAAGAATATTTTACGCGTAATTCATTGTTATGATGATATAATGTGGGATAGAGCTAGCAATGATGTCAATTTATCGCCACTCTAATTGCCATACAGTTGAAGTCAAAATAATATAAAATATTAAATTACTCACTCTTAATAAGTATACACTTTAATATTTATTTGTTCAGTTTTTATTTAAACACTTTACTACTTCAAAATATCTAAAATTGTAAGGAATTATTATAGACTTAAATTTTGCTTTCAATGCACTTATGATGGTTTTTTTGTTATAATTAAATTCCTTAGTGCCTTTTATTGAAAGGATAAGGGATTAATACTGTGGATTTCACAGGATTATTTTTTATTTGATTGTTTCTGTTCTCGGGGGCCATTCCCGCGATCGAGAATGCTTTTACCTTAGCTTTCGCGCAAACTGAGCCAAACATCAAGGGTAAATTCTGCTGATGATTCCTAATAAGAATGAAACAGCTATTCAATATCCCCGTTGATGTTGGATCAATGTGCGAAGGCTTATTTACTGTCCGGTTGTGATTTTTTTCTCTATTTATGAATTATTATGGAGTTTAAATTTTGCTTTTCGTGGAAACTACATCTTTCGAATTGTCAGTTTACTTCAAAATAATTGAAATTTTCCTTCTTAAGCCTTGCCTTATCTTTTAATCTGATCAATTCTGAATTCTCAAGACGTATTGAAATCATTTCATTTGTGGAGTTTTAATTTTTGCTGAGATTCTATTCTGTCTTCGTAATGTGGAAAAGTTGCTGAATCATCCTTCGTCCTCAATCGGCAGCAAACAAAGTAGAAAGAAACAGAATGATTTAACATTTCCAATAGTGAAAGTCATGTTTTCAAAATTGCATTTTTTGTTTCTTATCGCAAAATGAATTTCTGAAATTAAATTACGCAATTCTCGTATGGCTCTGATGGTGATATTTAAAAAAATTGTGAACAAATAGAAACTTATCAGGAAAATCTCCTCTTCAACATATTTGTTTTTATGACCAATATTTTTCTATGGAAGAGAATGTTGCATTATGGGTTAACGATTTGTTAACTGTGAATCAACAATCTCCTAGGGAAAAAAAGCCAGATTTTTAACTACAGACAAAAAAGATATACATGAAATATTTAGATATTTGTGTTTGAGAATTATGCGAGCTAAATTAAACAAACAAACTACAACGTTCTTTCTAAGTCACATTTGGTTATTCTTTGTGCCTCTAATGAATACGAAGATAAAAAAAGAAAGTAATGTATGTAATAAAGTAATCAAACGACCATTGCGTTTTTAAGTAAATAAGAATATCAGAAATATTTGCATTCGAAAGATACCCACATATATCCAGTATATAGAAAATAAATTGAAATTTGAATGTAATAAAAAAGACCCCCTGAAGCAAGATAGTGAAGGTATAATTTATAAAGTGAATGGACCACTTGAAGTTTACGCCCTTATCGACGTCACGTATGACGTGTATCCCACATGCGGCGAGAGATAATGGGATAAACAAACATATAACTTTGTTTGAATTAGTTAAAAAATCGTCGATATTTGATATTTCAAAACGATGGTTCAATACTGTGTAGATCCAGTACTGTAATAATTCTGTAAAAACGCTTGGAATATCCTTCTTTAATATAATATTTCTTCTGTATCTAAACCGGTTAAAACAAAGCACGTGGCTTTGTTTATCCCGCATGCGAAGCAGTAGCCTGGTGGGATATTTTGTAACTACGAAGCCCCGCCTATCCTCAAGTGATCCATTAAATTATATCCTTCTTTGAAAATATATTGCTGTCGTCTTCTTCAATAGGCGATAATCAACTCTATATCCAATCTGTAGATTTTGGAAGGCTTACAATCGTTGCATCCAAATCAAATCTTTTAGTTCAGCCTCCATATCTATTAGGGTTAAAATGAAGCACATGGCTTTGTTTATCCCACAAGCCAAAAAGTAGACTGGTGGGATATTTTGGAACTACGAAGCCCCGCCTATCCTGAAGTGGTCCATTGCAGAAACAAAGACTGTTTTCACAAAGGCGAATCTGAAAAATCTCTACAAAAACGACTATATAACCATCAATATGCCTGTAGAAACCAAAATACCGACTCATCTATGATATCAAAGCATATGTGCAAATATGATCATTATCCTGACTTTGAAAACGCACTCATTATAAAACATGAAAAAGACCCAACAAAAAGGAAGGTGAAAGAATCAATATTTATTTATTTGTCAAGTTCATACAACACGAGATTGTCAAACAACAATGTAAAGAAATATTGCACTAACATTACTCTGCAAAAAAAAAACTACAACTACAAATAGAACGTGAAACCAAAATATCTCCACAGGAAACTATCCCTATAACCTAACAAAAAACTTAGACGATTCCACCTGGATTATTCATCAATACAAGAACTTATATGTGTCCCCAACCATTCCGAGGGAAGAGAAGGAAAAAAGAAAAAAAAATCCCTACAAAATAAAGTCGACTATGTCACAATATTTACATAGACAACGTCATCATTAGACTGCAATGCACAAGTAATATACACCAATGACTGAACTCAAAACTATGAATAATTAAATCCCCACCTATATAACCCAGCATTCCCTTGAGTAACCATCTTGCTGATGATGAGGAGCTATGACTCCCTGAAACTGTCCAGGAATTGTTTTTAAATATTTTAATTTTTATTTATTTTCTTAACTAAGATTTTTAACATAAAATCTTTTTTATAATTATGCAATGTGTGTTTCCAGTAATTTTTATAAGGAATTCAGTGTATTAATAACTTTGAATAATTTTCTTCATTCACGTATCAGAAGCCGTTGCGAAGCCATTGTGATTGCTTTTTACTAATCGCTACATAGCTTTATTATTATTACTATTCGGACGAGATGTGATGAGAGAACTTTTTTTTTGTTCTGGACGACTGATTTTTTTAAAAGTCACGAAGCTTGGAAGTTTTTAAAAATCGATTTCAATTTTGGCCAATTTTTCATGTGTGTTTGGCCATAACCATCTCCAATTACCTGTTAACCTTGCTGTAAAAGTTCAGTAGCCCAATCCCTTTGATTCACATGAATACTAACCTTTATTATTATTAAACAGAACACGAGTTACTCTAAACCAACAATTGATTCAGTTATTTTTTTTTTTATTCTGTATCATTTTGCAATCTCCCAGTGAGACATGACGTAATCCCCAGTGCTTTGAAGGAGAAGATTACACAATATCAATTTACCAGTAGAACGATAACAAAACGCTAAAAGCATCACTTTTATATCATTGGAGGAAAAAAATTAATATATATATATTTAATAAATCAAAAATATAAAAAAATTCAAAAATAATAAAAAAAAAGTACTTTTATAAATACTTGTGTAATGGAGAAGACTTCCGAATACATAACAACCAAGAATCTAACAATAAGATGATTTAACAAACAGTGAACGTGGACTTACTCACGTTCAAATTACAAAGCGTTACATGAAATCAAAATCAAATCTTATATTTTAATATGAATATTAAAAATGAACGTGTTCAGATTACCAAATCCTAAATTTTAATATGAATTTCAAATGTTCTTTTCCTAAATTAAATAGTCTTTTTAAAAGTCTCATTTTAACAAAATCTTCAAAAATAAATCCAATTTTTATAAAATCCTTCACTTTGACTTTCATAAGATGTTATTATACTTCATTCTTCTCCTATTCTTCCTCTATCTTCGAAAACTCGATGATACAGTACTCATATTACATAACATTCACAATATCAATTCCCAATTCTTGGAGACTTCATTAAAACCGTCAAATTCTTGATACAGTCGGACCTCTATTTAACGAAGTCGCTAAATCCCGAAAAAAAGTTCGTTATATGGAAAATTCGTTAAATAGAGATTCAACTTTTAAAAGTACTTTAAACTACATAAAACAGGCTTAAAATACATAAACAATAAATAGTTTTTATTTTTTACAATAATAATAAATTGACGAGATTCTATTACAACAATGACCTTAAAATATTGACATTAATAGTTAAAAAACGTCAATACAATAATAATAAAAGATCATAATCTACAATATAACAATCACACATTATTAATAATCATAAATTCTTATCAAACGAATACAAAAAATTAGGTGGATAATAGAAAGCCTATTAACACTTTAATTTTTCAATTATTACCTTTTTGTTAGAGGTTACAAATTTTTTGTTAATCATTTC
>JAFIDM010000004.1:26394848-26470307 GCA_023159025.1 Thereuonema tuberculata | reverse complement strand
GTGTTAATAGGCTTTCTATTATCCATCTAATTTTTTGTATTCGTTTGCAGGGGCGAAGCGTGCTATGAGACATTGAGACAGTGTCTACCCAAGAGATAGAGAGAATAACTTTATTTCCAATTTTAAAATTTCACTCAAGGAAAATTTTGCATCGAGTCGGCTCACGGAGTAATATTCTAACGCTTTGCTCCATTATTGCCCGCTGTGGCGCTGTCTGTTCATGAGACATTTTTCTTAACGACTCCGTAAGAGGGCGCACCACATGGTGTGAGAAGGATCCTTCTTACACCATGGCGACCAAGCGCATCACAGAAGCAGTTCGTGGGGAAAAGCCGAACTTGAGACATTTTCCTAAACGTCGCTCAACTGTTGAGTGTTGGATATTATAACGTATTTTGTCCACTACGAGATGAGACAGCCATGCCTCTTCATACGGAGAATATATTTCACAAAAGGGTTGAGGGTTGTAAAAGAAAAATTTTTGGAAAAAAAACAAGATTAGGAAAAAATTTAAAAATACTTACTATTAAAGAAAAAATTATTTATAAAATAATTATGAATAACATTTATATTGTCAGTAGTGAAAAAAATAATCAAAATAATGAAAAACTAACTAGATACAATTGGTTAAAAATCTTTAAAATCAATAAAATGAATAATAATTTTGGTCTAAGATTGGAAAACTATATAAAATATAGATTATTCAGTCAAATTAATTGGGAAAAATATAATTCTAAAACACTAAAAAGTATTAAAAAGGTTAAAATTTCATTAATTGATGAGAATATTACTCTGAATTTTTAACTTTTAACTTTTGTTACGTTTCTACTTACAATATTCACAAGTTTGCATGAAATACTCGCATTGTTCATATTGTATCTTTCAAACGACTAAATTAGTAGCAAAAGAAAATCTAAAATGTCTACCCTTACTCGAAATACACGCTTCGCCACTGTTCGTTTGATAAGAATTTGTGTGATTGTTATATTGTAGATTATGATCTTTTATTATTATTGTATTGACGTTTTTTAACTGTTAATGTCAATATTTTAAGGTCATTGTTGTAATAGAATCTCGTCAATTTATTATTATTGTAAAAAAGGCTTGAAAAAGAGGAGACTGTTAATTTTTTTATCTCCTTGAAAATTCGTTTTTTCAGTTAATAAATGTAGTTTGACAGTTATTTTCTGGTGTTATGATGTTTAATCATAGTTGTATTGTTTTTATTTTTCACACTGTCCAAAATATCCGATTCAGTTAGTGTTTCGAGGTCTCATCTTCAAAATCAAATGAAAGATAATCATCAATCAGCTCATCATCGTTAATTTCTTCTTTTTCCTTCAGCTGTATCCACATTTCTTTCATTTCCTCTAAGGGAATATTAATAATAAAACATTTCAAGGAGAAAAAAAAAATAGATTCCACGAAAAAGTTCGTTAAATAGAAAATGCACTTCGTTATTTGGAGGTTATTTTACTAAGAAATTAGCAAAATGTTCTTGGTTTCAAAGAAAAGTTCGCAAAATAGAGAAATTCGCAAAATAGAGGTTCGTTAAATAGAGGTCCGACTGTATATGCATAGCTTACATCACCATATCTCAATGGATAATCAACTGAAAACTTCTTAAATGCATAACACTTATACAACTTTAAATACTACATAAAAAACAACAACATCACTGTAATCATATCATGGCAATATTTCGTCTATTTTTATATAGTATTTAAAGTTGCATAAGTATTATGCATATAAGAAGTTTTTAGTTGTTACTTATTTACGGTTCAACTTAGATACGATTATTTTGCCATCCATTCGTCCGTCCATCTTGTCCCTCAAAATTTAATCCGTATCTCTTCATCACGGCATGCGCAATCCGCACTTTTTGAAGGCAGTCTGAGCGTACTCCTAGCTACAAAAGATCTACAGGAAGTTTCAACCAATTACGTAATTTAATTTAACTACGATACAATATTGTTAAGCTAAAATGTTGTTTCTTTTTAAGTGAATATGAAATAGTAGGAAGTAATTCTATCGGAAAATTATTTTAAAAATTTTAAAAGAAATTATTTTGAAAGTGACGGAGAAGACCTCTTGGTAGCTCTTGGTTTGCAAGAGAAAAGGTGATGGAAAGAAAAGGTGAACCGAGCTTATTAAGTTCTACGAGAGCTTTTGATAAATCGGAATAGAAAATGGCGCTTGAAATTAAAACTGAAATGAAAGGAGAATGGGCAGATCTGCCCCACGACTGTACGATAAGATTAAGGAAAGATCTCCATCAATAGAACATTTTTATTATTACGACTCGTCTCAATTATTAGTCTGTTCGGAGTTATGTAAAGCAGCCCGCACACGATGCAGCTTTTGCTGTGCAACTCGATGCAAATGAGTTGCACAGAAAAAGCTGCAAACTATAGTCAGTGCGCAAACGATGCAACATTGTTAGCGCCGCCGTGCGAACAACACACGAAGCACAAGACGAATTGCAATGACGTCATTTGACATGACATCAAGGATACTGCTGTGATATCGTTCCAAAACTAAATATTTGTGATTTATTTTAAACATATGAGAAATATTTTTATAATATTATTATCGGAATGTAATCGCAGTTGATAGCAATAATGCGATTCACGAATAACAACGACCAACAGCCAATAATAATCCATTGCTCACTGAAATAATGACGTCACGTGGCAGTTTCCGGAAATGGTGAATGAGCGGCAATCCGCTTCCGATGTGAAACATTAAAAAAATCTAGGTTTTTAAAACATTCTGATACATTCTGCCGCATTAAATTACTGCATTTACATATAAACTGTATTTATGTGTGAAAGAAACTCGAAATAATCTGATATTTTTTCTGTATTCGCGATTCGCCCATCTGAAGCGAAGGAAATCTGTTTCGACGCCATGTTTCTTCCTTGAGCATGACGTCACGCCTGACGTATAAAAATGCTGCACTGTGATTGGGTAATTCCATGCAACTTTCCGTGGTGCACCGCCGTTCTGTGAAGCTTTTTTTCCATGCAACTTCCATGCAACTTGGCCCATGCAGCTCAAAAAACCGCTCTAGGCCAAAAGTTGCACATGCAACTCGGTCAAAAGATGCATCGTGTGCGGTCTACTTAAGTCTAAATATGACGTTTGAGTGATTGTGGAAAGCCAACCACCTACAGGCGGGGGGTGCTTGGCTGTAGGTGGTTGACTTCCCTGCAACCTACATTCACCACAATCAATCAATCACACTGTTAATAATTATTATAAGTAATTAATAATTAATAGTATCGTTTATTTCAAGTAATAATAATTATTTACATGTAATAAATTAAAATAATATTTACTGTTACTGAAAATAATTATTAAATGATAATTAATTAATACATCCTGGAAATAAGATGTCAACTAGATAAGTCATAAAAAGACGTATATAACTCCTAACGGACTAATAATTGAGACGAGTCGTAATAATAAAATCTGTTCTATTTAAGGAGATCTTTCTATAGGTCTATATCTTATCATTATACAGGGTGGGGCAATTTCCCAAAGAGTTTGCCCGTTCTCGTTTAAGGACAGAAAGACAGAATTTAACTTAAATAAGAACACAAACAAACTTACACTTATCAGTTCACAGAAAAGTGAAAAGAAAATGAAGAAAGGAGACATTTTCCTTATCTTCTGTTATTCTTGACATTGATGTCAGGAACGGTAACACAAATAGAAGCAGTTCAGGAAGAAAATATCAATAAAATAAGAAACTGAAGAGATATTTTGATATCAACTCAAAGAAAGATTAATAAGACAAAAAAAATAATTGATCTCTTAGAGATGAGAAAAAGAACAGATGACGGAAATCTAAGAAATAAAATAAACATTACTTAAAACCCACTGTAAGAATCCATCTTGAGAACTAGGTTTGGTCGACACCTAGTGGCATGTAGTGAAGTTACAAAGCTTAAAATGTCAATTTAATGTGAGGAAAATAATATTATTTGATGTAAATAACAGAAACACTTGGTAAAAGGGAAAAACCATAATACATGGTTATTTTCTTTTTCTTTTTGTATTTATTCTTAATTTTTACCTTTTTAAGTATATGATTTTAAATATTTTACGCATTATCGTGTGTGCTTTTTTTTACTGGTATCAAACTGCTTAATGGATAGCTCAGCTGATTCCTACTTCATAATTAATACAATTTTAATGTTAATTTAATTAAATATTAATTATTAAAATAACTTAAATACATTATGAAAATAAATATATGTACGTATATTTATTTTCATAATGTATTTTAAGTTATTTTATATATATTAATATTTATATTAATACAAAAACAAAGCCACCGCGCAAATGAATATAAAATACATACGTGAAATATCAGCAATCGATTTCTTCAGCGCAAATGGCTGACTTCATCGGGCAATTAATACAATAATAAATAAAATTTATTAAACAAAATCCAGTCTTTATAGGCAATGGTGAGTGTCAAAACCATTGTATGTATTTTGTATTCATTTGTGCGGTGGCTTTGTTTTTGTATTAAATTAATTATCCGCACGTTAAAATGTTTTTGTTAATTTAGAAAGCCGCAATGAGTCTTTATTTTTCAATTCTCAACAGATAATATTCAAGAATACCATAAACATTTTGGACCAATCACAACATGGACCTTCCTGCATCCTTACAAAATCAAATAACCTCACCTGCAGTAGAACTTTCAGAACTTTCATTGGTTTTGACACTCACCATTGCCTATAAAGACTGGATTTTGTTTAATAAATGTTATTTATTATTGTATTAATTGCCCGATGAAGTCAGCCATTTGCGCTGAAGAAATCGATTGCTGATATTTCATGTATGTATTTTATATTCATTTGTGCGGTGGCTTTGTTTTTGTATTAAATTAATTACCCGCACGTTAAAATGTTTTTGTTAATTAATATTTATAATATACTCTTTATAATTTTTGTCATTTTTTTTTTTTATTTGAGTGGAAATTCTTCAAGAGTAATTTTCAGTTTTTATTTAATTTTTAATTACACTAGAACCCCGGAAATCCGAATTGGGGCTGTGATCTGTTCGGATTATCCGAAAAAAACATTGTAGTACTCTACATGGTAGGCCTACACAGTATACAGTTACAGCTATGGTATTAGCTCCCACTTGGCAACGTAGCATAACAGTGAGACAGAAGAATATTTGTACTGTGAAAAGACAGTGCCGATCACGTGAACAGTAGCAGTATCTGCAGTACGCCGGAGTGTTGCATATTTTTCGGTTGGCTTTTGTTACCAATAGCCTACAATACAGAATAAATAGGTTGCATTCCGCTAAACACTACTTAAAAACTGTTATTTTAATAATATGTACAGTGCTATGATTAAATACTCTACTTCCTGTACATTGCAAGTGAGATTTAAATTTTTTCCTACATCATAGATTCTGTTCGGATTATCCGAAATTTCGGATTTGCATGGTTCGGTTTACCGGAGTTCTACTGTATTATTTTTGTTTGATGAATTTTAATGAATTTCTGATGAATTCTCCTTTTTTAATTTGATTTCTGATAATTTTGTTGTTCTTACAAGACTAAAATTAAATAAATAAATAAATAAATAAATAAATAAATAAATATAGAGTTAATAGTAATATTGGCGTAATATTTACGATTTTGTTTCGTTTTGTTTTGTTTTTGTTTTTTTCTGTATGTTTATGTTATCCTAAAAAAAAAATTCGTACTAAACCTTACATCGAATAAAAACAAAGATGATCTTCGGAGCAAAACTAATGACGTCATAAGGGTCTTTGGGGATGTTCGTGTAATTTAGCTTCGTGCTCGACTTTCTCTAAACTGATTTCCAATCTTATTTTCGCAATCAAACTTTAACTAATAATGATATCTAGTTTCAAAACCTTTATATAAAATTTTGGAAAGTTCGACCACGGTTTTATGTTTAATAAGATAATTATATGCATGCATTTGTATTTTGTTTTAATTTTAACTATTCTAACAATCAAAATTATGAGAGTTTTAATCGATATAGGATAGTTGTTTAGTTAAAAATAAATAAATTATAAACCGATGGAGGATAATACAGAAAATATGGAAATCTTTGTTCCTGTTTTAATAATAGAATAACTGTCTGACTTTTTCTTACGAATGAAGGGGGGGGGGGGGGATGTGAGATTTAGGGCGATGTGCATCAAGCTTCCGTTAAAATTAAACATCATCAGCGACCGACAGCTGCAGAATCATCAAAATTTAGCGGCTCGGTTTTCTTCTGTTAAGTCATTCCTCAATTAGAAAACTCCCATCAGCCCCCGAGCGGTTCACCTTTTTTCAAGATGGCAACCTCTACTCCGGTTCCTGTGATTTTGACGATGAATTAGATGTATTTATTCTACTAAAAGTTTCAAAAACAATTCATTTGAAGATTCTTTAAAAAAAAATTTCTGTCCTCAAGCGAAAAATTCAATCTGCTTGTTTTTTCTTCTGCTTGGAAGCTGTCACTAGAAAAAATACTTATGCATCTGAAAATTGAGACGGAAATGCTATTTACTAGTCGCAGCCCCTTTTAGAAACACGACACGATAGGTAAGATAATGTCTAATTGTGCTTGGTGCAACAACTTTTAATTGAAGACTTTTATAGAACTTCGATCTGCTCATCAACTGACAATCACTTTGGAGGAGCTTTGGTAAACATCACCCTTAGGCTGACAATGTTCGATAGAGTGTTTTAAAGTTAGAAAACAATAACATTAAAATATTCTATTTTATTTAATTTTGTGGTAGAACACTGCACTGAGAAATTAAGAAAATAACAGTTATTTTTTTGGCCCAAGCGGGCGCTGGAGATAAGGCTTGTACCGAAGGTTTGATTGACCCGGAATTGAGATGAGATCAGTTAGTCAGCCCAACGTTCGCCCGCCTATATCCACGGGTACCCATTCTACAGAAGATTGGATGGATCTTAGGACCTGCTGCAGGAGAATCCAGAAATTCGGACGCTCCTCCAGATCTCAGACCAGTTGGCTACCGGGCTCCATACTTCCCAATTACTTGCTTCCATCAAATTCAGAATGTAACGAATGAAGTAATTAGGTCCTCCAAGTTCTAGTACAAGATCCTGCAAATTTATATTTGTGAATCTATTAAAATGATTAAACAACTTAATTTTTTTAAGCTGAATTGGTAAAGCAGAACCTAAAAGATTGACATTATTCTTGAATTTAACTGTAGTTACATAAATTGTTGATTAAAGCTCTAATTGGTTGTAATAACGACCTACAGCATGAGTGTATCCACAGAAACTGTATAAAACGAATACAATAATAATAATAATAATAATAACGTTCCTTCTCTGATCTCCGTATCTGCCAAATCCCAACTCCCTTCCCTCTCACATTTCTTTCTCCTTCTTTTATCCTCCCCCAATTTAAATATCTCTGTTCCAGTTCCCCCAATGAATTTCCATGTTCCATTCACGAGTCACTATCCCTAAAGTTATCAACGCTACTATGGGATTTCAATGGTCAATCTCTCGCAGCCCTTCACTGACCTTTCACCTAAAGACATGAACTTTTGCGCTTCTTCCCACACAGTGTTTATGAATGTTATTCTCCCTTTAGCCTCATTTACGTACTGGTCCTGCCCCTCACGTGATCTTCTTCCTTTATATTCTTTTGTAAGTTTTATCTGTATCAATAGTACAAAGAGATGCAATATAAAGTCTCATAAAGCCGGGCATAGTTTTTTTTATTTAATCCTTAAGAAAATGTTAGAAAAAACAAACAAACGTAGCATCTAGCTTTCAAACTCCTCAATTCATTTTAGAGAAATTTATTTATGTTTCAATAAATTCAACTGAAACTGTAGGTTAATTACTTTTACTTAACCTAAATTCACTGTAAATTCCCGTTTTCGTCCTTCAAGAATTACGATCCGTTGTCGTTGAAGAATAAGCCGCAATTTTGAACTTCAACATTTTAAGAAATGCTTCTTTAAAGATAAAAGAATGCTAAAGATCCACTCAAAACAGAAGTGGTTTTAATAATGTATAAGAAACCAAAAACCTCGTACACGTTTCGTTTCGGTCGCTTCTTCTGACAAACAACCGCAGATCAGAACTCATATTTTTTTTCCCAACTTTACAAATCACTGAGGTTCCAGAAAGGCACAACTCTTGTCTCCCAGCGGTGGTAAGGGATTTATGCACGTTATTTTTCTTTCAAACAGACCTTAGGGTTCACCCAGCCCTCTGTCAAATGGACACAAGGATTTTTACTCGTGGGTTAAAGGCAGGCGGGCGTCTGGCTGATCATCCGACCTCAACTAGTCCATTTGGTAGGGAATCGCTGGAACCTATACCTCTCGCGCATCCGTAGGCCTGCGTGGCTCATTATTATTTATAAATATAATATTAAATTAAATATTACTTATGTATAAATGTACAGTTACTTAAACACTGAATTGATATGCCTAATATACATCATTGATTTATTTGAAATTAAAAAAAAAAATGGGGGTTGATATTGTTAATCCGTATATTTTTAGTTGCCAAATTTAACATTAAGAACTTATAAATTATTAAATTAATATCAAAATTAAAATTTTTAATCTAAAGTAAGATAAAGTATTTAATTTATTAAGTTAATATGTAATTGTTATTAAAAATAATTTTCAGAATTTAGACAATTTCAATTTTCAATGAAATCTTCTAAACCATCTAAAGCAAATACTAAGAATAAACTTTTAATTTGTACAAATATTTGCTGAAAATAATTGAAAATTGTTTCGTTACTTTAAACCTTTTTTTTCTTACGACTAGTTTTTTCATCGCAGTTGCTTACAAAGTAATTCGTATTTTTTTTTTTTTTTTTTTTTTGTGGTTGTTTGAGGTCGATTCCAAATTTTACCACCCCCAAACTAAATTTATACATTTCTCTGCTTATGACAATGGGTTTTACTTTCGTCATACTGCAGTTATGGGGAAAACACTGTGGTTATGCAGAGGACATGCAAATTCGGTTTTTACTCGATCACTTTCGTTTCCCATAATTTTTTATTAGAGTAATCATCACCTACAATCCGATTTCAATAAAAATGAATTCTTATTCTCAAAAAATAATTGGTCGTTTTGTGTTTTTAGGTAATGTCTGTCTGTGCGCATGTATCAATATTGTAAGGGGACGATATCGTAAAACAAATGGTAAAGTATGAATCAGTTCAAATTTCTAAATTAAAAATTTATCCCCAATATTCATTTTTGATTAGATTACAGTAATTTATAGACCCAATTTTGAAGGGACAATTGCATAAGGGTCAAAATATCGAAAGAAATTTAAAAAGAATAATGCACTGATCAATATCAGACTTTATTCTTTTAAAGTTATTGTTCAGCCTTTATTAAATTTCTGTATCACCATTATGCTGGCCGAACACGTAGCAATATGCGGCAATATTGGTGGACAATATTGGTCATTTTTATTGCTAATAACCGTTTCCAGCAATAAAAATGATCAATGTTGCCCAATATTGCCCATTTCAGAAATATTGGTATTGTCGGAAAAAAAGGAACAATTTTAATTGTCGAGAAATATTGCTGGTGAGCGAGCGAATCACATGAACGGATGAAATCACGTGACAATGGTGACGTAGAAGGAAGGCGGCGCTTTCAAAATAGGAAAATCACTCACTCACTCCGACCATTTTGTTTGAGAAAGAAGGCTTAAAATCAGCAAAATGGGTCGGTCCAAAAAAGGAAATCCAACAACAACATTTGGTCAATTGATCAGGAAAGACTTCTCATTGATTTCTACAGAGGGAAGGCGTTTAATACTATAGCGAATCTGTACGGAAACACGCTCTCTCTGGCTCTCCCTAGTGAGCAACGCCGTAACCAGGCCAATACTCGTAAAGGAAAACCTGTGTGTTCGTGCACAATACCAACTGCCAATATCAATAATGACCAATATTGTCCACCAATATTGCCGCATATTGCTACGTGTTCGGCCAGAATTACACGACACCTTTATAGTAAGTGACTGAAATAACTGAAATAATCAGGAATTAAAATCATACTGAAGTTTCTGACTTCTGTATGATTACTTTGTACCAGATCATTACATGTGATTAGTATTCGTGTTTTGTAAGCCTAACTTACTTTTAAACATGGGCCAAAATATTAAATATACTCATAAAATTAAAACGTAATACCTGCTCAACAAAGAAGTCACAAAGCACTCACAAATAAGTCACAAAGTACTCACAATTTAAAATTAAAAACGAATATATTTAATACATTAAAAGCACTGTCGATTTCGATTCTCACATCTTTAGTCTTTTCCGATTGTAATACAAAAAATAAGTCAGGCTCCAATTATAAATACAATTAAAATTACAATCATGAGGAAAACACCAATGAGGAAGCAGAACCATTGGTTCAATCAAGAAATAACGAGAAGATTCCAGACCAATCGGAAACCAGGACCACTAGGGAAACCCGATGTAACTCCGAGGAAATTTCTCTCCAAGTAAGAGGAAGAACAACTTACGAGAGAGAAGAAGAAAAAAACAAACGAACAAAAAAAAACCAAAACAACTTTGTGACTTCAATCCACAATTTTCCTTTTTTTTTCCTTTTCTATTAATTTCTTTCCGCACGTTAAATGCTTTTACTCAAGCAACTTTAAATTTAAAAGTTTAATTTAGTATTGATACATAGATTGATAAGATTTTTTTCATGCTTCCTATTGTACAATTTAACGAAAAATATAACAATGGAAAATAAATTTAAGATTGCATTTGAATTGCGAGGATACAATATCTTTTTGGTATCTATATTAACTTCAAACAAAATTCCTTGATAGTTATTTAACTACCTATAAATCATTTGACGACGAAATCATTGCTCTCCAAAGATCTAGGGAATGTAAGTTTTAATTTACAATAACTGTCGTTTTGAAGACGAGAAATCTTTCATGTAGGACCTTTCTAAATTAAAACTATTGTAATCGCCTTCACCAATGAGAAATACATTTGAATTTACAATAATTGACTGATCAGGAAAACGTTACAATTCCACTTGAATATTTTTCTCTTTTGTTTGTTGCTTCTGTTATCCACTTGCCTGTTTCTGTGAGCTTCACACTTAAACGGATGAAGGTATTTTCTAAATATTTAATACGTAGCTTATTGATGCTCCAACTTAAAAAAAATAGGCCTAATTTTTCTGATGAAAAAATGACCCCGATATCCCACGCTTAGATGGACTTCTTTAAAATTCAATACGTTGCTTATTAGTCTAAATTGAAATAAGAATAGGATTAATTTGGTCTCCACATCCCTAACCCCTAGCGTTGCACACTCACTACACGATGGAAATCTAAGCGTATACATAGTTATTATTATTATTTGTGATTTTATCAGTATCACTAGATTAGTTGCTTATCTTTGGATTCTTACATTTTATATAACATCTATTTTAATATCTTAAATTGGTGTCCACTGTGATTAATTAGGACTGTAATTCCTAATGTTTTTGAAAATGGAATCAGATGCCTTCAATAGAATTATAAGGAAAATAGGGGTCGCTGTAATAACATTCTCTGATTATCCGCTAAGAATCTTGCCCCAACGAGGTCTAAAACAGAAATCCAAGACGGGTAAAACCTTGACAGTGCGAGTAAACGATGCAGGTTCTAACAAGGGAAGTTCGAACACTGAGAACCACACGAAAATGTGCTTAGAATATAAATCGCACATCCCAGAAACAGTGATATGAGTCATTCCCATGAAAAACTCAGCTGTTGTCTGCTAGCGCCATCCGACGGTGGCATGTTGTACTTGCACTAACAAGTACTTAATCTAGTTGTGTGAATAGTATACCTGCAGTAGGAGGCCGTCTTTTGGAGTGTTCGGTTGTGGGTTAGAGTGTAAACTGTACCAGGTACATTGAAATATGTGTTTTTTATATCGATATTTTGTTTCTTCGCGTTACCAAAGTTCCTCTCTTGGATCTTCAATAGGTGATCATTCAAATGTCTCTCGTGGTAAGACGTTTTGCAGTATGAGAATGACTCGTACCATTGTTTTTGGCATGAGCGATTTATATTTATATTATATTTTCGTGCGGTTCTCAGCGTTCGAAGTCACGCACTTTCCTTGTAAGTATGTCATCAGAGGCCTGTAGAATCAAACCTCCTCGACCTCTCAACCCCCATTTTTTAACAAACAAGGTTCTTACGTAATCTTTCTGGGCAGACCGTCGATGGCTGATAAGCACTGTTTCAGGTTAATCTGTAAAAAAAAAAAAAAAAAAAAAAAAAAAAAAAGATATCTTCTTGATTTCAACTGAAATTTATCAATTTACAGAAATTGTGTAACCGATATTCGTGACTTTTGCTTAAATAATCAGCTTTTACAACAACTTGCTCACATCTACTCAGATTCTCTTGCCTTCAGTTTGTTTCCATTTTCATGCTATTATTTCTCTTGTTTTGGTTTAGATAAAAATCCCTCATCCCTAATTAAAATGATTACATTTCTATGAGGAATAATAAAATTCAACTAAACGATTCAATAATATAATGTAATACAAACTTTATAATTACTTTGTCTTTATAAATTTTGATGAAATATTATTAAAACATATTCGTATTTTAAAAATATCTAAAAAAATAACAATAAACAACAGTAGTGCTTCAGTTATAATAATATCGACAATAATAAACTAAATTCGAAAGAATTTAAAGTTTTCCTTAATTTTTTTTTCTTGGAGTTTTTTTTTTTAAGTCGTTAAAAGATGTAAATAAAAAAGAGTATATATTTTTTTTATTCAATGTGTAATGTATGCTGAAAACGAACAATAATTCTTAAAAAAACCAAAACAGATTTAAATCTATATTACTTAAATAGAATTAATCTTAATCGTAGGAAGTCCATCGTAGGAAGTCCATACGCAAAGGATTAGGTAAAGGATTAATTCCTGCTGCTTAAGGGAATGAAATATTAAAGCATATGGGGATTATATTCATTGTTTAGATTCCAATGTTACGGGGATTTACGTCGCTTTTTCGCTACAAACATACATACATATACATATACGCACACATAAATATACTGTACATATACAGACACACATATGTGTGTAATCAGAAGATTACACACATATGTATTCTTCTGATGATTTTTTTTTAATAGCATTAATATATGTTTTGGTAATGTATATGGTAATGAGTAACAATATTTGTTAGTTTAGTTGCTGTTATTTTGCTGTATATTCATACATAGACATGTATAGTATACCCGCTTCCAAAAACATGCATTCAAATAAAAATCCCATTAATAAAGAAATTATAAATAGCCAGAATGCTTCCCGAAAACAACTCTTTGTTGTAGTCAGAATATAGTTTTAGCTAAAAAAACAGTTTCGAAATACTCATCATTTAATCCTTCAGTCCAGAGACTGGTTGGAGACATCACTACAATTTCACCAAACAGTTCTATCGTCTGCCCATCTCTGTAGAGTAACATAGCCCTCTGGCCTAACGTCTTTGTAGATCTGTTTGAACAATGTTTTCCTAGGTCTTCCCTCTTCTTCTTCTTCTTCCCCTAGATTCTTTCCTCAGTTATTGTCATTAGAAGGGCATTGTGACGAAGGAAGTGTCCCATCCATTTCAATCTTCTCTTTTTAATGTTATTAGTTAGAAAACTAATTAATATTCTTCTCCTATTTCCTGTAGAACCCTTGCGTTGCATTTCCTCCAGTACCACAGCTTCAAGTTGCTTGCTTCAGCATAGTCATGTTTCTGATGATAATGTATATAATGTATATAATGCAACATACCATACAAATATCTTAACAAGTCTTTTTCTAATCTCGAAGTTCATATTTCTTGCAGTCAGGATTTTGTATTTCTCCATGAATGGCCAATTCTTGCTCTTATTTCCTTTCCAAATGTGCCTCCTCTGTTATCAATTGTTCCATATATTGGAAGGAAGTAAACTATTGTATCTTGCCATCTGCTTGACGTTTAAGTCGTTTGAGTCGTTGGCTCTTTTCCTATCACCATGGCCTTTGTCTTTGTGAAGTTAACCATAATCATTTGTCTTCTTGTTTATCTTTTCAAGCATTTTCTGAAGTTTGCTCTGGCTTGCAGCTATTGTAGCTTGGTCATCAGCAAACTTTTAACACTGATTCTATGACCATTAATTTCTAAACCATTCATTTTCCCCCTCCTCATTTTATCCGCCATTATATTGAAAAAAAATTGGGACAGAAGGCATCTTTGTCTCACACATCGATCAAATACAGTCTACACATATCAACAAATATATAAACATATCCACACATTCATATATATTCACATATACACGTATACGTATAAATGTATTTAATCTTATATACATTTCATAATCATATTTGTTTCATTTTAATCATAATCGTATTTGTGTTTCTTCAAGCGTTTATTATTAACCATTTTTTATTTGCTTTTTAAATATTGAAATTCTTGTGTGATCTAATTTTATATCTTTTATTTATAGTATTTATTGGTTTTTCTAATATATGATTAGTATGACGTTCTCCATATTTATTATGTATCAAAGGATAACCCATTGTAATTTTCATTTGATCATCTCCGTATCCGGGAGATTTATCTCTTAATCTCAATAATATATCTTAATAATATAGATTTATCTCCTTTTTTGATAAATCGATATTATTAAAAAAAAACCGAACGTGTGCGCTCACATCCGCAACAATTGAAATTCGCACGCGCGTTGCCAGACAACAGGAGCATTGTATCAAGGCCAATTCAACTGCGCAAATTTCCGACTTTGACAAGTAGATTTCAATATTGTACACCATGTATTCTTTAGAAGTTAAAATCTCAGTTATTTTTAGCGACCCTTTTTGGAGCTATTGTGATTGCGACAAAAATCGGTAGCTATTGCGTTAGTTCAGTACTGAAGGTCGGATCGACAGACGGATTTCACCATAGTATTCAGAGGCCCAAACACCGTAGGAATCGGGTATTTTCAGGGATCAATGTCCCTCCCCCCATGTTCGAGATATTTGTCATTGTTGTCATTGTAGCCCCATAAAAATCTCCCGAACGAAAGGCAGGATCGACAAACGGATTTCGTCATCGTGTTCAGATCCTAAAAAAATAGGAAAAGGGTATTTTTAGGGGCCAACGCCGCCATGTTCGACATATTTGGCACCGTTTTCATTGGATTTCCGCTATTAGCTTACATGTTAGAAATGCTTTTATCTCATTTCAGTTATCAGCTGTAGCTTGATGCTTAAGGTCTCGGACTCATATACTGAAGGTTGTCGTCGGTTCGAATCCGTACATCTACATATTTTTTTTTTTTCCTGTTAATCTTTTTTTCAATGTCCGCATGAGGTTTTTTTTTTTTTTTTTTTCTTATTTTTCTAACGTTCTTTTTATTTTTTTCTAACTTTTTTTTTTATATTTTCCTTTCCTTCATGTACTTTTTATTATTATTAATTTTTTTTATTATTCTTTTTAAATTTTTTTATTATTATGGGTCGCCCTTAAATTCATGCTTTAGCACGAAATTCACTTGTTAGTTTTAGTTTTAAGTTGATGTAATTTGTGCTTTTGAATAAATAAAATATTTTCCGTTACTTCCAGAACGAAGGAATGGGCATCCATCTAATTCCTTACTATATTAATTCTTTATTAGAGATCCCTCCCAGATTAAAACTAGCACTAACACGATTGAAAACTCCACTCTACAGCCTACAAATACCGGAATGTGAGGGGAAAGGGAGCCAAAGGAACTTACCTTAAGCCGTGCGAACACCATGCAATTTTACTGGAATTTAGTCGCGCGATTTTGACGTCACGAGTTGATATAGAAAGTGCTTAGCATTTTTATAGGCAATTTATTTGCAACTTTTGTCATCCGACTCGAGTTGCATGGACACCTGCAACTCGAAAAATTGCATCGAATTCCCCAATCACAGGGCAGCATTGAAACACGTCAGTTGTAAAACCACGCCCATGAAAAAAATGGCGTCGAAAATGTTATCTGTCGATTCGTTTTGAAGACTGGCGCATACTCAATTAATATCAGAGTATTGCGAGTTTCTTTCATGCAGAAATAAAGTTTATACTGAAATGCAGTAATTGTATGCGGCAGAATTTATCAGGGAGGTTGCAAAACCTCGATTTTTTCGGATTTTTCACATCGGGTTTGGGAACCGCAAGGCTGCTTACGCGGTAATGCAAAAGGTATGACGTCATTGTTTCCAGGGAAGCATTGTTTCTTATTCGCTGTTGGTCATTCGTTACTTTTCATTCGAAATACTAACATGAAATTAAATTCCATAGCGGCTAATAATTTTAAAAAAAAATATTTATCATATGTTGCAAATCATTCACTCTTATATTATGTTTGAAACGACATAACCGAATTTTGTTTGACGTCACAAGTGACGTATTTAAAATCTGCGTTGTCATGGGTCGGTTGCCATTTCGAGTTGCATATCGAGTTGCATCGTGTTCGTCCTTGACAAAAGTTTATATCAACTCGTGACGTCAAAATCGCGCGACTAAATTGCAGTAAAATTGCATGGTGTTCGCACGGCTTTAGATACGTGTCCCCATGGGTCATGCATCATCTTGCTACCAAATGCTATCAGATGTGTATCAAAGAAATGGCAAGAAATACAACTAAACCTCGTTAATGTATCACTAGGCTATCAATATAGCTTGAACATCGATGAGACACTCAGATGATGTGGCGCCCTGTAGGAACCGTTGCTATATGGGAGGCGGGTTAGTGATATCCGGTATTGGCTTTTATGATGCCAAATCCTGATGCGATTACCATCTGCATTCAGATTGATGTGGAATCGCACCAGATTGGGAACAAGACAACGTGGTTCTAGACTCCCATGACTACAAGATTCACTCCCCACTAGACATACGCCCGATCCGATGCAATCGGCACTATCCAATTTCAGACTTTGGACACTGGTGGATGTAATGCAGACCCCGGAACGTAAGGCTTTCAGTTTTTCTAATTTGACAGTAATAGCAGACATGAATTATTTCGCGTTTACACGTCACAATGAATTGCGTCATTACCTTTATTTATTTTTATTTTTATTTTTTTTTTGGGGGGGGGGTTGCGATTCATATTTTCCATGAACAGAAGAGGTTGCCTGTATTTACTCAAGTGACCATATTCCATTTATTTTAAACAATAACTGAATTAAAATTGGATTTTAATACTATGTCACAATAATTAAAGAAAATTTGTCCACAGGTAATTTGAATTTCTGAAATGGAAATATCTTATTCTTTTTTTTTTTTTTTTTTTTTTTTTACGCTGTTAACAAGAGAGGGGAGAAACATGATGTGATTGCTATTGCTTCGCATTCTCTATTTTTTAGCATGTATCAAGTATAGTTCGTCACCTATAATACTCTGAATAATGAATAACGTTGTATTTGATTGTAACTAAAAGATGAAGCCGTGCCGGCGTGGCCGAGCGATCTAGACGGCGGTCTGCCGGTACCCGGGTTCGAATCCCGGTTGGGACATGAATGTTTCTTTCTTCTTCTATTTCTCCTTCTGTCCGTTCCCGCCTATTCACCCTGGCAGTTAGGGTTAAAATGCATCTCCCAATCCGCCGTTGAAAGTCAGCGTGGGAGATTAGACTTTCCACCCCCCAACCAAGACAGTGATGGAGCTGTCTGGGGGAGGCCTTCGTCCAGCAGTGGACTGATACAAAGGCTGTTTAAAAAAAAAACAAAGATGAAACCGTTCTCAGCAGTCATGAGCGTTATTGATATTAAAAATTAAAAGCATAATTAATATTTCCTCAGTGTTCTTTCATCATACATGGGACATAATTAATTACAAAATATAAAAAAAATAATAAAGAAATAAATAAACTAATAAATAAAGAAATACATTTAATATGAATATATAAATATATCTATATAAATAACTATATATACAGGCTATTCAAAATTCCCTGCACAAACTTTAAAGGTGGGTTCTACTACTGTTCGTTTTTGTTTAAGAGAGCCTTCAACGCTTTTGCGCATGCGTCAGATCTCCTTTGATTTCTTCAAAATAGGGGCGAGGAGAAACAAAGATGGGATGTTTACTTTTTATAGTATTAGTTTACTAGTAGCTGCGTTCTATTTGCGCTTTTTAGGAAAGAATTATGGAAAGAATAAATATTATTACAAAAATGCTCCACGTTATTTTTTTCTTAAAAGCGAAAATGTCCAAAAGAATTTCTTAGGAAAATACCCATAGGGATTTCTTAGAAAAGTTCTTAGGAAAGAGTAAAATCGTCCGGCAGTGGTGATTCTCGCTTTCAAAAACGCACCGTAAGTAAGACAAACAAAAAAGTTCAAATAAACATAGATCCGGGAGTGAATAGTTTTCGCGAAAAATTTAGTTTACATTTTTCAATGTGTCGTTGTTGTTGTTTTTTTTATTATTATTTTTGTTGGCCAGTATGATGCAATAAAGCGTTTTTCAAAATATTCATTAATTAAAACACAGATCTACAAAATAGAGAAAGAGTGATTTAATAAACGATGTTAAAAAAAAAAACAATTTCCTATGGAAATGACCAACCATACATTGAATAATGAAAACTACGTTTTCTTTAAAACGGACTCATTTTTACTTTAAAAACTATTCATTTCCGGACTCATGTTTACTTGAAAAATTTTATTTGTGTTATTGAGTAGAACCTACCTTTAAAGTTTGTTCAGGGAATTTTGAATCACTCTGTATATATTTATGGTTAAAATTCCTAACTAGTTGGAATTCTAACTATTGCAGTTGTTAATAAATATTCCTCAACATATGTTTAAAATAAATATGTTTAGAAATATTTGTTAATAACTGCAATAGTTAAAATAACTAGTATTTACATACTTGTTCACATAACTAATTTAATTTAAAAGAAAATTAATTCCATCTACATTAGAAACATTATTCAATTTCTATGCAGTACATTACAATTGGGAAATGATAATAATAATAAAATGCTTATGCCTTCCCCACACTAATATACTCTTTCGGCGTTATTCCATGGAAAACACCGAACTCGAAGCACTACAACGTACAATAAGCACTACATTCACAAAAACACAATACGCACCACCCGAATTTCGCGAGAAAAAGGATGATCCTCCCCCGCATGGAGAGAGGCCGAGTACTCATCAACCTCATCACCCTGCACGAAAAACAAGTACACACACTTAGAGAACACTTCCACCGAAGAGCACAACACTCCTCACTCCGCTCAGCCATTGTGAAGGCTGGACACACACCTCACACCCCTGGACCTCGAAAACCTTTCTCCAACACTCACCACGCCTGACACCCACACTCAACAGCTACGTGAATCATAGGCTCGTAAGGAACTTCTGGCAGATATCGTCACGAACTCAGCCAGCCTCATGTGACATGGAAGCGTCGAACAGATGGCTGACAAGTGGCGTTCTGTTTAGGGAGACCGAAGGGTTTATGATCGCGATACAGGACCAAGTCATTCCCACACGCAACTACAAGAAACACATTCTACACATCCTACACATTCTGACGACACATGCAGGAAATGCCACACTATAAATGAGATGATCGACTACATAATATCAGGCTGTCTCCTTCTCTCCCAAACACACTACATCTACCTACACAATCACGTAGCGTCGATCGTCCACCGACAGCTAGCACACACTACAAGTACACACTACAAAGCGTATTAAAGTCAGCCACACATAAGCTGTACTAGGACCACCCCATTCACACAGACAAAACCATACATAACAACAGACCTGACATCACACTTGTTGATAAGGTCAACAAACAAACCCTATCTCATTGATATAGCAGTGCCTATCAGCGAGAACATGCAGAAAACTCACGCAGACAAGATCAGTAAATATAGCGATCTAGCACACGAGCTCCTGAAGCAGTGGAGGCAAGACCGAGTACGTGTTGTACCCATTGTCCACCACTGATCTGGTGCCTCACACATTGCACCATAGCCTCAGCACACTAGGACTTCACAAAAACACTTACGCACAACTCCAGAAGGCTTTTGGAATGGGAATAAATTATAGTAGCATTCTTGCTAATTTATTTTTATTGGCCTATGAATATCAATTTTGTATTAATTCCCCTTTCCAATTTCAAATTTATAGATATATAGATGATTTGATTATTTTTAATACTAATTTTAAAATTGATTATATAGAAGAAAAAATTTATAACAATATTATCAACTTACAACAAACTAATATTAATACTGAATTTGTAGATTTTTTAGATTTGAGAATATATTATCATCAACAGATTCCTTATATACAACTATTTAACAAAACATTTTTATTCCCTTTCAAAATAAACAGGTTTCACAAATTCACAAGTAATGTTAGTTTTAATTTATTTAAAAACATCTTCATACAAGAATTAAAAAGATACCTTACTATTAATTCCAAATTAGAAGATTTTTTAATTAATTTGAATTATCTTATCAATGAATTTACAAATAATAATTTTCCAAATAAAGTTTTAAATACTTATATTACACAATTTCAGAAAAAAATTAAATTTCAAATTTAAAAAAATATAAAATTAAATATATTCATAATTTTATTTAATCATTTTTTCTTCAAAACAGGACTTGTTAGACGTTAATCATTTAAGTCAGTGGTCGGCAACCTTTTGTTGTAAAAGGGCCAAATATGTTATGTGGGGATTACTGCGGGCCGCACTTGGGCCAACCAAAAAAAAAAAAAACGGAAAATCTTAATTTAACAACCAAAAACAAAACGGAAAATCTCATTTTATCAACCAAAAAAAAATCTTCCAACACGCCCCGCGGGCCGCACCAAAACGCTTCATGGGCCGCATGCGGCCCGCGGGCCGCGGGTTGCCGACCGCTGATTTAAGTTATCTAATGACAATTCAAAATTAAATCCTTTTATTTAAGGAAGTTTTGTGTTTGATATGATAACTGTCATCTTTTTATTTTTTATTTTTATTTTTTATTTTTATTTTTATTATTTTATTTATTTTTATTTTTATTTCTATGTATATAAAATAAGTATAAAAAAGTATAAAAAAAACAATATAAAAAAAGCAAAAAAGTATTATATAAAAGAAATTAAAAAAAGATAAAAAATAAAAACTTAAAAAAGAATATTTACAATAAAAAAGAGCTAATTTTCTTTCTATAATGCGTTTTAATATTTCTAAATTTTAGTCTAGTTTCAAAATTTAACACCAGATGCTGCTGATGACGTGAATGTTATTCGAACTTTTGCATTCATAGAAACAGTTTTTTGAAATTTGTATTGGGATTTTAAATTTCAGAAAACTGTCCAGCTGAACTATATGTTTAGTAGTATAAGTTAATTTTATTCTTATATTCTTTACGCTCTAAATTACTAAATTGCAAATGATTAATTGAAATCTTTGCATCGCTAAACTCGAAAATATGCATCATTCGAGTTTGGCCATTAGATATATATATATATATAAGATATTTTTTGTTTTTCACTGAATACAGAAATATTCTTAAAATTTTGGAAAATTAAACCGAATTAAGAACATCTGGACAATATATTTAACAATGTAATGTGTTGTTTTGTATATGTAATCTGCATATAACGTTTGGTTAAAATAACTGTTAAAAAATGAATTAAAGAAAAGGAACTCCTTCTTGATCCTTGAGCTACACTGCCCAGACGATGCTTCATAAACTGACCGAATGAAGCACTGTTGTCGACAGACAGGCTAAGAAGTGAATTATAGGCTGGAATCTGGTATTACGGGCGTTCTAAAGATACCTTTGCGGGCTTCTGACATTCTATCAATGATGTCATCAACGGGAAACACACCGCCTACATACATCGATACTTTCTGAACTTTTCTCAGTAGCAAAGAAAATTAACAATATAGATAGACATTTAAAGAAGCAAATGAAAATTTGTTTGAAATTACAAATAAGAAAAAAAAAATGAAATAATAAATGGAATTATGTTGCAAATAGTTTTCAAAAATGTGTTTATTTCTTTGTTGATAGTTTCGAAAGAATACCAAATATGAAGAGAAAAAAAATTCAATAAAATTTCATGGTCTTTCCTTTCACCAAGAGGAAGATTACTGGTTTTGCGTTAATTCTTGTGTAGGCCAGATGATTGATATTTGTGTACTTAGCAGTTACGGGAGCATCAGTTAGTTTAGGAAGCCAGAATTTCATATTGACGTGTCTATTCTAATTAATGTTTGAATTTGCACTTTGCGAATTCTAAGTAAAGCAGATTGTGCATTTTTTTTTTCCCAATGCAATTGCCCTTAATTTATAATAGAAAGGACTACGGACGTATATAGAATTTTATTTCAAGAGGGTCAAGTTAGGGAACCGATCAAAAAAAGAATCGTCTTCCAAATTCATTTTACTATCCAACCAAAAGAAAATGAAAGAAAATACGGCCTACACTGTCGGGAAGGTGGAAACGTCCCCAGCACCTCCTACACCTTTCTATGCTTATGGATAAGACTTGGGTGAATAATCACCTTCACCAATAGTTCGCACTTTCTGGGTAGGCTCCTTTTTTTTTTGAGTGCCTTGGAGACAAAAATGTACGCCAACATTTAAATCAATGGACCGTTTAAGTGGTGTTGTTACAACTTATGTCACAGTTCAAAGAGCTTGTTGCTAGGGTCCGTTGGTTTAGCATTGAAATTGTGACCAAGCGGGTGTTTATGTTGGTTTTTCTTTGAGAAAAGATGCAAAAAATAAAAAATAAAAAATCAGAACGACTTCAAGAAAGCCCATAATTTTGTATTCGACAACTATTATAAAGTTGTTTATTATTCTACAGTCCTACTTCTGAAATGAGTTTCAGAAGTTGGTCCTTTACTATTGGACAGCGGCGTTTGAGTGAACCAATCAGAAGCTCTCGACATCGGGTGCAAACTGATCTATGGCAGTCCGAACCTCAGAAACTATGCTTAAATAAAGTTTTTTTTGTCTTAATATTCGTTCTAAAATTCATAAAAAAAATAAGGGGGGGAAAAAAAAACTCTAAGGCAGTTTTTCTGAAATCTTAAAAATGCTTTCTGATAATTTTTTATTATTTTTTTTTTTATTTGGTATCTTTTCTCAAAGAAGAACCAAGATAAAGTTGGTCGTAACTAATTTCAATGCTAATTAGTTAAATAACTAATTAAAGCCCTACCAACAGGCTATTTGAACTGTGACTAGGTTGTGACGACACACTGAAACGGTCCATCTAAATGGCTAATTCCTTTTTCTTTTTTTTTGCTTAATTTTCGGTATGGATTTTTCTAAAAATCCCAGGTTGGAGTCTGAGAAGAGAGGATTCATTCCAATCACATGTCAGTTACTTTCTTCTGATGTTCTTATTATTTGACAGTAATAATATTTACGAAATATACCGATGTAATAACACAGCTTCTTTTTAAACATAGAGAAACATAGGAGTAAACAGCAATATAACAGAAACCATGAAATAGCTGAATTTTCATTTTTCTAGCTATTGAGATCGCAGTTTGCCAATTCGGATACAGATAAATACGATATCGGAGAATTCATTTCTTAGCGTTCCCCAAGAATCATCTTCCTCACTCCAAATTGTATTTCGATTTTATTTAGTAGTTTTCTATTGCTAGCTTCCTTCCAATGATACGATACTGAAAACTAGTAATTACAACTTCCTATTTTATTACATAAGCTTTTCGCATTATTAGAAGCATTAAAATACTAGAAGGTAGTTAAGGCCTAGCCGATAGTCTAACCAAGGGTGAGGAATCTGTGGCATTCAGGCGTTTCTGATACTCAGTGCGTAAGAAACTCACAAAAGATTATATTATAAATGGAAAACTCACGAAATCAATTTAAAAAAGTAGCCGAATTTTTTTCTGTTTGGAATATTCATACCCCTCATAAAAATGGAAGTTAGGTTCCTCGAACCTTATTTTTCGTCTTGAAACTTATTTTTCGCTAAACGAATAGTGAATACAATATACCCCCGTGTTATAATTCATGTTTACTACTTTATAATTAAACTTCATTGTCTGTCGGAATAGTTAAATAGCATGTATGTAATATTATTAGTGTGTTAAGGGGAGGGAAGTAGGTTTCGTACTATTCTCTGCCCATCGCCACCACTGCATCCGAAAGTGGAAGAAATTTACCAGTTTGGATCTGTGTTTTATTTTTTGGAAAACCATCGTTTGCTTGTAAAACTCCGCCCATACGGAAACGGACAAAAGATTTTTTTTTTTTGTTGAATGACAACATAACTCCTCTCATCTGCGCACACATACACATACAACGCAACTGATTGTGGCTTGATGAAGTCTCCCTTACATGACTTTTCAATGAAAGAAGATTCTATACCCTAGTCTAGCCTACTGACTTGGCTGATATGCCGAATCTGGTTCGAATCGCGAGCGGGCATGGATGTATCCTTTCTTTCCAGTGTTGTCTCCTCTACCTTCACTTTCTCTCCTTCTACGGGCATTTGTTGTTCTCGTTTTCATACAATGAACCGAATTCAAGTCGGGTGTAGACACCGCCCTACTGAAATACAGAACAATAAAATTCCTCATATTTTAATTGATTATTTGTGCGAAAGATGAACATCGAGCACTGTGACCGATAGATATTTTATCGGTAAGAACCCGATGTCTTAGCAACACGCCAAATACTTATGAGTACTGAATAATAAGAATATAAAATGATGACCTTTCCTTGGTTAATGAACATTCACGTCATTTCAAGCCTTTTCGCTAAACTTTCATGACATGTGAGCAGTAGAAAGTCTGCATTGAAATTGAAGAAAGACTGGCTAAGTTCATTGAGACCTAAGTTACTGGAAACATGGATAATTAAGGAATTATTTATACAATGAACGAAATTCTTACTTCAGAGAATACAGTATCAGAAAAACTAAGGGGAAAAAAAAAAATCTCTTAAGGATAGCTGATACAAAAACTTAAATTTCTCAACTCCTATGTTTGAAATGTATAAGATGATTCCAAAAGATGAGTCAAAAATTGAGCCAAAAATTGAGTCAAAATTGAGTCAAAAATCGTAGCGTAGGTTATATTCATGAAAACAAACCTTATAAACATGGGTCCGGAAATGAATAGTTTTCGAGAAAAACGTCGTGTATCATTATTCAATGTAGGTATGTTTTTGTTTTGTTTTGTTGGCATTTATTACGACGAATTCCAAGTCGTTTCCATTATTTGTGTTGTCGCTTATAACAATACAATGTTTACTGCGCGAAAGTTATTAATTTCTGTATCCATTAATTGTTTGTTTTTGGTTTCCAATACCGTTTATTAAATCATTCGTTCGCTATTTTGCTTATTTGTGTTTCATTTTAAGAATATTTGCAATACGTTTTCTCCATCAAACTGTGCCAACAAACAAAACAAGAAACAAACACACCTACATTGAATACGTTTTCTCGAAAACTATTCATTTCTGGACCCATGTTTAAAGGAACTTAAACAAAAAGTGGTGAAACCCGAGATGAGGGTACAAGTCTTCGAGGAATTTTTTTTTCAAGTTGTAATGGCCGCTTTTGGAACTATTTTCCGAATCGGAAAAAAAATTAGAAAGGGCCAAAATTTTTTCGAAATTTACCAAAAAATACATCCTGCAGCGAGCAGACCTAACTTAACGGAACTTACAGCGAATCTGAATCAACGATTCGGTCCTTCGGACCTTATTAGCATGTAAGTTGTTTCTTCGGCTAATTAATGGCAATAACGGTTCGGATCGCTCCGCGACGACAACCGAGCCACGTATCCTTTCGAATACTGCGATTGGCTTGTACCCTCTTCTCCGTTTTAGCCAAAAAAGTTTTAATGAGTAGAACCCAAGGCTCTAAATTTTTGATCCAACTTTTGGAATCACCCTTTATATTGTAACTCCGTGATATTTGAATCGACAAAATAAACTAAAAGCCACTAACGGCTGCGTCTCGAACGAATTGAAACTTGAAAGTAATTAATTGTTTAAATATATTGTTCTGAACCCTGAAATGAAATATATTAATTGAAATCCAACGTTCATTTAATACAAATGAATATTTGAATGAATTCAGTATTTTTTAACAAATTAATTTTAGTTCTGTTCGATTTAAAAACTATTAATTTTTAAATAGTTGCTCATTTTTTGTATGAATTCTTCGAATAGCATTTTTTATATGAAATAAATTCGCGTTTAATTGCAATTTGGATGAAAAATACCTGATCGTTTGTGCAGGCTATTTTTTTTCTCTCTCTAATTGAAAGCTGTTAATGAAATAGTTAATCCGATGGTGAATTCATAATTGGGGAGGGGGATGTGTTACGAAGTTAATTTTGTGTTTTTGTTTTAATTCGTCTCGTGTTGAAAGGGTGGAGGTCATCATCGTCAACTCCACCCTTATGCCACAGTGACGTCAGTGTTGTAGGGCGCCTCTCAGCGACTGGAGCGAGTCCACATCCGTCGCTAGGAGGGAGGAAGTAGTAGGTTGGCGTCGCCAAGGAACAGAATCGGGCTTCCAAAATACGCACCTGACGCTCCGTTTTGTCACCTGAATTCTTTTCCTGCGATTCGTAATGAGATGATAGGACTTACCTCGGCAGCACTGAGCATTCAGGTAAGGTCTTTTGCTCTCACTACACTTCCCACACAAACTTCGGAACAGCTGATTCCTATTCTTTCTGGTTCATTGCTTTATTTTCGTTTCAATTTGGAACGGGTCGAGAAATGCAACAGATTGCTTCTTGTTTCGTTCTGAATTTTTTTTAATCAAATACAAACGCGGACCAAACGCCGTTTCTGCTAAACAAGAATGTTGGAGAAAAAAAAATCCACATCCCACACAACTCTTTATTTTGCATAAAATTGTAGGAGAAGCAATTACAACCGAAAATTCAATGGAGAACCATTTAAATCAATATTTTAGAATTTTCAGTTGTCGACCAAATACACCGTCGTGGTTTAGAGAGGAAACTTTATTACTTGTGGGCGGAATTGAGATACACGCAATGGCCATTCAAAGTAAGCTTTACAATTACAATATACCTGCAAGTAATTCAGATTAAGTTATTACGATGATGACAAGAAAATAATCTGCAAATGTCACGAAAAGTATTTAGGTTAAATACACGCCTTCATTCAGTTAACAGCTTTTAAATTCAACCTGAAATAAATAGTAAATTACATAAAAAAGAATGAAAAGTGTTTGCATGTATATTTAAATCTATGATGTTCTTTTGCAAAATTAGCATTTTCAATCACTTCAGTGCGATAATCCAGAAGAACAATAAATAAATAAATAAATATAACATATAATTCTCGATTCGTACAAAAGTGTTTAAATGCCGTTTTTTTCAAAAAATATTTTTACTATTTTTTTTTTGTTTTTATTTGTGTTTCAGTTGTTTTTTTATTTTATGAAATTTATCATTTTTCTTTTAGTGATTCCATTGAATATCCCTTAATTCGCTGAAGCTATGAATTTAAACCAATCGACTTGTAACGATTATTCTCAGAATCTATCGAAGTAAAAAGAAAAAAAAAAGAAAATAGCAATTTATTACGGGCTAATTTAGGATTAAATTCAGTTCTTAAGCATTTTTTTTTTTTAATTATAGAAGGTTTTGGTTTCAGAGAATTTTAGTTAAGGTTAGATTTTATTAAAATGCGTAAATTCTACGTAATACAGTCACGTGATCGTAATGAAGTTCGGGTTAAGCCTAAGGATTTTCTTAAAAATTAAAAAAAAAACTCTTTGCTTGAAGTGCTTTCTTCAATCATTCATTTGCAATAGAACCCCCATAAAATAAAAATGTATTCTACGATTTACAAAATAACTTAAATAAATCCATTTTTATTTGAGAAATTAAAATATTATTAACAATTGGTCTTAGTCTGATAAAAATAATCTTAATAGCGGGATCCGTAGGAAATTGTTTTACTTTGGTTCTAGGTACTAAAATCTATTTATGTTAAAAAAATTACATTTAATAATGAGAATTTATTAATCCCTGAAAATTCGTACAAATTAAAAAGCGTCGCAATTTGTGAATTAATATTAGTTCGGTATCTTGACCATGACTTTGCATCTGAAACCTGAATATGGAAACAACATAGAAATAATTCTGTCTCGAATACAATATTAAATTCCTGATGGAATGCCTGATAGAATTTAAGTGTATGTGAAATTAATTCAACTTAATACCTACATTACTTTCATTGATGGGGAAAAAAAAAAAATCTATAATGTCAACTATTGTATTCAACACATGCTGATGGAAGTACATTTTTGTAGTGCACTAAAAACTCGTTTGTCCGAATCACGTTTATCCGAAAATCTGGTTTATCACAAACGACTTTAACATACACAAAAACATTAAAATACACAAACACGTTTTTCCGTTGCTATAACCAATACTTAATATCGTACACAAGCGATTATATAACAGTAATGCAACTGTATTAATAACATTATTTAGTACAGTGTATCAATATTGAAAAGAGTTCAGGAAGTACTGTACTGTACTATAGAAACTAATTTTCAGTGCCGTGCCTTATTGTAGTTTATTGTGTAACAGTCAGTCTAATTTTTTAATGTGCAGTATATGTTTAGTATAATATATCCCCGATTATCCGAGATTTCGTTTATTCGAAACGGGCGCGGACCCATCAAATTCGGATAAACGAGTTTTTAGTGTAAAATAAATTAAATTTAAAGGAAAAATAAGTCACAAATTCATTTTTTTCCTATTTAAGTTAAAAACTAACTTATCAGTGAAGTGTTATTATATTAAAATTGGGACAGACTGATTAATAGTCACACATTAGCAATTTTTTACGTCTTCGATCTAAAATTTTGTAGCGCGTTTAGCATAAGATTCAAATATATATGTTTTCTCCCCGAATACTTTTTTTTGTGTAATTTTGATTTAGTAAGAATCTTAAATTTAGAGGAAATAGGTTTTTACTTTCTATCAAAAAGTGATATTCAGCTTCTAGTGAGTATCTCATAATGACAGCTTGTTTTCTCTATGACTTTAGTTGTTATTTTGATTGATTGTAATACTGTTATTAGAAAACTACTGTTGTTTAACTGTTCATGAATCGAGATAATAAATTTGAAATTTTTGTAGGAACTTTTGGGGATTAAAACTAAATCGGATGAAGCCAAAAATGGTTATTTATTTGAGGGTTCACCTTAAGGTTTTTCTTACAAATAAAAAAAGTGTTTGCTTGAAGCGCTTTCTTCTAATTTACAATCTTTCATTTGCATGTCATTATTATCGACAAGAAAAAGTATAAAACAATAAATTCTCTTTAATTCCAATCCCAATTAAATAGAACAAAACGTAAATATGCGCATTTAATAACCTCTCTTTGTGATTATTAATGTTTATATTATTGGAATATTCTAAAATCTGAAAACATTAATACGTTACATTTCATTATTATTATTCTAAAGAAAAAAAAGTAAATCTCATAAGAGAGATAAATATCTACATATTGTAATGGTGTGGGAGAGTATTAGGATCTAAAGACAAACGAGTTAAGTTATGGAACTGAACTGAATTAATTTATTACCTGAAAACATTGGTTTTTATAGTATTTACATGGTGTGATTTGATTGGTTAAGTAATTAAAAATATGGATAATAAGATAATAAATTTAAATTAATTTAACTGATTCAACGGCTGCAACGGAAAAGAATTTAAAAATAAATCCATCAAAAATTAGGAAATAGAAAAGGAATAAATAACGATTAAGGATAAAAATGAATACAAATAAACACAGATAAATAATTTCTACAAAAATACAGATAAATAAAGGATTTCTAAAAATATTTGTACACAAACTGTTACAATATTTTCGAGTAATTTTACTTAAATCAAGAAAGTTGCAGCTAATTTTAATGTTTCTGTTGAATAAATAAATAGCAGCAAAGATGTATTGGTATTACATTTAAACTCCTACTGCAAAAATCTGTTGGCTACATTTTAAGTATATTCGGCAGCAGTAGATTTATTACGATAACAGTTTAAAAACAAAAATTCACAAATTATTATTATAATCAATATAAAATGGATGTATTATTCTTGCGTAACATTTTCTTTATTACAGAAACAATTTAAAAAAATAGTTGTTGAATTAATACGTACTGCAGGTGTCCGTATATTGACTGCTGAACCTAAAGAAAATTCACACAAAAACATCATTAGCCAACTTAGCAAAGTCAGATCGGTAGGAGGCGCGTCTGCAGTAGGAGTTTTAAACCAGTGACTAGATCTTGAAACTTAGTACGCAAATTTATGGACAAGAGTCTACTTAGCTTGTATTTGAATTTTCACTTTTGTGAATGTCTAGGTGACAAATTCTGTATTATTATCGGTACCAAAGACTGCATTAATCAGTTTAGTATGATTAAAATGAATTGGATTTAGGCAAGTTAAAGAAATTAATGCAAATTTAATTGAAATATTTCAGAAAATATATATATAAAAAAAAGCTCGTGTTTGTATTTGACGTATTTAAATATGAAGGGAGATTTTCGTTCATATCCATTTTAACGACTTCAAATATAAGGTACAAGAATTTTATTTTTAGAAGAAAATCTTTTCATTTTTCATTTTTTTTTTTTTTATATTTTGCCTGGTTGTATGTAGAAATTACGAATTATATTTATATATTTTCCAATGGTCAGCCTTTATGTAATTTTTTACGTTATTTTCATAGCCTATGGTATCTCAGTTCCTTACATATGAAAATACTTTATATGCTCAATACAGTATTTACCATTTCTGATGGATTCTGTGTTTTTATTCCCCCTGTTTCAAGTTTTAGTAGTATTTAAAACTCTCTTTGAAAATTATATTATTTAATCAGAAACATAGCTTTGATTACGAGAATGAATAATATATACTCTTTATAATACATACTTTCATTTATTACTTTTGTTAAAGGATTTATGCCGCTTTTCCATTGTCCAAATCTTTTTTTTTGAATATATATTGTATATATGTGCAGAAGCTACCGAATTGTCTGTAAGATGTCACTCCCCATGGAAAGAATGATTCCTTGTCAGAATATGACATGTGATGGAACATCCCGAGGCAAGCCTGGAAGCGTTCTACGCATTCAAATTATAGAAAGCCAAGTGACAAGAGAAGGTACTGGAAGGTATCCACGCTTGGCAACTGTCAATATTCATGTTTTCATTTGCATGGAAATTTGCTGTGTTCACCATCCTTCTTTGTTCTTACTAAGGAATAAAGCTAATTAGAACCCATTGATGATTTAATAGGAAGAAAACTCTCACCAATGGCATTGTCAGTGACCTAAAGGCTGCTTTACACGTTCTCGCAAATTTGCCTCAAATCGGCAAGTTGCTCGAAAAATTATTACTTACTCGAAAAACCTGCCATTTACTCTGAATAGGATGTATTCTAATTTGAGGTAAGTTTTTGATGCAACTGTACTCCAGCGCGCCTAGCGGAGAGAAACATTTTATTCGAAAAACTACGACAGCAATAACTGTTCGATGGAATATGAATGTACTTTGTTCGTGGGTTCCATCTGCGAAACCTTCTTCCATCATTCATTCATCATCATCTCTTCTTCAGACATCTTTATCTCCTTTTTCTTTATCTCTGCTGTCGAATGAGTTGAGAATTAATAACAAAACTAAAGCTGGAAAACCAGCCTCTTTGTCTAATTCGTTGCTTCGTCTCGGTAAAAACGAGAACAAAGCCAGACTTGGTACTGAAGTTTTCTGCTCCCTGTAAAGCGACGCCGATTTCGGAGAGCTGCAAACGGTGAGTTTTCTAGTACGTTTTATTCAAGTTTTCGAGAACATGTAAAGCAGCTATAACCATGGGTCACAGAAACGTCAAGCAGACTACAATAATGGATAGTCATGTTTTAACTTTAAATTTACTTGTAACACTACTGCGGCACAAAAAACTTGACTACGAATATTAAACCTCAATTATAATATTCCTTTCTCGATATATCCACAGTAAAAGCCTAAGTTGTATCTCACCTTAGCGCAACTTTACCCCTGATGAAGATTTTCTGTGATTTTTTTTTATAACTGATTTAAAAGTAATACATGAATTTTATGTCGTTTAATACAAAGCAATTGCAATTTATTGCTAGAATATGAGGATTTTAATATTTGTAATTTTGTAAACTGACCATATATAGGAGGACAATTTCACGCTGAAATTCATCTAAAATTCTCTAACAAGAATTACAGTGCATTTATTGTTATCATAAGTTATTTTTTGGAAAACTATTATTTTTACCTAAGTTATTTTTTTCAATAAGCCAAGATGTCGCCTGAATAACAATAATAATAATAATAATAATAATAATAAATTCTTTCTATTTTGGCTTGATCTTATAAAGAAGTATCTTACGATAAAGGGTTAAGTAAGTGAGAATGGAATCTCGTATATATATTGCTGTAAGTTAGTTAAGTTCAAGTATCGCTCTACAGACCAATATTGCCCTTGGAGTCGCGTGAGATAAGACTCCCGATCTACGGGACTAAGTTGAGAATGGGTGGTCATCCCCACGCCCGCCCGCCTGATATCCCGGGTAAAAAAATCCAATACCATTTTAAGAGAGGATTGTGTAGACCCTAGGACCCGTCTAGAAGAATCCAGCTAAAAATAAAACTCCGATTTCCTCCAGAGGTTGAACCCGAGACACTCCAGTCCGCAGTCAAGAGTCTTAGCGCTTATCTACTAATACCATATGTACAGAAGAATTCGTGCTTAATTTAGGTTCGAATCGCAAGTGTGGCATGGACTCCCTTGCTTATTAGATTTGGAATAAAATTTCTGTCTTTCTTTGACATTATCTGGTCTCTTTCTTTTAACGAAAGCAAGATTTTTTTTTTTTGGGGAGGGGGTCGATTGGCAGAAAAACAAAGCCTTGTATAACTGCATTTTGAAAATGCACACAATTTGGGCAAACCCAATCGCAGTAAGTGCGACGATGAATGGAAACTTACTTTGAGAAGGAAATTGATGTAGAGGTATCCTTCTAAATTGGATATTTTAATAATGTCCTTTTAGAGGGTTTAACTTCACGGAGATATAAGATTCATAAAGAAATCGGGTAATATAAACTTCAGAATAATAATTCGTCAGTTCCTCTGCAAGTTTAATTGCATGTTTATTCATTTATTTAAATATTCGATTCCGTACGGCGGAGACATTAGGATTCCCGAGTCTTGAGTGTGTTTGTGTGTGTGTGTAACGCTCTCTACAGCCCAAACCGGGAATCGGAGCCCCAAGACTCCGATACTTCATTAGAGTATCCACAGCCTAGAGATTTTGGAGAAAAATCCGATTTCCTGTCCAGGCCAATTTCTGTTTTCGATGGACATGGATCAGGAAAAGAAAAATCAGGATCTATCAATACTGAATCTACTATGTTGAGAATGAATAAGATAGTGGATGGTTATTTTTCCTATTCAGGGTGACAACGAAAGGGTAAAGTGGGGATCTAGATAACTAAATGAACTCAATGCGGACATGTTTAAAATTGTACTTGACCCTTGAATTATAACGACTTGAATAAAGGGGTTTTGCGCGCCAATCAATACTACTGTTACTTTTAACTTCGCAGTCTTTTGATATCGTGCACCTAAATTGATTCGGCATCGTTGTTTTCTAGTATTACAAAACTGTGAATTGGTTTGTTTTTACATAAATCCTTGCAGATATACGGATCGTACATCTCGTTTATTTATGTATAGTAAACTTCAATGATTAAAAAAAAAAATGAATTTCTTAAAAAAAAATTATATTATTAATAATACTGTTAATGTAAACCATTAATTGACGTAAATATAATAACTTTCACATGATGTTGGCTTTAAAGTATTGAATACATTATTAAATATGAAAAATTGTTGGGAGTCCTGCACCGCTTGTGCCATTATAACATATTGAATCGTTGAAATGATTGTGAATTAGATTAATGGATATAGCTTTGATAATTAAATTTAGATTATCACCAATTACCACAATCGTTAATCAGATAATGAACATTAGTTATCCGTTGATTTAACGTATTTTTACAATTCTGAAGTTATTATCGTCTCTTATAAGTATTTGCGTAGTTAATAAAATGATAAAAAAATTTTCGGTCAAGCTTTTTTAGTTTTTAAGTTATTTTTTTTACCTCGCTTTCCTAGAAACAGAGGCTTATCAATCCACTCAGTCAGTATGTACGTTCTTGTGTGTGAATTTTTGAATCGCTGGATGAATCATCTTGAAAATTAGTGTGCCTATTGAAGTACTACAGACGAAGTATCTTTAATATTTAAAATCTTTTTCGAGTGGGTCCTTCTAGAGGAAATAGCGCGGGAAGGCGACAAAAATTCGCAGAAAAAAACGAAAAAAAACCTTTGGAATTTAAACAATGGATTTCTATAATATTTCTATTAGTATTTCATTGTTTTAAATAATGAATTTAATCCACTTTGAACTAATCCAATAAGTAATGCGATTAAACTTAATCGGATTTCGACATGCTACGGTTTGGAATTATAATTTATTATTTTTTCTTCACAAAATGGTAGTGCTTTTAATAATAGGTGAGATTTTTTTATTTAGCAGATTTTAAAATTTGGAAATCGCTACAGCCTTTTCGTTGATGTCGCTTTTAAGCAAAAAAAATAATTAAAAAACAACAATGGCGAGACGAAATTATTTACAAGTGACATCCTGGAACAGCCGTGCCGGCGTGGTCGTGCGGTCTCAGGCGTCGGTCTACCATAAGGCCAGTGTGCCGGTACCCGGGTTCAAATCCCGGACGAGATGTTTCAATTTCCTTTCCTGTGTTGTCATCCTCTTCTTCACTTTCTCTTCGGTCTGACGTCATTCCGTAATGGCGTCCTGGGGAAGGAACGGGAAACGACTCCAGTATCTGTTCCCTTGTATAGCTACGGCTTCTCCTAGGGGTCGCCCTTGGGGGTCACTAGGGTTCCGTAGACTTGAACCGATCTACGGATTGACCTACCTTGGTATGGTATGGTATCCTGGAACAGCTGTTTCACGCTGTTGGTGATCAGCCAGGAGAAGTCACAGTAAATAACAAGGTCTCCGTACAGAGGCTAGTATGAACAATACATCGGAAGCGCAGTGGTGCCTCAAAAGAAAAAATACACAATGAAAAACTTACCAATGTAAAAACCAGTGAGAAAATCCGTGTGCCATCGAGAGCGGCCTCAATGTGCAGTTTGAAATCTTATGCTTAAAAAAAAAAAAATCATTAATAAAAATTAAGTATAGTTAGGCTTTAAGTTCTTTGAACTACTTGTATCAATTTCGAATAGAAATCGATAAGTTATCAATTTACATGTATGTTAGTAAATACGAAAGAAAATATGTTAGGGTTTAAAAGGATTATGTAAAAATAAATAAACCAAAATCCCTGCAGTAAATGGATGAGATCGAAATGTATCTCCTCAACGGCTCGACGTGACCCACAAATACCGATTATTTCGTAAGCAACGCATCAGAATAAAATTACTTAGTTTATTATTTCTTTCTTTTAATTTCTAATCAGTTATGTTTATGCTCGAAAAAAATTATTTCCTTAAAATAAAAAGAAAACATTTCTGCAACTGAATCGGTCCATTCATGACCACGGACGATGCTGACACGAGATGGACGTCCCCAAAGTATTTGACAGCGGAGAGGAGAAAACCGAGAACCTTCTCCTTACAGGCAAGCCTCAATTCTCTGGAGCCTCGAAAGAAAAAGATGGTTTGATGTCTTATCTTACCAGCAATGATCTCATTTTTCAATCTCGGTGGGTTCCGCATTTTCGATTTTATGTCAGGGTTTGAATAATCATTGTTTATCAGCAGAAATCATTCGTTCTCGTGGTCATTTTTGAGATGAAAAAAAACTTCAGGAAACAGAATTTTGATGAAATTTTATATGCTAGAATTTTTACGAAAGCTTTACAAACAAATAAAAATCATTGTGGGCTTTTCTTATGGAGCTTCATCTTCACCTTTTCATCTAAATTTGAAAAATTGAGTCTTGAAAGTGACTGCACCGTCAACTGTTAGTTATTCTCTTTTTTGAAATGGGTTCGCTGCACGTAAAGCTCTCATCAACGACAATGTAATGTATACAGCAATTTTTAAATGTCTTAAATACAAGTTTTTAATAAGATATGGTGTGTTTTTATTATCGCTTTTTAGAAATACAGAATTTTAAAACACAACACACGTTAAACTGATTTTTAAAACATTGCTTAATAATAGATGAAAATTTTACAATTCTCTGTCCAAGATTGACATTTTGGCCTCTTTCTGGTCAAACTTAACAATTTCCATCTTTTTCAAATAATGTTTGGCGTTATTTATAATTTTGTCCATTTTTGTTTTTTCAAGTGAATGTCTGTTTTTTACGTAGTTATCAACAAGGTTCGATTCAGAAGCACTTGTGAGGTTTATGATTTACAATTCAGAAGTTTTCATTGAAATGTTCAGAGATTTTCAAAGTAGTTGATATGATAATGTAGTGAATACAGTAAGCGACGAAAATTGATGTTTATAGGGAGATGCAATTGTTTTTGGTTGGTAAGACTTGTCATTTTTTTTTGGTTGCTTGAACGACTGAATTTCTTAAAATTCGCCGACATTGGGAGGTTTAAGATATAATTTAGTATTTGGCCAATTTTTGGTCATTTTTTCCTTGTGTATTTGATCAAACATCTCCAACCATGTGGCAGTGTTTCTTAAACTAAACAAATCCTCAAAAAAAAAAAAAAAAAAAAAAAAAAAATGACAAATATGCATTTGCTTAATGCAAATTGAACAATTTGAATTAAATAGATGGTAATCTACTATTCAAATGCATCAACCAACCAAAATAAAAAAAAACCAAAAAACTAAATGGTTGGCATATGTCATTGTTTTTGGTGATTGACGTTTTTCAGTAGAAAAACAAGTGTTTTGCAGTCGTGGTCGCACTGGAAACACACAGTTAAAAATTAAATAAATATATATCTATTGGGGAATTTAAGGCCACCACACATCTCAATGAACAATAAAATATATGTACAATTAAAATTCGAGTACTTTCGAAATGTCCAACATTTCTTTGTCAAGTGAATTGTCAATAAATTGGATATATATTTATTTAATTTTTAACTGTGTGTCACTTGACAAAGAAATGTTGGACATTTCGAAAGTACAGTAGACCCTCATTATTATGGACTAATAGGGGCTGAAGGTTGTCCGTTTTAATGAAAGTCCGGTTTATAACAAATAATTCTTATAGGGGTGTAATGCAGCAGGGTGTACATCAATGAAAGTACAATAGTTAGCTACAAAAAGTATTTATTACATATCAAATAAAAAACAGCCTTCAGCATATTAGATTGAAGTGAAAAAGATGTATTAATCTTTAGAACAAGAAGGTCCTGATTCATGTTGATTGCTTACATTCATTGGTTTGAAAAAATAATTTATTTTCTGCTGGGTTTGTTTGCTGCTTATTTCTTCAGTTAATAACTGACGGAGGTACCGTAAGTGTTCATAATACGCAAACACATTTTCATTTTCCGATTGTTCAACATATTGAATAACAAAATTTAAATGGTCTTTCACTTCGCTCACCTTAATTGTAGGCTGTCATTTTTTTTTTTTAAACTGTCCGTTATAAGCGACGTCCGTTATAATAGGTCCGTTATAATGAGGTTCTACTGTATTCGAATTTTAATTGTACACTTAATTTATTTTTAATTGAGATTTGTGGTGGCCTTAAATTTCCCAATAATTCAATTTACACACGTTAATTACTTGAAATATATATCTATGTATGATAAATTTCATTTTCTAATTACCAGGAAAAAATAATATAAATAATACAGTTATATTTATCTCATCCTCACGATAATATTATAATCTTCTGAAAAATATAAAGTACAGAAATAAAACCACTCCTTCATCTTAGAAAACATCATATCTATATTTCAGCCCAATGACGGGTTCATCTTCAGGATAAAACTTAATACAGGAAAATAAAGAGAAAAGAGAAACATCTCCCTTTCTCTTTCAAAACATGATCGAATAATTACAAAAACAAATAATCATGATGGTACAAAGCAAATTGTAACAATTACAAAAAAACAAATGTATCAACCGACTTCTTGCATCTATTATTCACCATGATTGTAATAATTACAGAAAATGATTTAAATAAACTATCAATCGAACATATAGTGTCTATTATATACAATAACATCCTAATTAATCACAACAATAACATCCTATTGTTAATTAAAACAATTAGTAACCTGACGAGGATTACTTTAAAATTAAAAATTCTTTGATTCTCTTGTTGTTTAAAAAATCGATAGCACACAACAAGAGAATCAAAGAATTTTTAATTTTAAAGTAATCCTCGTCAGGTTACTAATTGTTTTAATTAACAATAGGATGTTATTGTTGTGATTAATTAGGATGTTATTGTATATAATAGACACTATATGTTCGATTGATAGTTTATTTAAATCATTTTCTGTAATTATTACAATCATGGTGAATAATAGATGCAAGAAGTCGGTTGATACATTTGTTTTTTTGTAATTGTTACAATTTGCTTTGTACCATCATGATTATTTGTTTTTGTAATTATTCGATCATGTTTTGAAAGAGAAAGGGAGATGTTTCTCTTTTCTCTTTATTTTCCTGTATTAAGTTTTATCCTGAAGAAGACCCGTCATTGGGCTGAAATATAGATATGATGTTTTCTAAGATGAAGGAGTGGTTTTATTTCTGTACTTTATATTAATACAGTTATATTATTTTTATATTAGTATTGTAAAATAATATAACTTATTTATCGCTATTTTGCAGTGAAGAAACTTGGTTCTAAATTTTTTCCATCTGAGAAAAATCTAGAAATGTCAGGTAGCAGTTGATCTTCGAATTTCTTCTTTTCTCTAAATAAATGTCTTAGATCCTCCCACTCCCTTAGCATTTCCTTTCTGAGCAAAAGCTGCTTTGCTGCATCTGGAGGAAGATACCAGTGGGAGGGAGTGGGAGATAGGTTTTCAGATGGGAACCATAATATATCTTTTTCCTTCATCGTCTTGCGTTTTAAAAGCTATTATTGATTGCTCTTATGGCTGACCAATTGCAACTCATGAATAAATAAAGAAAAGAAGGGGAAACAGGCAATGTTTATCTCGACAAGATATACTGTGGATCGAATCAGGTCGATGACGTCATAGTTATCTGGCTTCTGATTGGTTGATTTATTTGCATTCCAAAGAACGATGATTACAACAATATTTGTTTGTTGTTTATAATGTTGAAATGTTTTAAATGGTCCTATCTTCATTTGATTTTCATATCGGCCTTTTACCTGGATTTTGTCTTTCTTTAAAAACTGTTTAAATTATTTATTAAGCGCTTACGAGCAGCGTAATTTGGGATTTTTTTAAATATTCAATTGTTAAAATTTTGACTAAGATTTACTTAACGGTATGTTATGAATCTGATTGCTTCTTTCCAACTGGTTTTTAGGCTAAACTTAACTGGCCAAGAGTCGGAACCGGGATCATAGAATTGTGGATGGATGATGGGGTTAGGACGTCTTGGGCTGTTTGGGGATTTAATACTATATATGAATAACATTTAATAGGAAAGAATAGATGTTTTGGGTGTGGAGGCATCCTCCGCTGTTTGCCTATGTTGTAATTTTGGAATTTGATTTTTGTAATAATAATAATAATAATAACAATAATAATAATAATAATTTGAGAGGTTGGTGAAGTTTGCAAATGAAGTTCGCTTTATTTGAATTGTTACGACCTGACATTTACCTCTGAAATGCATTATAACAAATTAAAAAAATTTAATTGTTGAAAATTATTTTCTGAATCCCAGATTTGATGTGCAGTACGGAGAAATAAAAATGTAGAAATGTGTGGTGTTCGTAATTTACATACAAATAATGCAAATAAAAATAGTTACTGTTTTCGACAGCAGGTGGCGCTGAGAAGTATGCCTGAAAAATTCACTACTCAATTTGACTCCTATTAGATGGTTAAACAATTTAAATGGAGACCTGTAAAGATAAAATCAAGCAATTAAAGTTAAAAAAAAAAAAAAAAAAAAAAAAAAAAACCTGATTTTGCACAATATAATTTATTATGTTAAGATGGGAGTAATTGGAAAATCGAAATTCATTTTTGCGAAAAATAAGTTACAGGAAATGTTTTGAGGAACCTAACTAATTGTAACGAAAAGGAAATATTTCAATCGAGTTTTGTGAGTTTTTAGTTTATTTACGACTAGCAGACCTGTGATCACGTGATCTTGGATTCTGAGATAATTTTCTCACAACCTATGACCGTGACCGCTTTCTCACAACCCGCGAGCGCGTCTCGGAGGTCTCATTTTTGGTCATCTCGTGACTGCTGTTGGATCCCCGTAAATAAAAATGAAAATGTGGGCATCCTCAATATCTATACCTAACATTTGCCATCTTATTTGTGTTTCTGTGTCTTATGATTTCGGAGGAGATAGAGCCAGAAAAAAAAAAAACAACTTTTCTTTTGTAGGCCTATAGGTAAGGTCCTTTACTGTTCTTTTTATAATTTCCTATTAAAACTACACAAGAAATTGAAATTGCATGGAAAGGTCAGTATTGAGTATCACAAAAGAACCACATGTTTCCTCCACCTCTGTCTTAGATGCTTACCTTGAGTCTTTAATTAAAAGAAGTTTGTTTGAAGATAAATATTGGAAGTGAAAAGCAAATGGAGGAATACTATTCTATATAATCACGTCTGACAGTTTAAGTTATGAATAAATGATATTTAAAGGGAATAGACTTATCTGATGGTCCGTGTATCTTGTAACTTCTGAACCGATGGATAAATCTTTGTGAATCTTGGTAGACATAATGTGGTTGATGTTATTTTTACATTTGAGCTCTCTTCCGAATGAGTCCTTGTCGAGAAGACGACAAAAATCCCAACAGAAAAGCATTGGAATCTAAACAATGCATTTCTATCCTATTTCAGATAATATCTCTTAAACAGTGAGATATTGAACAATGAATCTCATCTGATCTTCAGCGGTTGGTTGAATACGAATTCTGCGGATAATCCGAAATAGGACGAAAATCAACACAAAAATGCTTTTAACATGTTTTATTTACATTAAAATGGCAATACATACAGTTACAGTACGTACATTTTAAACAATTATTTTATTTTAAATTATTTATTTATTTTTAAATTTTATTATTATCTGAACAGCTCTTCCGTAATTTAGTGTAACCTGCCAGCCTAAGCTCCGCCCACAAGGTCGTTCTTTAAATTAGTTTGTCTGTAATTGTCTTCACTTACTTTGTTAGCCTCTTTTATTGTTTAACTTATTCTAGATTAATTTTTTTTTTTTTATAGTTCACTAACAAGATCCTGCCTTTCTGATTCTATTAAGGGAAGGCGAGGATTGGGCTGATGAGTCCGTAGAAGGACGAAACGGCCGTCCCCAAATTCCTTCCAGTAATCGAATCAGAAAGGCAATTTCTTTTTCTTTTTCTAAACAAGAATTTCCTTTTCTTGTTTACTTTATTCACTAATTTTTTTTTTAATTCCGTAATTTATTGTATATTAAAAAAAAAATGGAAACAGGAGAGGTCCGCGGATAATCGGAAGTTTACTGTATTAATAGTTAGCAGCAAAAAACAAAACAAAATATTGTTAGACATCTAATTATCAATATTCGTCTTCAAATAATTTTTTGAGTTTTAAAAGCTCATAAATATTAAAAAACCAAAAACAATAATCCACTTGCATTTAAAATAGATATTTAAAAAAGAGAATGCCTGCAATGTCATCGAAATGTCGAGTTTTTTATTACATTGTATTTTTTAATGAATATTTAAAAATCAAGCATTTTTATTTTTCAAGTCTTTCGAAGAGCTAGGCACATTACATCTTCTACGCGAACAATCATTTCTCTTCTCGCAATTAACATCATAAAAGAAAAAATAATAAATCACTAATTAATGAATATTTGAATTTGTAATTACTTTTCCACCAACGCTGTTATTGCTTAAAAGTTCACAATTTACCTTAACGTGCCTGAGGTTGTATTTGCAGACGAATCTTTTGTTCTGACATTTCGAAGTAGACTAAAAAAAAAAAACATGTTTCGTAATTAAAGTTCTCACACAGCAGCTCACAACCGTCGACTGCTCACAGAGCAGAGGAAAGATATCGTTTCAAAGTTGATACAAATTTCTATTAAAATTCTTATTGAAATTCGATTATTGAACAACTTATGTTATATTACAAATTTATGTTATGTAAATATAACGGCTATGTTCGTCGTTTTGAAGATCTTTGTTACGTCTTACGAGACTCAATTCTGGTGATCCTGAATACGTAACAACGCCAATAAAGCAATTACGTTACGGAAACATAACGGAAGACGGAGAAGTGCGTTTAGCCCTTAACACTGATAACTACGTAAGGAAATAGAAAAGGAATAGTTATTAGTATTCCAGATGTCTGTGTCTAACGCACTTCCTCTGTGTTTGGAAAATAATTTTAATTTCCTGTAAAAAGAAATAATTTTTACAATAAAACGTTCGCGACGGGAATCGAACCTACAACCTTCTGATCCGAAGTCAGACATCTTATCCATTAGGCCATGCGGGACTACATTCTACTTATTATTAAATATCTCTTATCACTTCTTCTGTGTGTGTGTGTGTGTGTGTGTGTGTGTGTGTGTGTGTGTGTGTGACGCAATGAGAGAAGAGCCAGAGAAAAGAAAAACTCATTAATTTTAGCCTACTAGATTAAAATTTAAATTTCAATGTTCACTCTTTTAGCCTATTGTAAGCGCAGACCAGACGAGCATTAGATGCAGAAACTCACCCTCAGCGACGAACTGAAGAGTCATTAGACATTTCTCGACACGAATGAAGAAATTACAAATGACGCGACGGGCAACTAAAAGTCGTCACATTGTTATCCCGCCATTGTTTGAGCGTATATACTAGTCTAATATAGATTTTAGAAATCTTATCATTTATAAAATCTATAAAATTTTATAAAATTTTAAAAACTGAGAAAGTTTTACTTCTGAAACCACTTGAGGATGATCATCGACTTATGAGCTGTTACGTGAAATTTGTTACGATCTTGTGGTAGATTGCACTTAGGTAGATCTACTCTATTTCACTTCATGATAGAACAGAAATCAATAAATTCAAATTTTAGGATTTTTTTTTTTTTTTACTTATTTAATATTTTATCTAGACTTATCTATATTTATGTATATTATAATAATATTCCTAACAAACTACAACTGTTATTTTAATAATTATAATAAAAAAAATTAATATACCAAAGTAAAGAAAAGCAATATAATAACAATTTTTCCATAAATAAATATTTTATTTTCTTTTTTTAATATGTTGTAAAAATAAAAACTATAGAAGCAGAGCAACAATTATTGGGTTCATAAAAAATGGGAAGTTTTAGATTATTTCAAGCTGAGACCCTGAGACGGCTGTTTTGAGCTTATTGGGCTTTCCTCAGCCAGGGCTACTCAGCAAGCAAAAAACCCAAAAGGCAAAAGGAAGAATAATGTATTCATGATGGGATAAATTTTGAATTCCACATTTTGTTATTGTTTTTTCTTTTGTTTATTTTTGAGGGGTCACTTATGTAGTGTTTTTTTTTATATGTAATATCCGTTTTTTTTTTCCCTTCTCGGAAGTGCACCGGGTTTTCCCAAGGAAAAGAAAAAAACAAGGAAAAGAAAAGAGAGGTCGTTTGGATCCCGCAGTTGGTTCCGAGAGTTTGAACGGAGCGGGTGAAATGAAAATGTTAAGCTTTAAGCATTTAATTATTAAATCAGTTAGAATTAACTTTTGTGTTGCGTTGAAAAAAGTCAGAGGGAGCGAATTGGAATAGCTACTGACGTAATGAGAGGACAGCTGCTTACGCAATCATCGTCACAACGAATTGGAGGACAGTTCAACTAAGGAATGGATCTGGCGGGTTTGTCAAATTGGACTTCGCAGATTAACGATAACTAGACGATTAGTTATGTTGCAACGCACTCAAAAAGACTGTAAGTAGAAAGCTTTATTAAGAAGTTCCATTGAAGAATAAATGACGGAAAGGAATAATGTTCGTCGACAGAATTTAACAGAGGGAGAAAATCACGAGTTCTAAAAATCACAAGACAGTGAGGAATAATAGAATTGATGATAATTATATTAACTTTTGAATTAAAAGGAATATTATTTTGTTTACTAGGAAAGTAAAAATTTATCAACGTTACTCGACTAGAGTAATTAATGAATTAGTGAAACTTTACGAATGAACTATTCCGCGAGTTGTGTGAATAGGAATATTCCATTATTTGTGTTTCGAGGATAGGGAAGAAATCAAGCAATGATAACTAAATAATTCCAGTGTTAGAAACAAATAGTAGAAGATTTACTATTAGTGAATTAGTGCAACAAGAATATTATTAGAAGAAATGATATCAGTGATTAATGTCACTACAATTAACTGTGAGATAAGTGAATCATGAATTATACAAGAATGAATAATTCATACAAGTGAAAACCATATTATTACTCTTACAAGGTGAAAATGCATTATTAATTGCATACAGGTGAAAAACCAAATTAATACTCATAGTGAAAAGCTTAGTTCCACATTAGGTGAAAAGTCATTATTAATTCACTTTAGGTGAAGAGCCATTTTCTCAAGGTTTATAGAATTGAATTATAGAAAGACTTTAACGAGGAGTAAGCTGGAAGCTTATTCGAGTGATAATAATTAACTTATTCAGTTTTAATATTTTAATAATGAACATTGAACTTATAAGCTGTTTGAACTTTTGAAGTTGCAGAACTTTCGTTATTGGAGTTTATGTAACAGCGTAATAAGTAAAAAAAAAAAAAAAATATCTCTAGATGTCTAGACTTGTAGCTAGTTCTCTACACTTATCATGAATAAATGATTGAATTGAGTTGAAAGTCAGGCGTTTGTAAAATAACGAATGTTGAAATAATTCTTGCGATGAAGAGTTGATCTAAACTAAAAAAGCTACTTATCAAAAATAAATTAAATAAATAATATATTTTTTTCATGGTTTGTTTTATTTTTTTGTGTATATATACATTTTTTATAAGCATTCACAGAAGTGATTTGTTCTGGAAAATATCCAAGTTCGTTGGCGACACAATGACATTTGGACGTAAATATCACGAAATTGGATGGAGAGAAAGAGAACCCGTTTTTCATCTTTTCTATGAATCCAATCAATAGATTCGCTCTTGATTCTGACAGTAAACTTATCATTAACACAGTGGCATCACAAACAACCGACGAAAACAAAGCGATTCACACAACAATTGCATCAACCGAATCAAACAAAGACGAAACGGTTGTTTATGTTTTGTTTTTTCAAAAATTATTATGCAATATTTAAATAACACAATAAAACAATAATATAATAATATTTAACGAGAAGCTACGTTTCTAAAAAAATGAAAATTTTATAATAAAACTAAGACACATAAATATTACAAATACACGTATCTATTTATGCAGTGCATTAAGGTTTTTTTTTTGGGGGGGTTAAGGATGTTGTATTGAGTCCATTCAGATGTAGGCCAATTTAAAAATAAATTGTTTCCAGATCCCTTTCCAAAATAATGTATGTACGCATGTATATTTGTGTGGTATCGGTGAATCAGCTGTGCCAAAATCGGAATTGGTATGACAAAGATGTATCTACAAACACATACACAGACACATGTGCGTGTGTAGATACCTACCCGCTTTGCGATAACTCTTTATTTTGCGACATGATTCGCTGATACTTCTGCGACATGATGCTAATATATTCGGAGTCCAGTTGATGTCAATTTGCTTAGAATATAACATTGTATTGTGCTACGCCCAGAGTTTGATTAAATGAATGTGAAACTGTTAATAATTTTCACTTTTTTCTTTATTTCTTGTGATTTCTCCGCTTCTTTTTTTCCGCAAAACAAGTTAAAAATTGATTTTTAAGACTAGTGCGTGGCGGAGTTGCCTTCGTACAGTGTTTATTTTAGTTAAAAATGCTTTATGTACTTCAGTGAATCATCGTATTTGACGATTGCAGTGCAGTTCTGTATCGTCATTAGTAGATTCGCTTTACGACAAAGATATTAAATCTAAGCTGTCGGAATATATATTAACAAGTAACAAAAATAAAGTAAGAATACTAAACAATACCCTAGTGCCCAGATCAAACATTTATTCCCACCCCCAATGAATTTTCACAAAGTCGAGACCTAGCTAAATCGCTTTCTCGCACTAGAAAACGGTAGATTCAACCCATTTCAGAAAAATTCTTAGGCCCGTTTTCAAGATAAAATTTACAAGAATTGCTCGCTTTATAGTAGATATTTGATTAAGTTGATTTGATTTACGTAATGCATGTAAACTATGTCCGAGCGGTCAAGATGGTGGTCTGCCGTAAGGCCGTGTGCCGGCATCTGGGTTCGATTTCCGGACTTGGTTGTTTAAATTTCCTTTCCTGTGTTTATCAGCCTCTTCTTCGCTTTTTCTTCTGTCATTCCTTAATGGCGTCCTGGGGCAGGCAACAGAAACCACTCAGTATCTGTTCCCTAGTAATAGGCGGCTCTCCGGTTGGGAACGCCTAGCGACAAGGACCTTTATGGATACTGTAAGAAGAATTAACTAGCAGTAGTAACAGTCACCCAAAGTCCAGTATCAGTACCAAAGTCCAGTATTTAAGTAAGCGTTAAATTGGGGGGGGGGGGGTACAATTTCATGTAAAGAAATTCAAAAATAAGATAAAATTAAATTAGATGAGAGCTTCATTTCGTTCTTTTTTTAATTTATAAAAAAAAAAAAAAATGCGAAGGTTCTGTGAGAATCAGAATTGTGTATGACAGACAAAATACATCCACTAACAGCTGTTAATAGCTTTTAAAAAATGAAAGAATGGAAAAGCTCAGGATTTTTGAAAGGTTTCTTTTAAATCTTGAATTGATCGATTTTTTTTTTTTTTTAAATCGATAGTGTGTGGGTGTTGAATTCTTTGACTGGGTGCAGATAACACAGAATCCGGAAACGATTTAAATTAAGTGCAATTAAATCCTACTCAACGGAACGCCCTAAGAAAACAACAAAATTAAAATCTACTATAAACTGGCCTATCTAAGAAAGAATCTATATTAATAAAAGCCTAATAAGAAATGTCTGTCCTTGTACGTATGACCACACGATATTGATTATCTCAGACGACCTAGAGTTTAAATTTGGGCACGTTGTGAGCAGTGTTCTCAGGTGACAGTTCGTGAAAGCCTTGAGTTTCGTAAAACTGTCCAAAGGTTTCACAATAAAAATTCTGTAATGGCGTCTCCATTAAATGACTACATAGATTTGTTTTTTACTTAACGTTTTACGTATTCATTTAAATGATAGAGGGTATCAGACTTAGAGTAGACTGAAATTTGTAGAAAACATTATACGTATGATTTACCAAAACAAATTTCAGGAAAATGATTGTGGTATGTAATAGAATGAATTACGAAGATATGAGAACACCAAGAGTAGTTGTGTGTTGATATTTTAATACAATTTTCAAAAAAAAAAAAAAAGCCTTAAATAAAAATTTTAAAAAATCCAGAATTCATATAAAAATAATCTAAGAAAAGTAGATTTAGATTAATTATTTGTTTACATTAAATTTTTGCACGAAGTTAAATAAATCCCAAGAATATAATAGTTTATGTAACTGCAAAGCGTTTTACTCTGAATAAATACTAATAAAGATAAAATGTAAAAGCGATTATAATTAAAAATAAAAACCTTTGTGTAAATGCATCTACTGTGTAATTGAACGGTTCAGTTGCCATTTCAAAAGAACATTGTTTCAGAACGATTGTCTTAGACCATATTAGTATGAAGTAAAATTATTCTCGGCCAGCAATGCAAGAATCCTCCGAGCATGAATTTAAAGAGATGTCGTGTCATGAATTTTTGCTGTCATTTTGTAAGGACAAACGTAAGGAATATGAAGTAAATAATGAATGCAGGATAGTTTTCTACGAAATCTCACCTGTGGAATTTTTCTTGAACGAAACGATTAATAAATATATACTAGGCATAAAATTGATATAAAATTGAGGATTTTTTTTGTATTTTTTATGAAAATGAAGAGATTTTCTTGGAACTCTTTCGCGAGCGGCGGATGTGCACATTTTCAACGCAAGATGTTGTAGGGTCGCTATAAAGCTGACAAAAAGAACACCTGGCGGAAACGATTTTTCCTTTGTAAATAAAACGCACACATTCACACAAAGCAAACATTTTCCGTGAAGTTAACTGTAGGTTAGGTTAAGTGAGGTATGTTAGCTTCCAGGATGTATCGTTTGCAAAATACCCGGAAAAAAATATATTTTCCGTCGGTATGACCCTCGATTTTTCTAAAACCGCCATTTTTCTTATTTTGACGGGTTGTTTCCTCAAAGGAATCCCACTTAAATTTCTAATTTTCTTTAAAAAAATATATAACAAAACTGGACTTTTCCAACAGTAGAATATTACCGAATAAAGGAATTAAAAGGAGAATAATGTTGAATAACTAAGTATATATGTTTGTACATGTTAATGTCACTGTTAATAATAAAAAAAAAAAAAAGAATGCATACATAACGCTAAGAGAAATAAAATTTCCAACATTTACAAAAATACTGAATATCTAATCAGCTATTCAGAGCATTTATAAAATTACAATCAAGTTAATGCACAAATGCTCGAAATTTTAAATGGCGAAATTTTGAATGATTTCATTTCATTTGACTTATATTACTTAACTTTTTTATAAAACATTCACACTCACAAATTCACGCTTGAAATGTCGTTAGAATATTCTAATTATAAAAATATTATCATTTTAAGTTTTTCTTTATTAAATTTTTCTTTATTAAAATAAGTTAAACATTTTATACTTATACTAGTTGCAACCCGTGAAATATTCACGGAAGTAAAACAAATACCCATTTTTGAATTACCGTGAAATTTTTTTCAAAAGCACTGGAATTCTTCCTACATTTATTTGCTGAACTTGTGCTATGGTGATTATATAGCGCCTCAGCGCTGACCAAACGCCCATCGTTATATGATTCTTGATTTTTTAATATCAACATGCTCTCCTGGCACTTTCGGCGAAATAAGTTAAACTCCTGCCCTAAAATAACAGGCTCCTCCAAATTGAGCCTATGAGAGAGTGTCACACAATGTCTTAAATGGGCTTAGGAATTATTTCTAGTTCATTTTATATTATTATTCACTAAATGCAAAAGTTTATAATTTGTTTATACATTTGTTAGTATATTTTTAAAATTAAATTAAAAATATACTAATAAAATTAAAAATACACTTTAACATATTCTCTCTCCGACTCTCTTCACTTTGATGATACACAAACAAACATCCATACATCCGTTATTTGCCTATTAATAGTATAATACACTTATTCAGAGGTGTTTGTTTATTTTTGACAAAGTATCTTTACAGAAAATAAGTATCTGTTTTTGTTTGTTTGTTCTTTCTTATTTGTTCTTATTTTATTTTATTTATTGCGCGTTTTCCTAATAAATTTATCTTTAATTTTGTTTTGTTTATTTGTAAGCTACATTAGAGTATTAAATCCAAATTTAATGCAGATTTTACAGTATCCTCATCATCTTAATTCATTCTGCCATGTATTAAGGTAATTCCTAATTTTTTGACATTTATTTTGGTAAATCCAATATATTATCTTTCAAAAAATAAATCGAATTGGATTTCTTAAGTAAGTTTGAGTCTGGAATATTTTATTCCTCCTGAAAACATAGTAAAAATCATCATTTGAATTTTCTTATCTTAGTAGTTTGTGATACTCAATGTAATTTTACGCGATATCTATTTTACTTATTTATGCATTTTCTTTTTCATTCTAAATTTTTTGAGAAACTTTTTTTTCTTCAACTCCTTACGTTTAGTTGAATTGCAGTTTATATGTTTCATCAACAGTATTGTTGTAAACATTTTTTTTTTCAGTTTATATTTTACACTTTGCTATTGCGATTTTGTAAATCCAGACTTAAATACGAGATTTGATGTATTAATAAAACGTAATCGTAGACGTGATAGCAACACATGAAAAACTTCAAAACATGTATTTTTCATTATTTCCTTGAGAAAAAAAAAAAAAAAAAAAAAAAAAAAACTCTTTTCTTTTCTTAATTTGTCTGCTCTGCTTTCTTGGGTATCGCTATTTCATTGCCAGGTCTTAAGACGGCCAAGCGTCGGACCGGCCGGTCGTAGAAGTCTTATATCTCGCTGCCTATATCTCACAAACAGATGGGATGCTTTAAATTCACTTACAGCATTAGAAGAAGCCATAAGGGAACTATTTTAAAATTTCTCTTTGCACGTCAGATGATATTTGCATATCTAAAATTAGTGACTGCCGTTACAGTTAATATTAATGATGAACATTGAAACTTTTCAGCTTGGCTATTATTAAACTTTAATTTTAACATCAATATTTTAAAATAATCATTCATAAAATTATCATGGAGATAAGCAGCTTCGTGCGTCGTTGAATCGGAAATCTTTATACTCAGCATTCGCTGTTAAAACAAAAATATAAATCTCTTCTCCCCATCAAAATAAATACGAATGAATGGTTTGCAATGTTTTTTTGGAATTTAATTATTTGATTCTGATCGATGGAAAGCGTGTCTCCCCTCTGTACTTCTAATGGTTGATTCTTGTGGGTGTGTCAATAGTGGGTGTGGTGTTAGTATTTTGTTATTCATTCCCCATCTTCTTATGTTTTATGAATCTTTTTCGTTATCTCGCCAATGCAACCATGGTTACTCTGAATGTAGTGGCAGGGGTTATCTTCTGTGCATCTGACGTCCACACGTATTGCTCTGTCAAGCGAAAACAAATTATCATCTAAAACAGCTTTTAATAGCTTTGTGACTACTTCAAACTATAAAGAACAAATCGGCTTCAATTAATTCTAGCTGACTGTTTTGCGGGATTGAATAGTTTTGACTATTAATGTTATTGATAGATTTATCTTTGTTTTGATATTCTTTTTTTTTTTTAACTACCTATTTTGCAGACTTCCCGCAGTCCTCTCACTGGGTTCTTTTAATTTCTCACAAAGACAAGGAGACGGCATTTCCAAATGGTTCCTGGCAAAGTTTGGGCAAAATTTTTAAAGAAAAATAGATTCACTACAATAATAATAATAATAATAATAATAATAATAAAATCAATATAATCGCTTTTAATTAAAATAATTTTAACGTGTGCACAGAGATTATAAAAGTATTTACGGCCAGCACAGAAGCATAGGATAAAAAACATTTATAACAAATTAAAAATCATGCTACACAACCGGTTTTGCCCTTTTACTCGTAAAAGCCCGTGCTTGGGCGAAACCGGTTGAGTAGCATGATTTTTAATTTAGGTTTTTTTAATCTGCGCTTGTGTGTTGGCCGTGAAATACTTTTGTTATAATCGCTTTTGAATACAAATAACAAGTGACATTTACAAAATATGAATCTAAATGTTATTTTTATTTTTACATTAAAAAAGAATGTGAAAGCAAATAAATGAAAACTTGACTGAGTCCACGTAATCTTATTCCACTTGTCTTTCTCCTTTATCCGCTTGTCGGTTTGTACGAGCATTACGCTAAAACGGCGAAACGGATTTCCATAAAATTTTATACATACCTTATTATGGTCCATGATACGAATGTGCATGACGTTGCGAGTGACGTGTTCCAATGCTTCGCTGTAATTACTTGTGAGTTGGTCGTGTCTGAGTGAAGTAAAATATTTCAAAAGATTAAATTCTGTCAGACCGAAAGACATTTGTAGCTCAAGACCGATTGTCAATCAATCACAAGGATTGATAAGGGAATCGCAAAAGATTCCGAAAGCTCTCCTTTTGGTTTCCGTAATATATTTTTTCAAAATATTTATTATAAAGCCTTTTAACAATTTTTGGTGTGTTTGGTGATTTATTATTCAATTAAATGCAATTTTAACGCACGTCAAGCTTTTATTTAATTATTTTTGAGTTGGGCTTTCTTAAACCTATTTTCCAATATTTTTTTGTCTCCTTTTCAAAAATTATACCACGACAACAAAGCGTTACCCTAATACTCGGCTATTCTAAAATTGCCAAAGAAATCTGTTTGAACTGTGACGTCATATCACGTGGCTTGTGACGATACTCTTAAACGGTCTATTCGTATTGAATCAATAAATTATCCAATGTTTCTCTGTTGATTTGCTTATTTGTCGGACACAAATGCAAACGATTTGATCCAATAACATTCAATACAATCATCGTTTGCAGGAACAATGTCTAATCTTCTCTTTCATTACATGGTGTTGACCAGTTTTGTCTAAATAGACCTAATTGTTTTCTGCTATCGAGATTACGTACTTGCCCTGAATTAATGGAATTCAATTCATTCTTTCTCACTTGTTGATTCCAAGTTTCCCATTTAAGATAATGACTGTAATAAATAAATAATATTATAAAATACACCAACTACAACGGACATCAATATTTCGTCTTACTTAAAAGACTTCATCAGGATTAATTTAGAAATATTTTTAGGAAGAGAGAGCCCATCTCCCTTTCCTAACATCGTTGAAATAATTTTAAAGTATTAAAGAATTTTAACATGTGAGTTAAGGAGAGATATTTCGGAGAACAATTCAAGAAATCTGACATAATCGAAGAAGTTTTCAAGATTGAAGTATGGCCAAGTTTTTTGAAGAAAAAAGAAAGTATGAAAGAGGTAAAATCTCTTCGCGCTTGCGAAGATGAAGATGAAGAGAGGTGTGAATTACTTAAGATAAAAGTTTACGGAAAGTGATCATTTAAAGAAAGGATAAATTCTTAAATTTTGAAAATTTTATAAAATTATAAATTTGAAGATTAAAAAAAGACAATTAGTAGTAAAGACAATTACAAAGTGAAAATTTAAAAAAAAAGACAATTATAAATTAGAAAAATTAATAATATTTATTTTAATCGGTGAAATGGATTAGTTTTAATTTTGAACTATTAAAGTGAACGTGGTAAAGAACACGTTTTCATATTGTTAGATTGTTTAAACTCTAGAATTCTTGATTTGTTTTATTTCAATGAGGTTAGGAAAGGGAGATGGGCTCTCTCTCCCTAAAAATATTTGTAAATTAATCCTGATGAAGTCTTTTAAGTAAGACGAAATATTGATGTCCGTTGTAGTTGGTGTATTTTATAATATTATGAATTTGTTATAAGCTATGACATTTTAAAGTATTAATGACTATAATATTTAAGATACTTAATTCTAATCTCGATGGATCGCTATTTGCCGTCTCATCATTTTAACCCTACTTAGTTATTTTAATTAAAACACGATATGGATTATAAATATTTAAAAGAGCTACTTTTTTTTTTAGTATTCATAATAGAAATAAGGATTTTTCAATCGTTAGGTCATACTTTCGAATTTATAATTTGGAACCTGAATTAACTTAATTTTAAAAATTTTGGGATTACATAAGCATTCAATTTTAATATCGCAAAAATAAAAAAACATTAGCAAACACAAGTTAAAATAATTTATTTTTTATTATTAAAAACTAGTCGGCTACCCATCGCTTCGCTCCGGAAGCCTCGCTTTTTTAAACAACTTTTTATTTATTATAAAAAACAACACACACACACAAATTACATCAAGTAAACTAAAACTAAAAATTTTTAAAAGTTTTTTTTTTTTTTTTTTTTTTATAATTTAATTTTTGATGTCTGTATTCTCTCAATCCACGACTGCTTTTAGAACCAGCGTGTGAATCATATATCTATGATATAATTTTATTTCTTATTGAGGTTAGAATGTAGTCCTCGTGGTCTAATGGCTAAGACTTCGGAGCTAAGACTTCACAAATTACAACATTTGCACCAGACAGACAGAGAAATAAAAGATTTTAGTAATTTAGATATACTTTTCAGTGGTTTTTGACTTACAAATAGTAATTTTTCAGTATTCTATCTAATAGAAATAGTGCTTCTTTCTTTCTTGACTCTTTTTTTTATTCAAACATCTCCCGTGTACATGTGCTTGTTTTTCAATATCACATAGAATTTGATTAAGTAAGATTATTATATTTAAAACATTTCAACATTTCGGCAATTATAGTTCTAATTGTCATTTTCGAATTACAAATAAATAGACGGATCGGAAATAAATAAAAAATCTTGAGATTCAAAAAAAAAAAAAAAAAAAAAGGTTGAATTCATTTATTATTGATTAGGGGAAGGGGAAGGACCATAAGTCAAAAAAACAATATAAATCAGTAGTAGTCACCTAGGCCTAATGGATAAGATGTCTGACTTTGGAACAGAAGGTTGTACGTTCGATTCCTGTCGCGGACGTTTCATTGTAAAAATTATTTCTATTTTCCATTCGCTCAGGAAATTGCGCCGGACAGACAGACAGAGAAATAAAAATTTTAGTAATATAGATTACGTTTTCTTGTCACATGTACATCTTTTCTCTATTCTTCAGGTGTTCTTTGGACGGTTTACTTTTTCTTTGTTCTCAAATTTTCGTATTTCCTATCTTCTTTTTCTTTTCTTTTTATTTTGATCAACATTTTTTTTTTTTTTTTAAATCCTACCTTAAGTCGGTTATTTAAAAGTTGGCACGCCAATTACATTTTGTTTTCTTAATTTTTTTTAATGCTCAAGGGCTCCATTCTTTAATCCCACAGAAAATTGAATTTCTTGTGAATAGGTTTAGCATGAAATGCTTATGTAAATAAAAGTTTTAAGAAATCATTTTCACTATTTTTCTTAAATTGCAAAGGTATTTAGCTTCCACTTTATTCGTAAAGGCTATTCGCACACATTTAAAGATTCATTGCGCTTTTTTTGGGAATTTCCTACCGAGAGTCAAAAAGAGAGACTGTTTCGAGGTTCCTACCTCTCGTCAGTTGAATTCGCCCAGTACTCATAGCTCAGTGAAATCAAAAGAAACAAACAAAAGACAAAAATAAACAAAAACAATGACAATTGAGTTTAAAAAAAATATCTAAAAATAAATTAAGAATAAAAAGGGCAATTAATTAATCCCCGCTAGTACACATTTAAAGATTAGGAATCCAACTGACGAGGGGTAGAAACCTCGAAACAGTCTGTTTTGGATTCCCAGTACGAAATTTCCAAAACAGCTCAGTGAATCTTAAAAAGTCTATTTTTTTATGTTTATTATTATTATTACATCCATCATGCACGTAAAATTTTGCTATTAGATTTTAATAACTACGGTATAAAACGACAGGAATACAGTATTGCTTATTAGGATAGATGCGAATGGTATCTTTTAAAAGACTGATGTATAGAGGAGATGACGTAACTACTGTACTTGTATACTAGTGGTTTGTTAGGGAGAGAGGCCCAAAGGTGTCTGAGAAAATAGTGAGAAAAGAGAGACGAGCGGCGCAACCACGAGACGACATAGAGAATGTTTGGGATTGAAAAATATATATATAATTATATTAATAATAATATCATTATATTTAGAAGAGAGTTCTTTTGAAATGAGTAGTTGTGTTGAATTTTGCTTTCGTTGAAGAAGGAAAAAAAACAAAACTTAAAACATCTAAGGCTATTTAAATAAAAACAATATGGAAAAATATAGAATAAAAAATATAGCAAATTTGAAATGACCTGTTATATACAACTTTAAAAATTACATTATATATTTTATAAATAACTTTAATTAAAACGTGAATTTTAAACTTAGATGTCTTCTGTGAAAACGTACAATTTTTTTGATGTTTTAGGAATCCAATATTTACTGAAGTTCGAATAAAATAAAATATCGTAATAATAATAATAATAATAAAAGAACTTTTTCAGTAAAAAATAATTACTGATCGCTTTCTTGAAATCTTTATTTTTGGGAAAATAAATCTTCTGGAATGTCAATGTTAGTCTGTCACGTGACACTGGGATGCTTCTTCGATTAACCTCTGTCTCAAGATCACTGCAAATATTTGAGGAATCCTCTTGCCGAAACAAATCGACCAAAGCTGGGGCTTCTGCGATTAATGCAAGGAATATTTTTTTTTTCTTCCTTTTCTTTTTTAAAAGGGTTCCAATTCAAAGAGGAGCTTTCGCAGACATATGGTTATATTGACAAAAGCCGCAGCTCACAACAGAACAAGGAAACCGTAGCGGCCATATTGGATCCCAGCTATGATTGTTAAGCGCTTATTGAGACTTTGGTCATTCATCATTGTCCAAACTGCCATCAACTGCAACCAACACACAGCTGCTGCAGGCGATAAGCATCAATATCTCCTGTTAGAAATAGAAAAAGAAGCATTCGCTAATGACGATTAAATGCCCTTCTCATTTCTAATTTAAAAACAAACTAGTATTGATTAACTAGTCAATAGTAAACTTTCTCCGCGTCAAGAGGGTTAACATTCTCTGTGTTGTACATGCATTAGACTGATTGCTCTTGTTGAACTTCCCCTAATTCACAGTTATTTAGAATAAATTCCTTGGGGCCAAATTTCCAATACTGGAATTCCCAGTAAAAATAATAATAATAATAATAAAAAGGTTCAAGCGGCAGCAGGGTTCTGCAATCGGTGGATGATAATTATATTACTAAGGCTGCTTAAGAGGCCGCGCGGTTGGCATTGTCGCTGTGACATCGGCCTCTCACTCTGAGTACCGGGGTTCGGTTCTCATGTGGGTTTCGTGATGGTGGACGATCCGCGCTGGGCTGGTTTTCTCGAGCTTGTCCCGTTTTCCCCTGCACTTCTCCCATCATCCTTTCTCAGTCTTTCTCTCCATCTCTCCTTACTTCCGTGGGATAGTACAATAGACCTCCGGTCGCAGTGCTTGGCTTCTCTGCCACCCACCTTCACTACATACATACATACATACATACATACATACATACATACATACATACATATACACAAGGCTGTTTAAGGAAAGTATTGCTGATATACGAACTTCGGTTGCTCATCTGTAAAATGATTAAAAGAAAATAATCTATTTTGAGGTTTTGATCATGTTTCGATTCTCACAATTCTTATGCAGTGAACTTTAAGCGAATAAAATTGACGGTTTGTCAACTGTAGCGCCATATTTTAATTGTTAAAAAATAATCCAGTTAGTAATCCTAAATAAAAAATTCGATATATTGTATTCAACGGGGTAAGTTCCAAATAGATCTGAAAATAAGAATATTGCAGTAGAATGGTACATGGATGAGTGGTAAAAACAAAGTGACCTCTTCCTATTTTCTTTCTGTTATTATTTTTATTTTTTTACATCTTTCCTTAAAATTTTCATTTTTTTAATAAGTACTATACATTTTTAATAAGAACTTAAAAAATTTAAATCTTCGCTATAAGAATCTTAAAATTTGTGGTGTATGAATTACTATTTGCATACCTCCTAGAACTATAAACGTAATTTTTCCTTTCTATTTATCAACATTGTAATGTTGGCTGAATCTCTGAAGCAAAAGTTTTTATTTGTTTATTATTTATTTCAAAAATTCCTTAACAATTAATTTTTTTATTCGTAAAAGAAAATTAGGTACTTACATACTATCGGGACCTATTTTTTTATAATCGAGTTCTGTTTTTTCCTTTCATTTTTTGATTTTTTTAAAAAAACATAACTCGTAGTTGTCGTTATTTATGATAGCGCTGGTCATTTCAAAATGGAAATTATTTTTTTTCCCGTTGTATTTCCAAACTAAACATTCTAGAAAGGATCCTACCTCTATTAACCTAACCTAGTGTTAATTAAAACGAAAACAATATTAGATAATACGTAAATACCTATTTTTTATACACATTTGGAGGGTTTAATGATTTAAAATACACGCTAAAAATGAATTATGAAAAATGGGTCCAATAGTACGTAAGTACCGGAAATTTAACTATGAAAAAACAACTACAAATATTGTGAAATGAATTTGTTTATTATGAGGATATGAAGTGAAGCTGTTGTTGTTGATTATTAAGGAATAAAGATCTGACAGTAAACCTGTCGGTTGTGATGTGGATAATGTATCACCATTAAAGTTATTCTGCCATAATTTATCATCAAATTCATTACCCAGTGAGATTTATGTAAACTGAAACATATTCTGAATGTCTACGTCGAGATAGTAAAGCATGAGTATGTATGAAATATACGAAATACTTGATATAAGAAATATAAAAAACGAATTATTTCTTGATGGCGTCTAAGCATTTTTAAACAAGATGTTTTAAACGTGATGTTTATATAAATATTGAATCCGCAAAATAAAATACAAATTTGATATAATCACATGAAATTACGTGAACTTGAAATCATTAGAGTGAAACAATACGTGCAAAACATATAACATTTGAATATTAAATTTCATCAAAACATCCAAAATGTAAGAATTAATTCTTGAAACAGATGTATAGACAACAAACTGAGAAATTTAATTCTATTTATCTAACTCTTTTTTGTTTTTTAATTGTAATGATTTGTTTACAGTTATATTATAACACTTCCCACTATGGCTTTTTGAAAAATTGAAAATTTACAAACAATTTCTGAGAATGAAAAGGAATTTTTATAAACTATTTTGAGCAAACTTTAGCTTTAACTGGCTATTATTTATTTATTCAGTTTTATTTTTTTCCTTTCAGCTGAATTGCATGTGCGACGTGAACTAATAAAACCTTATTATTTTCCGGTTCTGTTTATAAAACAATACGTTGTGACGTCATAAAGCATCAAACACTAATAGTCAGTGATAAATTACACATTATTAATTTATTTAGTTGCTATTTTTAGTTGGCAGATGATTTGTCCAATTAAACTTCCCACCTGGATGTCGTTTAATAAGGTACTAGCAAATTACTACAGCAACACTTGCGTACACAAAATGTAGACTATTAATAAAAACAGTTAACATTTAATAATGTAAAGTTGTCCAGCTGTGGGCCAGATAGCCGAGTGGGTAAGGGCGCTTGGCTGCGGGTTGGAGGTGGCGGGTTTGCTTCCCGGTCTCGGCGGAGGGCGGGAATTTTTCCACGCTTCTTTCTCCTCCAAACGGGTCCTAGGGTCTACCCAGCCCTCTGTAGAATGGGTACTGGGTTTCTTTCCCGGGAGTTAAGGCGGGCGGGCGTCGGGCTGACCTCCCGATCCCAATCTAGTCCCGTTGGTCTCGAAACGTTGGGAGCCTTACCTCCCGCGCTCCCGTATGGCCTGTTTATGGGATTGCTTAACTTTAACTTTTTTAACTTTAAAGTTGTCCAGATCTGTCTGTCGTGCAACTTCCTCTGTAATGCGTAACGCACGTCCTCTGTGTTTGGAAAATAATTTTAATTTCCTATGAAAATAGAAATAATTATTACATTAAAACGTCCGCGACTCGAAACTACAACCTTCTGATCCGAAGTCTTGTCCATTAGGGAAGGGGGACTACATTCAAATTACCGGTATTGTTAAATATCTCTTTTCACTCGCAGTGTGAGTGTGTGACGCAATGAGAGAAAAGCCAGATTAAAAAAAAACAACTCATTAATTTTAGCCTACTAGATTAAAATTAAAATTTCACTGTTCACTCTTTTAGCCTACTGTAAGCGCAGGCCAGCGAGCATTAGATGCAGAATCTCACCCTCAGCGACGAACTGAAAAGTCATTAGAGACATTTCTCGACATATAATGAAGAAATTACAAATGACAGGCAAATACTCTACCTCAACTAAGAGCCGTCACATTGTTCTCCTGTCATTGTTGTTGGGGGTGTATGCTAGTAATAAAATAAAAGTAGTTTTGAAGACGATGTTAAAAATGCTTTTAACATGCTTTATTTACATTAAAAGGGCAATACATACATTATAAACAATTATTTTATTTCAAATTATTTATTTATTTTAAAATTTTATTATTATGGGAAGGCAATTTGGTATAACCTAAGCTCAGCACACAAGGTCGTTCTTTAAATTGTTTGTCTTCACTTACTTTGTTAGCCTCTTTTATTGTTTACTTTATTCTATCACTTAATTTTTTGTTTTAGATCCGTAATTAATTGCACAGTAAAAAAGAAATGGAAATAGGAGCGGTCCGCGATAATCCGCAAAGCGGATAAACCGCCCGCGGATAATCGGGAGTTTAATTTATATATATAGCTTATACCCATCATAAGGAGTACATAATCGTCTGCTGGTTTTGGTTTCACTTTATTAGCTATTCCTTTCCTGTTTCTTCATCTTGACGATTCATATATTCTACAATTTTCACTTTATTTTTTTCCTTGTTTTTTTTAATATACCTTTTATATGCAACTACCTAAATATTTTAAAATATTAGAATTGGGTAAATTCTTATTATATGAATTTAAATTAAATCAATGTTTAACGTGTGCGGGGTTGAAATATTTATAGACAAGGACATTCATTAAAAATTAATGAGCACATGTGGTAAAAAAAATGACAAATTCATATTTTAAAATCTAAAAAAATAGTAAAATACTCGTCGAGAACTGTTTCAACCCGCTAACCGTCCTCGATGAGTATTTTATAATTTGTGAATTTAATGAATTTAAACAAAAAACAACATGTGATTCAATCGTGTCTCTTTAATTTTGTTTCTTTCGGCAACAAGTACGACTGTCTTTTTTTTTAAATTCATACTATAACCTGTATTATAAACATGCTTTACTTATGAATGATGCTGATGCTATACTTATTTTTTTTGCGCTTTTTTGGCAAGTGAATTTTTCTTTTAATTTTTTTCCACTATTGCTTATGTAAAAGCATGGCTGATCTATACATTGTACAAGATATATATAATCCCTTACTTTTCGTGATTTGGAATACTTTCTTCTGTATATGGTTTTGGAAAAAAAAGTTTTATTGTTCAAATTTTGCTTAAATGTATTGTAAACCACTCTTTATACTACTTCTTATAAACCGAATTGAATAAATAATTGTTCAAAAAAAGCTGTTGTATGTTACTAAGTTGCTCAAAAAATAATTCCTGAATTAAAAAAATTATTAAAAAAAAATTCACATTATGACCTGTACTATAAACATGCTTGCTTGTGAATGATGCTGATGTTGCACTTAATTTTGTTGCGCTTTTATGGCAGTAATATGATAAAACTAAATTAAATGCATGGTGTTTTCGATATAGTTGTAATGCCAATTTCCCTTTTTTGTAATGCTAGCTACAATGTCTAAGAATGGTAATTGATTATTTTCGTTCTGGGCTTCGTACGTAAACTGTATTGCTGGATGTATTGAATTGAACTGCTGTACAATTTGCTCATCTGAACGGTCATGTATCGTTGATAAAATATTATACTATTAGTATATTGAAAAAAATAATTCGTTTTCACAGTTTCTGCTAATACAGCCTAACACGGCAAACCCACAAATAGACCTGTGCTTTGCTTAATTTTTTTTCCAGTAGTCATGAAATATTGATTTTCAATAATCAATCCAATTAAATCTTCTAACAACTCTTTCCAAATTATCTATTTTTTCTTTTTAAGTTTAACACAGTATCTTTAAATTTTAATATCTTTAAATTCTCACAGAAATCCATATTATTCATTACATAGCCTATGAGCTATTTTCAAATTTCTGTAATTTTTCTGCTACATGTTTCTTAACATTATAAATTACAGAATTTCCACAATTTATAATGGTTCTTGTTTTTACATATTACATCATTTTTTTCCTTCTTAATCCTCATTCCAGGTATATTTATACATATTACCAATCTTACACATATTATCTATATTACATATATGTTTATCAATCATTGTTTGCTACATTGATTTGTCCAGTAATACTGTTAAACTTCCCCATGATCTGATTCAGTAATTATAATATTTTTATTCTTTCTTAAATTTTCATAAGCTTATAGTTTTGTTGGTGAAATATTAGCGGTAAATTTTTTTTTCTAACTTGTAAGTATACTATGTGATAATAGGCCTATTTGCCTTTTAATTTTGTTTTTCTAATTCCACGTTATAATTGTAAAAAAATACGAAACAATGAACCATTAAACTGTTTCCCTATTTCTTAACGATGAAGCTTTATTGTGAATTTGATTTAGTATTTTGAATTATTTGATTTTATTACTTATACATCAATTGAAGGCCTACAACAAAAGCAAGGTTTTTCGTCGTTAGCTAATTGAGGGAATTCACTTACATCTCATTAGACGGAATCAGTCCTTGTAACTAAAAGTTTCAAAAATATCCAATTTGAATTATTTTCAGTACATTATTGTTCCAGTTAAGATTCACGAACTTTTAAGCCTTTTATTAAGTGCCTTACAACTGTTTAATTTTTGTTGTACTTATTATTTTTTATTTTTTTTTAAATGTTAAACGAATATATTTTTATAGTTTATAGAATATTTATGGTTGACTTTTAAAGTCGTAACGATAAAAAAAAAATACAGTTAACAATTTGCAATTTTTCGAAAGATAAGATTCGAAAAAAAAAGATATATCGAATTTAAAAAAAAATATAAAATAACAAAACAAAAAAAAACTTCATGCACGAAGTGTAAAAGAGGGGGCAAAGCTCTTAAAATCGTTCTGTTCGTCCGTCCGCCGTCACCACCTTTACTACAAGTGAGACCAAACTACAAGTCGGACAGACATGAGTCATACCTTTTTTTGGAGCGCTAATTACTTGGAGGAGAGAAAAAATATACGAGTCTCGTTCCGCGGTCACTTTCTGCTCCGGTCTCATAGTAATACTTAAGATATAGTATTCTCAATATTTTATATGCATTCAGAGTGGTTTTATTCAGTTCGTGTTAGTAGCCTCTGATCGTAAAAAGCTTAGTACATTGCGTTATGACTGAAATGTCCCCAGGTTTGAATCCTCGTCAGAGCAGTGTTTTATTTATTTATTTATTTATTTATTTATTTATTTATTGAGTTATTATTATTCTATTACATTTTCATTGAATCATCAGGCACGTAAAATCTTTTTCATATTTATATTTTATATATTTTTTAAATCATTATTTGTAGAAAATCAAATATTTACAGGAGCGCTATGGTTTCATGTACAATAGGAAACCAGATTTAAGCCTTGTTTTGTTTTTTTGCACGATTATGAGATTTATTTTGGCGAAAATAAAAAAGAAGTGTATGGGTACAAAGGTGAAAGGTGTGAATGTATGATTTACTGCTAGGCCTAAATCAGTCGGTGCTGCTTCCAGTGGTGATTCGTCAAGAACAAAAACTCCATCAATATTCTGTGACATCGATGACATCTCGGATTCGTCTGCAATTTCGGAACCTGAGGCAAATAAGATTTATGTTCAACACGTGGAGGAATTCCATCTTTGCATTGACACGGATTTGTTATTAAAAAAAAAAGCCACTTCCTTTTACTCAAACTCGCAAAAAAAAAAAAAAATGTTTCCCTCTCGATGATCTGAAATTCTTCGGATTTATTTATGCATCACATCATAAATTTCTATTATAGAATTTCAATCTTTGCATTTTTATAAAGTCGTAAATATATAATTATCTTAAAATTGGTTGTTTGAAAATATTTTTTCAATGTTGTAATCTATTGATGCAGTTCATAAACTTATTACAGCTATTCTTCAAAACTATTTCATTTTCGCGTCATCAGAACAATTGTGAGACCGTCTCACGAACAGAGCAGATTTATACCTCAAAGAGAGAAGAGAGAAGTTAAATTCTACTCAGATGTAGATACATAATTAGCTAAGTTTTTTTTTTTGATTTTGTATAAATAATGCGCTAATATTTGGTTTCGCTTGTTTAATAAGAAATCTTCGTTTGGCAATTTTTCCAGTTGAAGATGACTCGGCGGTTTTCCGCAGGTCGAAACGTTCTATTTTATGGTAATGTTTTTTGTTACTTTTTTAAATGTGTCCGATATTTTTTTTATTTGTTTATACGGTTTTTGATAAATATTCAGTCTACACGTTAAAGTTAAATTAAAATAAAACTTAATAAAATTAGAGTAAACGTGGCTGGGTCGAAAGATATATTCCTAATGTACGGTTAGTCCCAAGTTATGCGTATTTATAAACTGCATAAATGAACTCTTAAAAAAATATGAACTGTAGTGCTAACGATACATATTGAGAATATAAGAATATTTCAAATCCTTCGCAAATTTCAAGTCCTGGTTCGTAAAGACACATCTGTAAAGACACGTGACAACTCCTTATATGGTAAACGATTAAGCATTAGTTACTCCGCATACTTCCGTTTGAACATTCTGAACATAGCTGCTGCTGAAACACACCGTTGTTCGTTTGTGCCAAGAGTCAATCGAGAGGAATCATTTGGAATAACATTTTTTATTTCAAGTCGTTTATCTTTTACTCTATCGTAAAACGGCTGAAGCAGCAGGTATTTCATCTCATTCAGGATTGAATATTGTTAAGAAAACCGAAGCCTTGCTTACTACTAACCCTAGACCATTGTTTGAGACGCCGGTCAAGAAAAGAGAGCAGCCGGCTTCGATAACAGAAATGGATGACTAAAAACCAACTTTTTTATGAAATCGGAAATAAATAAATAAAATAAATATACAAAAATATACTTAATATTGAAAAAAAAAAAACCAACAAAAATAATAAAAATTAAACATTGTAGCGCGATGACAAATTGGATGTAAACACCGGAAGTAACTTACAACCACATTCCAGACGCGAACAAGCAATAAATAGTGAAGAAAGGAAATGATAATGATTGGTTAACTGAGATCACGTGTCTTCAGAGATGTAATGAATTGATTATAGTACTGTACGATACTCAAGAACTGCTGTGTATATATACCTAATCCATGTTAAGTGATTTCGACGAAGTGAAATGTAATAAGCATGAATCCATGTACGTATGTAGTAAATAGAATAGTCATCATTTATTTTGATATTCTGACTTGGTGTTTAAATATCTCTGAACTACATCACATATCAACTTTGGTAATATTTTATTAATGTTTGAATTACAGTAATCACTTCCATCTTTCTGACGCATATTAGATGTTCCAAATATTAGATCAAACATATTGCATCCTGCAGTAGATAGGTACCATGTGATATGAAGAGACGAGAGAGAAGCTTATATCTCTTTGAGATTCCTAAATGGATTCAGAAATCAATTAGATGGATAATAAATCAACGACATCATTTCTTTGATGATAATCATAGGAGTATGATTAAAAGTGGTCACAATGGTAAGGTTGTCATCAAGTCATGTCAAGCCATGCAACGATTTCATCCCGCCATCATATTAAAATTTTCGAAAATCTTTTGTCCGTTAATGTGCAGATGAAGTTTTAACAAAATCACCTGATAGGTTCACGAGTTTTCGGGAGGCCTAATACATATATAGAATTCACTATATTTTTAAGTTTTCTTTTCCTTCGGAAAACAGGCTAAATTACATCACAGTTATATAGTATTAATTATTATTGAAGTTTTGGTTTAAAGCCTAATTAGCTTTATTTGGCTTTTCAGCTTAATCGTGTAATGCACTTTCAACTGCGTTACAAATTGATTGAATTTTCAAAATGAAATTCCAACTCTCCGAAAATGACAAGAGACTCATATCAACTTTTGCGGGTTTTTTAACGACCTATGTCAGTGGCAGCGACATCCCAAGATAATCTTCAATTAAAGATTCTACCTTATTCGGTTTCTCTCTTTTTAAATGGCAAAGGGGCACCAGCTCTCTGTGCGGTTTCTCGCTAATTAGACCCCGGATGCTAAGATACACACGAGTTTATTGGACCCCAGCGACCATGTTTGCCCACTTCGTTGGTCGAAGACTGAGTTCTCCGGGCAGATGAATGTTGATGGTAGCCATTTATATACCATGCACGGCGCTTAAGCCTTTCGCTTTAATTAAAAACAAAGAAGAGATTTTAGATGCCGTTTTGGAGCTTTAAAAATGATACTAACCCTTTCGAATATTTCATGTAAATTATATTTAGTTCAGAGATTAATAATTATATCGCTGAATCTCTTAATCGCCCGTGGAAACTAGATTCGAGCTGTGGTCGGAATAGTTTGTTTGTCTGAGATAAGTGATGTTGATTATTCCAGAACATTCTAGTTATTGCTTAAAGGGAAAAGGATGAATAATAGTGTAAAATTATTTGAGCTGTTTTTAACAAACGAGAACTAGACTAACGTAGTAGAATATCCCTGAACTGGAATAATGACCTGATTAGTGGATATAAGCAGATCCTTTTTCTTAATGGTTTAGTGATTAATGAAGTGTATGTGAATGTTAGACAAGGCCAAGACATAGGAGGTGAAAAAGAAAAAAAACGAACAAGCATTGCAAAGAGAAATTTAAAAAAACTAACTATAGGTTCTCCTACCAAAAGTTAATATTTTCTCATCAATATACCTTAAAATTTGAATCTATTGTTCAGATAAAAGTTGTAAGAATCAAAACAGGAATGCTTGTACATAGGCGAAATCCATAGGCAACTAAGTACCCGCATAAAAAAAAAAAAAAATTCTGAATCTACTCGGAGAAATGACTTCATTTCCTCAACTGCTATGCATGCGCTGAAGACTGGTCATAAGTTAGATTTAGACTATTCAATGATATTGGACAGATCCGATAAAACATAAAACACAGTGGCACTGCTTCTTCTGCTAAACGAATATTATTATTAAAAAAGTATCGTTTGTAATGTTTAATGTTTTATTACAGTTAGTTTTTAATTATGTATGTAGGATTTTTTAATCGCATAGAATTAAAACTTTCTTTATCACTTTATCAAAGGAATACGGTAAGTTTGAGTGAGTTGCTGTGATGATGCTCAATTGATATTTCCGAGAAAAAAAATGGCTTCAGTGCGCTACTATTCGAAGTATGAAACATTATAAAAAGACGACAAGTATTACATTTTTTCCAAAATAACGAAAGAGTATAACGAAATCTGAATGACTATGTGGGAAGATTTGAAAACTTAACATATTCGAAACAATGTATGATACGAAGATGTGGGTTTGAATACTCATACTGAAGACGACACGTTTTGTTTCTCCATTCGATGAGAGCCCCCAGATTGAAAAGCATCTTGATTTACAGCCGTGGTGGGATGGCCTTTCGTTGTCCAAGAGTTTAGGGTTGAAATACAAAACAAAAAGAACTTCAAAAAACTTTTTATCAGTTTTTAAAGGTTGTAGCATCATCAGGAGATGGAGGATCTTATGACTTCTACAATCATCTTAAAAGCAGAAAATGATTAATAACTTAAAAATAAAAATGACAAAAAATATCGCAGAAAGATACAGAAATAATAAAGAAAAAATAATTCAGATTTAAGTTTTGCAATAAATCTTAGAAAAGATTATGTATTATAGAATTAAAAAAAAAAACAACAAAAAAGAACTTCAAGCCTACATTCCTTAAATCGTTTTAATTTTTTTGACTTTTTTTTTTTGTGTGTGTATGTGAATCTTTCGGTTCTAATTCTTTTTAATTTTTTTAATGGGGAAGTATTTTTTTGATTCCTTCACGCGCTTATTTCTTGACAAGGATCCACGAGGGGAAATTTTCAAATATAAACGTTAGATAGTCTCGTGTCCTTAAATGTGCATGCCAAGTTTGAAGAATATCCATTCAGAAATTATTAGGGACTGACTTACGTAATGAACCTTATGTAATGAACCTCATTTTGAATTGGAAAGAATGTTAAAAATGATTCGGAAAAAAGTTTCTTTTTTTTTAAATTCCTTTTAAATTAATTTCATGCTGAAAATAAAATCAGAAATATATAAGAAAACAGTAACTGAAAATATAACTAAAGCAGTTTCTAAGTTTTTAGTTAATCTCTTTTTCTTAGAAGAATTTTTTTTATTTTTTTTCTTCTCAACCAAAGTATCAAAGCATATTTGAACATAAAACAACTGAAAACGTTTCTTATGATCTGAAGAAGAAACGGAATTAGATGTTTCTGGAAAACAAAATAAAGGTGGGAGCAGGATGACAGGTTGATGACTTGTACATCAAATACAAAATTCTCACGAGATTTGTAAATTTTATATAAAAAAATTTATTAGATCATGTTTTCATGTAGAAAAAGATTGACCCTATTGACCAAAGTGAAGTTGATCAGTTCAGTCAGTGTCTGTCTTCCCTAATATCTTCTGAAACGTTGGATGAATCATCTTGAAACTTGATATGCAAATTCTTGGACTGGGGACGATCTAATTTTTATAATTGAAATCTATTCCGAATAGGTCCTTATCGAGAAATTTGCACCAAAAGAAAACTGTTGGAAAGTAAATATTGGATTTCAATCCTGTTTCTGTTATTATCTCATTTATCTTAAGTAATTACGTCTTTTATTCGTTCAGCGTGATTTCATACCAAAATGAACCCGATTATAGTAAATAATGCGTTTAATTGTGAAAGTGGAAAGTTTGCACTGTTTCTATTCAGAAGAGTTTATACTATGAAGGTGAAAGTAGATTTGTCGTTTTTTTGCTGAGGAGAAAGTAAAAAATAAAGAAAGAAATTTTACGGAAGTAAAATACTTTGTTCATTCGTGCGTTTGGTAGAGCGTAGGTTTGATCTTGAATCGACATTAAACGGTCGTCTACATATAATTGAAAAAAAATTGAGAATTTATTTAGTTAGGATTGAGAGTTTTCAAGCAGTTTCGCATTAACGGAAAATTTACTACTGATTCCAAGAACGTATAATCCATCTTTCATTGTTAAAGTAAAGTTAATAATAATGATTAAAATTCTGAATTTCATGCGGTGTTGATAAAATAACTAATTTGGATTAACATTTTGTTTCTTCCTGGAATTGGAATATTGATCTAATCCCTAATTACTTCTCCAGTTTCATTTTCTACGAAACCACGAATCCACCAGCCTCGAAAATTAGTTACAATTAAATTTGAAATTCTGTTGTTCTTTCAGACGGAATTAATGACCGTCATTCTGTCCCCAACCATTTCAAATTAAGTGAATTTTCTGAAAGAGGAAAAAAAAAAGATTTCAAGATAACACAGAATTAGATAGTGACTGAGGAAGCATGGGATAATGCAATCATTCCGAAGTTTGTTCGTTTGTTTTTGTTGTTGTTTCGACTTTGCAAATCTTTAATATAAACGGAAAATTTGTGGATGTGTATCTGTTCAAAATGTTTATATTACTTCCCAATATGCTACAAACTTGAAATTTCGCATGTGGGCAGGTTCCATACTGTAGACAATGTAAAAAGTGTAAAAATAAACTTTTTTAGTTTTGGGGGGCGGGTTTTGAAAGCGCCACAAATGCACCTGGAGGCGACAATCGAGACTACAAAAATATTGTGTTCAACAATTGGAACTTCAAAAATATTGTTGTGCTTAATAGCGCCACAAATTAATCTATTGGCGACAATTGGAACTAAAATATTATATGCGTAATAACGCGACATTAATTATGAACCAGGAGGCAAAAATTAGAACTTTGGAGTGTAAACGGGAGGGCGGTGAGGGGATGCACAAACATTGTTGAAGGATACTCCACGGGCTTTCAGGATAGCTACAGATTTTTCGCAATAGATGAAGATTTGTAATGATCACAGGATTTTTTTTTTTACGAACTTGGAAAGGTTTGAACTGATAAGGGTGTGGAGAAAGGAGCATATGGGAAATTAGGGATCTCGAGTTACAGAATTCAAATATAACATTAATTTGTGCATATCACGTGATTTTTGTACCAATTGGGAAAGTTTCGAAGTGATCTCACAATTTCAATTTCTTTCTCATCGACATCAGAACAACTTGTTTGTAGCCTGTACGAAGAACGGGCATTCTGCTAGTCTAATATAGAAGTAAAGTCCAAAATTTTGTTTGCATTTACCCCTTCTCTTCAAAAAATGAAATGGATAGGTTCCAGGTTTCTTCCCCTAAAATCATATTAAGTGAAGTTACACACTGCTAAGGTTAGATGACCGCCCATCTGTCAAAATCCAATATAACACACACGCACACCAGCGCTAAGTGATAGATCTTACAAATTAATTAATAATGAATTAACCAATATAGCAAGACCCTTCCGTTTCTTGGGTCGACAGTATCATTAGGCGACTTTATTAATTAGGCAACATTTTAATTCTAGATATTTGATGGCCGTTCCGGCACAACTTGTGAACAAGGCGGCCCCTGCCACGAGACTAATGTGTTGCACCTGGGTTCGGATCCCGGATGTTTCTTCAGTGCTTGTTTTTCAATAGAGAAAAAACAATTAACGTGTGTCAATAAACTGTAGGTAAGAAGGTTAAAACAAACGCACACAGATAAAATTAAAATGTTGAAAAGATGATGACTAGTTTCGGCTTCATATTGCGGAATGCCTTCATCAAACAAAGTACAGTAATTGCCTGATGAAGCTTAATTACTTTTAAGTTGAACTGTATTTTGTAGAATCATGGAACCAATGAAACATAGGTGAGTCAATAACAATGAAAAAGAAATGATTGCCAACTACTGTTTCTATATATCATGGTTTCAAGACTACATATTAAACTATCCACTACCGTTTATCGTGAACCATCATAATCTGGTTTCATTGATGCATTGCAAATCAAATGCAAACTTTCAAGAAAACCTTATTCCAATGGCTGTCAGAAGGTCTTTCCATAGTTGTTCCATTGAGGATTTATTTGAAAAAGAAATCAATAAGCTCACGGATTTATTTAACAAAAATGGATATCCATCTAAATTTATCCCCTCTTAACATAGCCAGTACACTAATGAGGTTATAGAATTCAAAATAATTATACAGAAAAGAAAAAAAAGCCGATATCATACATTTCTACTCCGCACACTCCAAAATTATGTGACTCGATCCAACATATTGATGAGTGGTTCAAAAGGTCAAGGGGTTACGGGATTGCCCAGCATCGTGGGATTAAGACTGTTCCTGGAATTAAGGTCAAAAGATTATTGGGCTTCGATGGTTCTTAGAATCGAGGTTTCACCTGATTGGTCCTTAGCACAGGAGGACCGAGATGAGATTGGTTTTTGGCTCTGGGAATCCAAACCTCTTGTATATACACTGTCCGGCCACTTTATTCGGCACACCCCTGCTGTTCAGAGGTATTAGGTATACCACTGAATGTCTGGATCCGTCGTGTCTCACAACAGCTCCTCAAGCCTGTGGAGGATGTTTGCTGGCACATGTTGGATCCCTTGATACCTCTGGAGGCACGTCAGGATGCTAAAGCGTACCTAAACATCGTAGCTGACCAAGTGCAATCGTACATGTTAGCAGTGTATCCTCATGCAGATGGCTACTTCCAGCAGGATAATGCGCCTGTGCACAAAGCCCATATCATTGTGGGATGGTTTGAGGAACATGACTAACTTTTCATTGCTGCAGTGGCCCGCTCAGTCACCGGATCTCAGCCCGATTGAAAATTTGTGGGATGAGCTGGAACGGGCTGTTCGCTCCAGGCCTACACCACCATCATATCTTCAGGAACTGCGTGACACACTCATGTCTGCATAATACACAATACCTCAACAACGTTTTCAGCATCTTGTGGAATCCATGCCTCAACGAATTCAGGCTGTTTTGAGAGGTAAAGGAGGCCAACACGCTACTAGATAGACGTGTCTAACAAAGTGGCCGGACAGTATATATACCTCTGGTTTTGAAAATAAAGAAGTCAGTAAAGTCAGTAGTTATCTGTTAATCTGTCTCGACTCACGTTTAGTTTTAACATAAGAATATTCACCTCATAAGGTAACCTTGTAAGGTAACCTTACAACATCGGAGTTACATCCAAATGCAGCAACAACGCTTTGCTGAAATGCCTCAATTCGAAAAATAACCAGGTACAGCTATCTGTTTTTAATAAATATAACATCATATGTGACAACAAATGCTTAGAACATAATTGCTGCTATATTGGCGAGACAAAGAGACCACCATTAGACTGAAAGAGCATAGTAATGCAGCTAAGAAGAACATTTTAACTTACAACAGTTTTGCAGGTAGCCAATACCAATCATATATTCAGTATTGACAACAGCCTGTTTTTGGTCTTTAACCAGATGATTACATTCGTAAAGTCTGGGAATCTTTGCTTATTTTGATCAGTTTTTGCTAAAATGATCAAATTTATATTAATTGCACAGCCGTAAATGGCCTACACCTTCGGTAGTTACTTGGCACTCCATTTGCTAACACACTACACCCCTATTATTGCATAACTAATGGTTCATTCTATGCCTTCAACCCCCTTTTTCATTAATGACTCAACCTATGCTTCATTGACTCGTTTCTACTATATAATAAAGTGCTTCAGCATAATTTCTTCGACTGATGAAGGCGTCGTAATAGAAAGGCGAAACTAGTCATGTCCTTTTTAGCTTTTTAATTTTGTGTGTTCGTTTCTTTTTAATCTTCTTATCTAGTGTTTATTTCTCTTCCAAAAGGAGAGAAAGTCTGACTCATTTAACGATATCTCCTGAATTGCTAACGAAGCGTCAGCAATGTATCACCCATCATGGAGTGCAACTTTCCATGATTAATATTCAAATATTGATCGGGGGATAATTAAAAAAAGAAGATATTTGATGGTTTATTTGTTGTCCGGTTGCTGTGATCTTCCTTTTATGAACACCATAGTCAGCCGTAACTCGCAGTCAAGCTTTTCGTGTGTTTGCACCAAACAGAATGTTAGTTCTCGAATCGAACTAACACAAAAAAAAGTACATTGTTTCCGACGAAATAGGCGAGCGCTTTCATCAGCAGATGTGGTTCATATTCTCAGTTGTTACTCAGAATTAAATAACTTAATAATCAATCTATAATTTCTAATTTTATAAATTTATTTTGTAATGTATTGTTTTCGTTTTTAATGAGGTTTATGTGGAAAAAAAATAATTAATAATTTTATATGGAATTTGGAAGCAAAGTTTATTTTTTTAGTTCAATATATCATATCTACAACTATTCAGTGTGGCATCAAAAAAAAATATTTTTAATTAATTTTGCTGTGTGTTCATCAGTTTATCTTGCGCAAAGTCATATTTAATTGTTATGTTGGTCTAGTCATAATGATAACATTTCAAACTGATGATTCAGAAAAAAATTTAAATTAAGTTACAGTAGTTTTATTAATTGCAATGTTCATTCATTCAGGCTTCTCATATTTAAAGAAACTTAACATTATTTGGAAATTTATCTTCTTTTTTTTTGTCTAAGGAATACTAACTCGTTTACGTCGGTCTGTGGCAATGCTATGTTTGTATCTAGAACTGAACACGTTTACGACTAAACTCGGTTTCGTTGTTTGATCAGGGGTAGTCACTGAACTTGATGACACATCGTGGCAGGTTTGTTTTGAATATTTACAGCTTGTATGTAAATGACGGAATCAAAATCGGAAAGATTTTTATATGTTTTATTTGGAAGAGTTGGTGTGGGGAAAAAATAAGTGTTTCGGTCTGCGGTCATTTTCTGTTCTGGTCACATGATAATATTTGAAGACTATTCTTAACTCCTTAGAGGTATTCTGAGAGGTATTTATATATAGCTTATTCTCCTATAGCTGTAGCCGTAGCCGTGTCGTATACAGATCAGTACATTGAGTTGTAGCAGCACTAGCGCGTGTTCGAATCCTGATCACGAAATGCTTGAATAGCAAACCAAAATCGCTGCACAAGAGAATCTTTTCTTTCATTTTTATTTTTTTTAAATCTTGATTGTTTTTTTTATTTTATTTTATAGTTATGTATTTTTTTAATCATTATTTGTAGAAACTTTATTGCACGGAATTATAAAGGGATTTGAAGCTCATTTTGACCGTCCATCTGTCCACCACCACTTCTACAGCCTAACTACAAGTCGGACAGCAATGAGTCATACCTTCTGACTTATAGAGATAGGGAAAAATACGAGTTCCGCTATCTGTCGAAAATGAAATCTGTTCGCGGTTGATATATGTATACATAATGAAACCACTGTTGATGCCGTTTTCTATTGAAAGAGAAACTACAGCTGTTTTATAGTTTGAACCCTCAAGTTGCTTTTAGCGTATTAATTTTGAGTCATATTTTGGCTGATTAGAAACGGTTGTTGCTGATTGTAAAAAATTGCAAAATAGTACATTCTATAGTATTTTTCAAAAAAGAAGAATTTGCCATATACGGTCATTATGTAGCGATCGATTTGTCTGGAACCAACGTCACTAGTCATGACGTCATCAACTTGACCTCGAAGCAGTCAGTCCAAGATGGCGTCGTTTTGTATCGCATAAGCGTGACCAAGAAAGGACAAACTTTAAATTATTATTACGTATTCGTATCTGCAGAAAATACGAAAACCAGAATGTTTTCATATTATTTATAAGATTCAGTTATGGATTGTAGCAGTAGATGGCGCTATTACGTCCTGGAAACATCACTCTATCAGGAAATTACGTCATTAAAAGCTCTTCTTTCATGAACTGAACTGTAGAAAAGAGTAACCAGTTTAACACAAAACTTAATACTGCCAATTTCATTGCTTGTGCTTTGAGACCATTTCGTCCTTTTGACCCCTGGTGAATTCTTTGATAAAACTAAAATTAGCGATTGATTTTCCATTGTCTAAACTGTTGGCAACTGAGGCTGCACTGAAGATATTCACTTCCGTTTTCAGAGTCCAATATCTATTACTATTCATGAATATCGAACCACGGATTCTCAATACTTTTGCTCGGAGCCCTCTATCGGAGAAAATCACAATTTCGTTTTAATGTTGTTTAAATTACATTTCAATGTTTACCGTCTTCAAATCATCAGAAAACTAAGGCGAGGTTAATTTCTAATTAATATGGGATTTAACCTTAAACGCGATTTATTTAGAAATCGTCTAAATAAATAGAATAATAGAAATGTCGTATAGTGTACCGTGCTTAGATAAAAACAAATAAACAAACTCGGGACTTAGTGTTCATGTAACGTATTTGAAACTACTTTCCAATTCGAAAGTTAGATTCATCAATTCAATCTATGTTTGTGTGTCAGTGTGTATTCCACTAATAAGTTACGAATGTATATGTTTTACTTATGAAGCTTCTTGAAAGGAGAATGGGCAGATCTACCCCATCCCTGTATAGCGATAAGATGTATACGTAAGGAAAGATCTCCATAAATAGAACATTTTTTATTATTACGACTTGTCTCAATTATTAGT
>JAFIDM010000004.1:26366130-26394448 GCA_023159025.1 Thereuonema tuberculata | reverse complement strand
GTAAGATGAGATCTGATAACTTTTTAACAGTGAAAGCGTTATGAGCAGGTGAGTCTTGGCAACTTATTTTACATGAAATGTTTTGGGTGGGATTATCTATTACAACTAAATTAAGATTATTTAGAAAATGGATTTTTTTTCAATACCCTACTTTTCTGTTTTTCTATTGGTCAACTTGTCTATACAAGCTGTTTGCACTTTTGTAAGAAATCACATTATTACACAGCATTATTTAGGCCGAAGCATTGAGGGTACGACGTATTTCAGATCTTAATAAAATCCAAAGTATAAAAGCTAGATAAATGAAACTTAGCGTATTTCATTAGTATGGTAACTGCATCTTATCCTGAAAATTTGAGCTCTCTAGTATTATCCAGGCCGAAGCTATGAGGGTTCGATAATACATAACCAGACGCCCCCCTTTATGAGGGGTTGGAATGTGAAAGTTACGGATTTCTTAATTTTTTTGTTGTTTGTGTGCTAATCCTAACCTGCATACCAAATTTCAGCTTTCTAGGACTTCAGGAAGTACCCTAGAGGTTTTGATGATCATGAGTCAGTGAGTGAGTGAATCTGTGACGGAATCGACGTATTTTAGATATTAATAAAATCCAAAGTATAAAAGCTAAATAAATGAAACTTAGCGTATTTCATTAGTATAGTAACTGCATCATATCCTGAAAATTTCAGCTCTCTAGTATTATCCAGGCCGAAGCTATGAGGGTTCGAAAATACGACGAAACACTTCCAGAAAAGGTACGTAGTGCCCTTCCTGCCTTCGGCTCGTCTTGGCGGGGGCACTGCCGTGCCCCCAGAACAATCTTGTGATTAAAAAAAAAAAAGGTTAAATACGTTCATTATTGATGGGGGAAGGGGAAGGAAACATAAGTCAAAAAACAATATAAAGTGAGTTGTAGTCCTCGTGGGCTAATGGATAAGAAGTCTGACTTCGATTCAGAAGGTTGCAGATTCGATTCCCGTCGTGGACGTTTCTTTGTGAAAATTATTTCTGTTTTCCATTCTTACAGGAAAATGCGACAGAGAAATAAAAGATTTTAGTAATATAGATTTGCCAATATCTCAAAATATTCAATGACAAGCATATTATTAAAGCTTCAGCTTATATACTACTACTAATAATAATAATCTAGTAAAATAACCTTTTATTAATATCATTGTTCTTTAATTCAGTTTTAAATTAAATATTACGTGATATTCAATTTGTTATGTTCTCAATTCAATGTTTATACATTGCTTCACTTGCAATGCAGTGAAGCCTCTCTTCGGGTTGCTTTTCGAAATTGTTTCGTTGTTTTCGAATTGATTGTGTGCGCTTAAATTGGAAGTTATATATTTTCTTTAATATATAATTTTAATTAATTATATATATTAATATAAATATATTAATTATATATATATAATTTTAATCGAAATAAAATTTTAATATATAATTAAAATATAATTTTAAGTTTCCTTTATTAATCCTAATTACTTCAAAGAAAAATTGCTGTGTTAAAAGCAACAAAACACCTGTCAAGTACAAGATAAGAGGAGGAAAAAATAAATCAAAAAAATTTCAATTTATTCAGTTATACATAAAAAAAATATTATTGAAAATAGAATTTTCTTTAAATAGTCAAAACGAAAATCCTAAGTTTATTCCATTTAAAATGTATCTATTATATTTAATAGTTATTTTCAATTATTTTTTTGAATACAGGTTGACATTCCAAAATCAGGCCATCGATAATCCGGTTCCTTCAGATTTCCGGCATGGATTTCGGAGCGCAAATTCTGTAGAATTTTATTTAGTTGGTGAACATTAAAATTTCAATTGCTTGAAGGACTATACAGATAGTCATTTTCTGAATATACATCATATATAAACATTAAAAAATCCGCATTTTCAAAAATCCGGCACTCCTCTGGTCCAGAGATTGCCGGATTTTCGAATGTCAACCTGTATACACTTTCAAATTTTTTTTTTTTTTTTTTTTTGAGAATTTAAGAATTTTTAAATTTATTTTACTTATTTAAATTGTCAAAGATTTTCATATTAACCAATTTTAATCATGCGCAATGAACTAAGGACTTAATATTCATTTTTTAAGACAATGAGAAATTAGCAGGAATAGGATAGAAATCTATTCGATCGTTCAAATGTCTGTTCTTTTTCAAGTAAATGGTATTTCTGGCAAATTCCTAACCCACTCGTCGTTGTAGCGCTGCGCTGGTTTATATAAGTGCATTGCTCATAAAATAATAAAACGTAAAAATAAAAAATGATATTAAAATTTAGTGAGTAAATCATTTTTTCCTTTCGTAGCATATTTTACGAGGAAAGCTCGCGCCATGCAATTTGAGAATCACTGCTCTAAAAAGTTGTTTAAAAATTGTGCTTAAGAAATTTGTTACATAACCGAAATTTGTAACCTCTAACGTATATAGACTTACAGTAATCGATTTCAAATAAAACGAACACATCTTGTAGTTCTATGGAGTTAAACTACAGATCAGCTGACAAGGACCCATTTGAGAAAGCTATCAAATGTAAAAGTTAGATAGTCCCTATTCCTCGAATATGCATACCAAGTTCCAAGAAGATCCAACCAGCGGTTGAAAAGTTATTTGGGATTTACATGTACAAACGAACTGATTAGGCGAGTTCATTTTCCTACTAAAAAAAATAGCCTAGAAATATTCAAGGAATTTAGTTTTGCTGTAAAGCATGAATTTATAAAACTTGTGAACAAACTATCAACTCTGAATACTTTGTTTCCTTATCTACTTAAAAACTTAATCTTCTTAAAAATATTACTTAAAATTTCTGTATGAAAGCCTGTTGCAATTGTAGCCTTTGTTTGTGTTTGAGATTTAGAAGGGTTACGTGGGAATTTCTCTTCGTGTTTCATCTGGTGAACCTTGACTTTTGGTTTTCTTATTGAGTTTTCTAGTATCGTAAAGACTGCAACCAAAACCTCTTCTTGTATCTGAAAAATACAAGAATTTCCTAAAAAAATTCTGTTATATAAAAAACGCGAGTTAATTTGTTTGAGAAACAACATTTCTCAACAGATAACAGATCTTTACCAAACTTGGCACGGAGGTTCACAACCTCCGCAACCCAGAATTATGCATGGACAAGGAAAACCAAGAAAATTTCACATGAGTGTTCTTTGTCAAAACTAGTGTATACGTATTCGACGAATTTCCGCTATTCTGATCCTAAGGGGAGGAAACGGGGGGGGGGAAAATTTCCTCCAGGGTATTCGTATTTCCGAAACCGCTTGAGTTGAAAACATGAAATTTGACATGAGTGTTCTTAATTCTAAGTTTTAGTTTTATAGTTTACTTGATGTAATTTGCTTTTTTTTTTGAAGAAATAAAGCGTTTTTCTTTTTTACGTTACGTATACAAGGCTATAACATAACATAGTTTGTAACTAGCATGTGCCTTTTTTTTTACCAACTGGAAAAGTTTCAAAGTGATCACATAATTACAATTTCTTCATTATCCACATCAGAACAACTTTTTTTTTTTTTTTTTTTCGCAACCCGCGCGAAGCGAGGATATTTTTGCTATATTTAATAAACTCCTTTTTGAGGATCAATTCTTTCTCTACCTATAAATCTAAAATTCAATCACCTTTCATTTTTGCAGTGAAAATGTTTGTGTTCTTCAGTTCCAGAGTTTCTACAATTGTTAAAACTTTAAACAGTAAAATCTCATCATGTTACAAATATGGTGAAGCGAGAAAAGTAAGTTTGCAAATATTTCATCTCTTACTCATACAAACGGAGCCGTGGTTTTTCCATCTTGGTTTCGTTAAATTGAAAGTAGTTTACTTTCTGCTATTTTCTCCTCTTTGCATTGTGTTTGTTCTCAGTATTTAAACATATTCTTTAATTAATGTTTTATGCTCCTTATTCCCTTGTAAATTGGAATCAAGAACTGTTATTTCTGTTATTAACTCAAAAACTAAAGAAAAGACCCTCCTCAGACACTAAATAAAATAAAATAAAAACAACAATGAAATGTAGAATTTAAATAAGTTAAAAGCAGTTAAAACCTCACCACAAAAGCATAGACACTAGCACATCTCTTAAGTTAGAAATAGTTTTCCCAGGGTCTCAGCTTGACTCAAAAGGCTCCACTCCATCGTTTTTATGATAAATCTGTTATTCCTTTTGTAGAACAGGAAGAATTTTAAGAAAGAATCCTAAGTTTAAGCACACCGCTTTGTGTTTGTGCCCCTAAAATGTTTGAACCACTGGATACAGCTTGTTGAAATGTTGCCATAAGAATAAAAAACTATCTTTTACATTTTTTTTTCCGTGAGGGTGCGTTTAGAGAAATCAGCGAATGAAGATGACAAAACTTTCTACATTAGTACCAAACAATGAAAAAATAACATCGGATTGAATTTGGAGGTAGAGTAGAGCGACATTTCAACTAAAAAAAAACGAAAAAAAATATCGGATGTTAAGGCCCGAAAACTTCTCAATCGCCCATCCAAGCAAAGAAAAGATTTAAAAAATTTCTGAAATTCGCCTTAATAAAGAAATATATTATACATCAATTTTTATATCGATATTCGCCTTAAATTTAACCTAACTTGAAAATCAGCTTGTGTATCGTTGTCGTAAGATTATCTTACAAGAAGGTTTTCGATGATACATTTTTATTTAAGTCAACTTTTATAAAAGAATATATCTTTATAACTTTGTCACTTTTTACAGGAAAGGCCAAAAATAATTCTTAGCTCTGTAAAATATAAAACTTTCCGCTAATGAGAAATACTTTCATTGTCATTCAAATCTTAAGATATTTACACTTGGTTGTTGTAAATTCTATTTAAATGTGAAAATTAAAAAAAAAAATGTTTTATTTGTTGATTATTGAAGAAGTTAAGAAAAATACTTGTTATTGACCCATCTGGAATTATTGCGATTCCCGAATGGAAGGTCGGATCGACAAACGGACTTCAACATCGTGTTAAGAGACCCAAACAACGTAGGAATAGGGTATATTTGGCATTGTTTTCATTGGATTTCGTCTATTAGCTTAAATGTTAGAAATGCAACCTTCATATTTCAGTTGTCAGTTATTGCCAGAGGCTTAAGTCTCGGACTAATATACTGAAGGTTGTCGGTTCGAATCCGTACATCTATTTTTTTTTCTTATTTTCCTAACGTTCTTTTTATTTTTTCGTTACGTTAATTTACTTCCTTTTTATTATTATTATTATTTTTAATTTTTTTATATTATTACGGGTATCCCTTTAATTTATGCTTTAGCACAAAATTATATTCACTTGTATTTAATGCAAATGTACTACATAACTTGTTCCACATACTTCAAAAAAAAAAAGTATGAAGATATAAACTAAACGTTAAGACAGAAATTTGGACTTCAAAAATTCTTAAAAGAGCATAAACATATTGCTATCATTTTTAAGTATATTTTATTATTTCTTTTATACTCAACTTAAAAGTTTCATTTCTGACGTAATTTGAAGAAGTTTAAAAGTTGAAATCTCGTTTCCTGAGAATTTACAACATCAGTGCACTTATCAGTGGGAGACTGATAAATAATTCAAATAAGAAAGTACTCTTAAGCTTTATCTAAACACAAGCATTTGTTGATTCGATTAATCTATCTCTGATCTGTTTGAGGTTTGAACTTTTCCAAATCCATCCGTCTCTGATTACTTTGAAATTGTTCTTTTTATCGGTGGAAACTTAATTAAATATTGGACTTGAGTGAATATTTGAAGCTGTTTGCTATCAAGTCTTCAACAACTTTCTCTTCTTAAAGTTCGTGGGATGTTGATACTGTATATTTTTAAAGAAATATTGGTTTCTTGTGCAAATTATAACAAACATGGGTGAGAATTATAGAAGGCTTTTAGTGCGAGTATTAAAATTAAAAGCAATGCACCATCTGGCGGAGATAGAAAGAAACACGACACCTTCAGCATCGTCAAATTGTATTAAGAACTTTTAAAAGCAAATGCGTGTAGATTCGTCGTTTTTATTTTTACTTTTTTTTATTTGTTTTTCTTATTTTTATGAACGATAAATTAGCTGCAAAAATGACAAATTATGCTTTACAGAATGGCGAGGAAATCACAGCGTCGTAGAAATAAAATTCAAAAAGTTTGTCTGGATTCGCGATACAATCACGAATTCACGGCTTTAAAACCTTAGTGCACTACATTGAGAAATCCACAACCTGATTTTAGATGGTTTAAAACCTAAAGAAAAGGCAAAATGTTTTGAATAAATGTGAACTTTGCTGCTTAGCACCAGGAGACATGTTACTCTCCTTTGTTTACAGAAAGAAATTAACGGGAATAATCACATTTAATTGATGAACCTACACGCAATTGCTTTTAGAAGTTTTTAATACAATTTGCAAGGAATGTTAAAGCTATCGTGTTTCATTCATTCCCCGCCAGATGGCGTTTTACTTTTAATTTTAATGTTAACTCTAAGGTCCTTCTAATTCCCATTTTTTTAAATGATTTTTAATTTTTTTCCTCGATGCCATCCTTGATAAATTTTAAGAAAATCTGTGGTAAGATACAATTCAAATTTAATCGTCTTGAAATTAATTCATGCGCCTTGTTTGTATTTATAATGAAAACGAAGAGAAAATGATATATTTTTTTTTTCATTTTATACGCTTTTTCTGTGTAAATTTCCTCGATGTAACACCAACCTTATTAAAGTTTCTTCAGTAATATTAAAATAGATGTTAAAATGCAAATTTGCGACGAATTATCAGATGGATGGGCTAATTATGATTTTGGGAAGTGCATTAAAAGCATTTCGCTGTTGTTTAATATAAAATGAAATTTTTCAAGGGTTTAAATTTAACATTTCTAGAATATATTTTTTCTTCCATTCAATAAACAAGCAAGATTAAAACCAAAATGGCGATTCAAACCAAAATGGCTAATTGTACAAAACATTGGATTTTTTTCTTTTAGATTGCTTTTGTTAAACAATGCATATCAAACTACATATAGATTTTGTGACTGATATATACATATATTTAATTATATAGTTTTTGCTATTTAATATTGTAACAATTGAGTTTTATAGTAAACACAAAAACAAGCGATCCAGCAATTTAGTGCCGCTACTATTGATTAGCACGCAAATCTTATTTATTCAAACCGTTGTAATTTAAGAGTCGAGAACTGTTTCAAGCGTTACCCGCACTGAATTCATTTAGTTTATCTAGACTATCTAGTATATCAAGGCAACTCTTGAGTAAGTGGTGGCAGTGGATCTGGGGTATTTGTTCTTCTCAGCATAAGTCAATCCAATTACCAGTATTTTTCTGATCTTGTCAATGGCCACCTAAAACCGGAAGTGGCCTGGATCGGAAGTGGAATTTTCCTCCAAACCTCCAGACCATGGGAATCCAAAGTGGTAGTGGAGTCCAAAGATTTGGGCTGTGGAGTACACACACAGACAAGGGGAATCTTAAGCTTCTCCATACCGGATCGTTAAAAATCGTTGCCTCAGAAATCTTTACTAACATCGTCTTTCTTGATAACGAAACCAATTCTTGAAATTTACCCGCAGATGTTGTTGGAAGCATTATTAGTTGGTATTTACGAAGGTCGTTAATCGAGCACCATCATTGGGTGGTTCTTCCATTCATAGAAAGCAAGTATTACAAAACGGTTAAATTATTGAAAGGAACCAATGTGGACATCATAGCACCACTAGGCTCCAAATGGGTTCTCGGCTTTCAAGCAGTTGTTTACCCTTTTTGAATGCTTTGATGGTTACAGGTTGTGTATGAGAGTTGCGATGTATTAATGATTAAGCACGTACATGGGCTAATGTTACCGAATGTTGCAGAAGCAACATATGGTATCTATGAGCACCGAAAGGCAGTTAAATCATCGGTTATTGAATATTATCTTACAGCTGCACATTGCTGGAAGTATATCCATCATTTGGATTATAGCGATCCAGTCATTTTCGCCCGAGGTATTAGATAATGACTATTATAGGCAGTGCATTGAAAGCATCATGATCTCCATGACTAGTTGCTACCAATACTTCTTATGTGTCGATGAGGTTGCATGTCATTCTTAAATAAAATATGATCATGATACCGTAATATTGCTTTCCTCTTATCTTTAAACAACATTTCTTTATTATTTGGATTAATTTGTTTGGTTTAGGTTTTGTTTTTAAATACGATTCATATATTATTGCTTTATACTTCATATCATATGTTTTAATATTATTGTTCTTTTACTTGCCATGTTAAATCATTAACTTCATTATTTCTTATTGTTTCATAGCATTGTTATTAGATTTTCTTTTTTGATGCATTTTATCAAATGTCTCGTGTATTGTTATAATTTAAGTTTATATTCTAAATTATTTATATTATTCTTGCTCTTAATAAATGAATCGGTATGTTGGTTCTAAAACGTTGATGTTATAAAAAAAAAATATTTTCTTAACATACACATGATAAGTATAAAGTTGCATTTTTCTTATTTGCTTTATTAAATATTTTCCATTCAAATTTACTTTTTTAAATATAACTCAACTTCAAGAATATCCAGCTTCCACTGAAAATTTTTGTTTTCAAAATCTTTTACATTTTCTTTTTCAAAATGATTAAATATTAAAGAAAAAACTAAAATCTCAATTATAAAGAATTCTGTTTCGATTTGTTTTTTTGTTTTTTAAAGGCCAAAAACACAATGTCAAAAAAATATAATAATATATATAATAATATTGTGTTTTGGGTATTAAAAAAAAAACCCCAACAAATCGAAACAGAATTCTTAAATAACTTATTTGAGTATTAGGAGGGATGAATTTATGAAATGCAGCATCCAATTGAAGTAGTATGAAAGGAAATTACGTAATTGCTTTCTAGTTTTCCTATCTAACTAATGTATGAATCTATTTGGTGTAAGGAACCTTGTTATCAAATGTATTGAAAATTCATTCTAAAGTTTAATTTAATAACAAGATTTCTTACTAAGATCTATCGTTGTATTGAGAATTGTTTTGAAATACAGAACGTTGCTAGATGAGGTCTGTTCATTCACCATGAGTTAGAAGATTATTTACCTGACTAAGACAACTGTGATTGATTGAACTATTTATATTTTCTACTCCATATAATTACTTAAAATTAATTCTCCTTGCAGTCAAAATGCCGTTCGTAGTTTGAGTTTCATTTTTTATTAACTTTCTGAAGTTTAATAAATAATTCCTCCAATATTAGGCGAAAGGGGGGGGGGAATATTGGCAATCAGATCGTTTGTTATTGTCCGCCCAATTGATTTGCTCGCTGAGTAGAAGGGCATCGACGTGGCTAAAAATAGACTCCGACTGCGATCGTTACCTGCCCTGACAACCGCCAGACCCAACTCTTCCTCGCTCGCCTCCTTCGAACCCTCACTGCACCACCTGTACACAAAGAGTTTAAGGAATCAATTCTCTTGATACAGGAAGGGTAAACATTAACAACCCAAGAAGTATCAACAAAACAGGAAATATTAAAGAAACAGACAGAGAGAAGGAAAAAAAAAACCAAGCAGCTAAACAACGAACTGTTTGAATTAAAATTCATAAAGGTCATAACCTTACGTTTTACCTTAATATAGTGACTCTGCAGCAAAAGAAATTTTTGTTTTATTTAATATTTCTTACAATAAAAATTTAATCCATAAGTATCCTTGTGTCATCAAATTACGTACAAGAAAGAATAATTTACTCAAAATCTCATACCGATATTTCGTCTTAACTTAACATCAAAGACTTCCTCAAGGTTCTTATACAAAATACAAATGAAAAGAAGAAAATTATTCTTAACTTAATAAAATAAAACATAACAACTGAACAACATCAAACCTTTGTTAAAAATAAATGTTAAGTAATATGTACAATAAAAACGATAAAAACAATGAAAAGTTGAAATTGGAAAGACAATTATTACGATATCATTGATCGTAAAACATTTTATAAATCTTTAATTTTATTACTTTAATTTTTTACTTCAATTTCACAATTTCTTTTATTCTTTTATTTTTCATTAATGATTTTCTAAAAATCCCTAGCGATATTCAATTAACCTTTAGGGATTTATCTCTATTAAAACAATAACAACAATTTATCAGGCAAGATTCCTATGTTAATCTTTTACTTGCATCTTGAACATCTTGTACTATGTTCACAATGGCGTCCGGATTGTGACCATATCCAAAAGGGTTTGCCCACTCTGAAATATTTTTATTTTTTGAAACACTCTTGAAACGCTCGTATTTGTTCATCTAATCGTTCTTTCATTGCCCTGCCCGTGCTCCCTATGTACATCCCCTGACAATCTCTACATCGCAAAACATAAACCACCCCCATCCTATGCAATGTTTCTTCATTTCTTCCACATTTCTTAAACAATCTTATTACTTTTGAAATACATTAAGCTTACTTCATTCTCTTTACAAACATTTTTTACACAGCTATTAACATTGATCCCTATAGGTAATTTTATACATTTTCTATACTTCATAATGCTTTTGTTCTTCTGGAAATTTCTCTTCCTGAAAAATTATTGAAATGTCTTTAAAATAAATTCCTCAGGATATTCATTCATAATCAGTCTATTTTTGAGATCCTGAATCTTCTTGTGCCAAAGTTTTGTATCCTCTTGTGTAACCCGTTATCCTTCTTAGGTTATTCATAATTATCGTTCTTTTTGTAGATGACCGATGATTTAATCATGATGATTTAATATTCAGGATATGGTTGCTTTGATATTCTTTCCTAAAGTGTTCATATATTAGACCTGATATTGTATTTTTTACACAAATGTCCAGAAAAGCAATTTTATTATCTACTTCTTCCATTTTGAATTTTATATCTTTGTGAATACTGTTTATGAAATTTAAAAAACCTCGTGAATTGTCTATTGGTCCCTCCCCAAATTACAAGAACGTATATAAAAGGTACGTTGATATAACTCCTGTTTAATGAATGAAAATATCTGTAAAAGTTACAAGAGTATGAAAGATAAAGTGAAGCTTTTCAGTAGATTTATCTTTTGTGAAAAAGTGTCTCATTTCTTTGCCCAAAACCCTCTGAATTTTAAGCAAACATCAGTCTTAGACGTGACGGGTTATTTTAGCCAATACAGTAAAACCTCATTCTAACGGACTAATAGGGGCTGAAGGTTGTCCGTTTTAATGAAAGTCCGGTTTATAACAAATAATTCTTATAGGGTGTAAAGCAGCAGGGTGTACATCAATGAAAGTACAATAGTTAGCTATGAAAAGTGTTTATTATGCAGCAAATAAAAAAAACAGCCTTCAACATAGTACGTTGAATTGAAAAAGATGTGTACGTATACACGGCATTAATCTTTAGAACAAGAAAATCCTGGTTCATGTTGATTGCTTACATTCATTGGTTTGAAAAAATAATTTATTTTCTGCTGGGTTTGTTTGCTGCTTATTTCTTCAGTTAATAACCGACGGAGGGGCCTAAGTGTTCATAATATGCAAACACATTTTCAAGAACATCTGGCTGGAAATATAAAACTCGTCAGATAAAATTAAGCATCCTTTATTATTATTAATTTTTTTAAAAAACTGTCCGTTATAAGCGACGTCCGTTGTAATAGGGTCCGTTATAATGAGGTTCTACTGTATGTCCATATTGATGGGAAGGAATAGAAAGTAAAATTTTAAAAATCAGTACTAAATCCAATATTAGTCATCATCATCAGTATTCTGTCGCAGACAGGTCCAATGATAAGCAGCAAATAAGGTCAGCAATGTCTCTTTCTCCAATTCGTTCTATCTCTTGCCTCCTCCTTCAGGCCTTGATATCCATTTGTAGTCAATAGGTCATCCAGGATCATTTTTCTCTTTCTTCTTCTTGGTCTCTTTCCCTCAATCTTCCCCTCCAATACTCCCTTCATGAGATTTTCACCTCTCAGCACATGACCAATCCAGTTCTTTTTTCTTCTTCTAATGTTCTTTAATAAACTTCTCTCTTCCCCAATTTTTTCCAGAACTTCATCATTAGTCATCTTGTCTGTCATTTAATTTTCTCCATCCTCCTCCATAGCCACATTTCAAATGCTTCCAGCATCTCAGCATCTCTTTTTCTCAGAGTCCAATATTAGTATTTATAAGATGAATGAATGGATAGAAGGGATAAGTTATGACGTTTTGAAATTTCATATCGAGGCAGATTTGTTTCACACGCAGTTAGAAAATCGTTCACTTGGGATTTTTTTTTTTGCCTTAATCTTATAGTTATGGTGATTTATCCGCGCACCTGTGAATTATTGAAGCTCTTCATCTGAAATTCTTTTTTCGTTTTTTTACATCCGAGATCGTTCATTCTTGCACTGAATAAATTCATAAAAAATTTACATTTTTGTACTTTCTATTCCACGTTTTCGAGACATCGTCTGCAAACATCTTATAAATAAGAAAAAGCTGTCATTTCTTAAGAGTTTACTAAAACCTTCGTAAAAAAATTATGTAATTAAAAAAATTATTTTACAAATATTATGAAGACTAGAAAAAGATTAAATAAATTATTGAATCCAGTTTTTTTAAATTCTTTGTTTAAATAAATATATTTTACAATAAGATGACGTTTGTTATTTATTAAAAATGATTAAAATTAAAAAGACATTATCATCGGAAAGCGCAGTGGTGCCTCAAAGAAAAAAATACACAATGTTGTTTATTAAAAAGACATTAATTTAAAACTTATAAATTTCTAATAAATTAGAATAGAAAAAAAAGTAAATTAGGAAAATTGAGAAAGTAACCAGAAAACATCGTAGGAAATAACGATTGAGACGCGTTCACAACAGAACTATGATATCCTGCTTCTCTTTAAGGGTTCGCAAAACTAAGGTATTTTCCTTCAGGATAAGAGAAAGATGTATGTATTTATGATAATATAATATATTTATTTATTTATTTATTTTTTTAAATAAAAGTTTCTTGTATTTAATACTGTGCTTTCTTGAAATTTATGTTTTAAATGAGTGTTAGTTTTAATCTTAAAAGTTCTTTTCATCAGAGGTTGCGAAAATAATTGGACAATTATTAAAAGGGTTTATTATACGTTCTTGATATATGATAGACTAAAGTAGTGTCATATCACAGGGTTTGCGATGATATCAGAGCTTTAACAAATGATTGCTGTGGACGTTTTAGAATAACCGAGTACTACAGCAAGCGCTTATTTTATCGTGGTTTTTAATTTGAGAAGAAGAAAAAAAAATATCAGGAAATATTTTTAAGCTCAATGAAAGTCCACCTTAGCGGGGGTTTTTTTTTTTTCCTTTGTTTGAGAAATTTAGGAAAAAAAAAAAAAAAAAACTTCAATACGAAGCAAGTTGTATTTTTCAGGTTTATATTGCCACACACATTTCAATCCAATCATGATACATCTTTTACGTTAGTGAATAAAAAAAATACTTGTACTTCTGCAATTCTACTTAAAGAAATGAGTTTAAGTGCACGAAATTTTGCCGTTAAAAATTAAAAAATTTCAGTGTGGAAATGAGTAGCTGCCGTCATCGGATGCATTGGGATATGGCAGCACAAATATGTAAATATGCAAAAATACAGCTTGCTTTGTATTGATGTTATTCCTAAAATTCTCAGAAATAACTCGGGGAAAAAGCACTAAGGTGACTGATGTTTTTTTTTTTTTTTTTTCCCCTCAAAGACACCAACGAAAAAACAAACGCTGTATTAAATACTCGGCTATATTAAAACTTCCGTAGCAATCGATTGTTTGAACTGTGACGTCTAATCACGTGGCTTATGACGACACAACTCAGTCTATTGCATTCTTAACTTTCAAGATGTCTTCCACTGAAGTGGAATTAGTTACAATTACTCCATTTCAGTCTTCATTTCCTTTTGAATATTCAAGAGCAGATCTGTTTCTTAAATATTAGGAATCATCCAGTTAGAATTAGCTCTAAAAATTAGAATTTTTCACTTGAATATCTTCGGGTTCTCAAACCCCTCAAAAGATTTAAAAATATCAAATTAAATAGCACAGCACGAACGCTAGACCCCTTTTACGAAGATATATCAGTGAAGAAATCCAGCTACATTGAATATATTTCAGAAACTTGAATTTTATTTATAAACTAGCTGTACCCGGCATGCGTTGCAATGCCAATCAGAGAAAGAAAGTGTGTGTGTTTTAATTCTGTTTATTGAAATGCTTTTGGATGCACACTATTTTTTGTTTTTCCGTCTGGTGCATACACTAATAAATCAGAAGGTTTTCCACTAATAAATCAGAAGGCCACATATAGCTGTCCACGTGTTGTCCCTGTGCTTTGTTGATGGTCATTGCAAATGCGAGTCGCACCGGAAACTGCAAACGTTGAAACCGGAAATACACACATTTGTTGAACGACTCGCGCACCAGATATTGTAAAATGGTTCTATTAATTCAGAAACCTTCGCGGGCGTGCGCACAACAATTCACCTAAGTTTCATCGCAATCTGATGAATGGTGTAGGAACGCATACGGGACTAACAGACAAATTCATTTTTATATATTAAAAGTATTATTTTTTTTTTTAATATATAAAGTTTATAAAAACTTAAACACAACGGGGCCAAATTGCCTCATATTTACAGATAAACTGACACGATGAAGAAATAATGCTTCCGCAAATAATAAGGTGTATTTATATCCTTGGTACAGTAAAATATATGAATCGTGTCTTAAGGAAAAAAATATTTCATTTTAATTTTTTAAAATACAGATAAGATTTTTTAAGCTCCTGACTTTATTAAAAATTTTTATCTTTTAATTTTTCTTTCAAAATGGCTAACTATTAAAAAATAAAATATATCAAAACTTATAGTACTATGGGGGTTTCGCCGGGGAATGAGAAATTCTTCGTATAACTGAATGTTTCGTATAAGTGAGACTTCACTGTATTCCCAATTCTATTCTGAAAATAACATTGCTTTGACTTCCGGGTTTCCGGTTTAAAGCTCAAAACCACGATGACTAATAAAGATTTTTTTTCTCTAGAGTTCAATTATTTAGTAACTTATATGTAATTCACTTACACGAAATATTCACTTATACGAATAATTTGGTTCCCCCTCATATTCGTATAAGTGAGACTTCACTGTATTTCAGTATAATGTAAAGCCCTTAATGTAAATGCCCCAAACTCTTAAGACACTGGATAAACCGGAGAATACGTTACTGCCAATCAGTCTTCGTAAGGATACATCCACACAGGGATACATGATGGTGCATACTGTTATTTCAAAATCTCAGTTAGCCAGATGAGGGTTAGTTTTTTTTTTTTAGTAAAAGATCATGCAAAACCATTTTCAAATAAGTTTACCTGCAAACCGCATTCTACTTTTCACTAGTTATTGAAAAACTAAAATTCATATCTTTAAAAATAGTGCCAAGGTGGCCATCTTGACAACTCGGAAAGTAGTCCAAAACAGCCTGGTACCGTAATTTCCGGCTTCACCCTCTATTTAAAAAGTTTGTAACCAAATCCTAAATTTCGTTCTATCTTATTTACTTACCAGGAAGTTTCAGCAAAGTTGAAGGAATTGAATTTCCCTTCGCAAATTACTCAAAGAGAATCATCTCTTAATAGAGAATTTTAAATCATTTTATAAATAATAGAGTAAATAGAAGTGAATTTCACTAAAAAGTATCTTGGTTATTTACCTGTAATTCAAAAGGAATTAATCATCAAATAAATTATATAAGCTCGATCTCTCAAATTAGAAATTTAATGCCTTTATTAATTATACCATTTAAAATACTTCAACCAACTTAAAACTTAGTATTAAAACATCTGTTTTTAAAAATTACGTTTTTAAAAATTACGTAACATAATTACATAATCCTAAAGTGATCTACAACAAAAACCCCAGTATGAAGTCGAAGGGGCTCAGTAAAATTTCTGTAATGGCGTCTCGGTCACAGTTGAAAAGAAATTCATGCAATCGTAAATTTACAACCAATAAAACTAATGTATCTCAAAGATTAAATGTAATCTTTAATTTATTTATTTATTATTTTTTTTTTTGGGGGGGGGAGGGTTAAAAAAATTGAAGAGAAGGGATAAACATAAATATTAAAGGGGGTTCAAACAAATAAAATGAAGCGAGATAAGGTTGGCTGATCTAAAGGTAATGATAATATTACCTTTATTTTACCTTTAAGGGTAATGATAATATCAACTGCGCTTATTAAAACAAGAATAAAACTCCAAACATTATGCGTATAACGTTGTTTTAAGAAAAATATATCAACTTTATGTGTGCTTTCCTTGCTTTATTCTTGAACACAATAAATATTTTTGCGCATTTTAAATTTCCACATTCTTACCTGCTGAAATATGAAAGTTTTCTTAATTATAATTACTGCGAATCTTTTTATTATTGCCAAGTAGCTTGTTGTAGGTAAATATATAAGTGGATAAGATCACACCTTGTATTTTGTGTACCTTAATAGACATTGGTAGTTGTTACGTCTTTATAAGAGAGATATTGAATATATCAGTAATTTTTTTCCGGCATCCGAGCCTTGCCGGATTAGCTGTTTAAGGGATCAATAAAGATCTTACAATAATAATAATTGATTAGTATTTTCTGATCCAGTTTAGTTTTCAACATTTCAGCTGTATCTTACATCGTGTGTGTAGCAGTGCTTCTCAGCATTCTCCGCTTCACTGCACACTTTCGTATTAGCAGAAATCTCGGGGCACACTAAACTTTTTTCAATACTTTTATTGCTCTCACAGAACCCTTTAAAAACCATCTAAGATTTACCAATATAATAGTCTATTTTTTAAATTAAGATATCCTGAAATAATTTTAAGCCAATCTGAATGAGAATTAATACTTTATTATTCTTAATTGTTACAATGAAACAGAATGTAGTTCATGTTTCTGTTATTGGATGTTTAGATTTTATTCTAAATACGAACATTCGACTAGTGGGAGGCTAAATATTGACTACCGATTCATTCTCAGAATTGTCTCGTTGCAACAACAATGGCATCTTCACTGCACCCTGGTTGACAAGCACTGGTTTGATATTGCCATAACCAATAATTAAAATTTATAACTAGAGTGAAATGAAAAGCAAATCAAGCTTTTAAATCATAGTTTTGGTCTATTATTTTGTCTAGATTGAGAGAAGTGCAGAAACATCTGTTTCTGGAATATTGGTGTTGAACTGATTATTAACAGAAGATTCTACGTCTCCTTAACATTTTTTTTGTTTTTAAAACAAAGACCAGGAAAAACTGGTTTCGTAGTCTACACCGGAAATGGTAGACCATAGTGGCCCAGTACATGTTTCACTTTCGGCTGTTAGACAGGAAATGACCCAGACCGGAACTCGTTCTTTTCCCATTTCTTTACGTCATAAGATATCACTCATGTCTGTCCGACTTATAGTTTCAGCTGTAGAGATAATGATGGACGGACGGACAGAACCTTCTTAAAAACACCCCCCCCCATATCTCTATTTACAGTTTCTGTACAGAGTCGCTAAAAACAAAGAAAGCATAATTCATTATATTAGTTAGACTTATTTTGTTTTACACGTTTGAAAATTTATTTGCGTTATCAAGTATTAAAATTGTGAATTGTGAATGTCTTCCGCGAAATTCGTTTAGTAAAGTTCATTTTCGAAGAAGAAAAAAAAAGAAAACAATAAGTTTTACCCAATCTCTGAAAGCTTTAGAGATGGTGTAGAGATGAGTTGCAATAAGGTGAAAGCTGTAGAGATGAAATCTCTGAAATCTGATTGGTTAATTTTACTTATCTCCCTTCGTACCATGTTTCATGAAAATCAACGCATTAGAAGTCGAATTGTCTTATATGAAAGGGCAGAGGGATAAAATGATGCTAACAGTCAGTAAGTACTTAAGCGAAACGAGCTAAGTAAGACGGAAACATTGTTATTGAAGAGTGAGAATAAGTTCGTCATTGTTGGAGTCAGACTGAAATGAGTTCTTGGAAATCAATGGTGTTTGTCTAATGAGGTTCTTAGTATTCGTGAATGGAACGGAGACAGATGCATTTTATGGCAATGGCCTTTTGCTGGATTTGACTACAATTGTGAAGTGGAAACAACTGCGGCTACAATTTGTAAAGATTACCGAGAATTTGAAGAGCTTTACAATTGAAGGGAATCATTTCCAGCAATTTTAATGCCGTCACATTTGAGATTTTTACCAAACTTTTGACGACAGTGCGAACAATGATTTCGGAAGAGAGAAAAGTCAAACCAACCTTCTCTGATGAAAGCCTTAAACAAAGCAATTATTTTATTTCCTAAAATTGCAAATATGTTTATAACAGCTTTTTTAAGAAATCAACACCTTCTATAATGCATCCGTAGAAGCTGTAATTTCGAAGTAAGTTTTTATATACTAGGAGTGACCAAGTAAAAGCTACGTAGGATACACTTTTGTGAGCTGCAAGACGTTAAGAAATACATACACACTAATAATTCGCAAATAATTCGCAACAAATAAACCGTGCAAATAATTCGCAAATAATTCGCAACAAAAAAACTACCTTTGTGAAATAATAAACAAATCCAACAGATGTCATGCATATTAGTTAAACACATTGTCAATAGATGGCGCCTTCTACATTTTTATAAAAATATTTTTAAAATAAAGTTTTTTAACGAAAACATTCATTTTAAACAATTTGTTTATTTTTCGTCATTAGCGGTGAACGTAATCTTCAAAATGCTATGTCAATCATTGATTTTGATAAAGTATTAAGAGAAATAAAAAAACACCTTTGAAAAAATAATAAATGAGAAGTTGACAAATTTTTATGTTTTTTATTGTAATAAATCGTTTATTTTTATTGAAATATAAATCTTTGTTTGTTTTTTTATATGTTCTTGCTAAATAAACGGTGAAATATCATTTTAAAGTGCATTTTTATTCAAAAAAAGGATATATTTGAAGTTTACGACGCTATAACAGAACTTGAATATTGTTTCTCTTTCGAAAGATAAGTCGCTTCTGTTAAAGCGTATCTACATTTTTATAAAAAGATTTTTAAAATAAAGTTTTTTAACACGAACATTAATTTTAACAATTTTTTTTATTTTTCGTCATTAGTGGTGAACGTAATCTTCAAAATGATGTCTCAATCATTGATTATGATGAAGTATTAAGGGAGTTATGACGTACCGACACAAAAACACCTTTGAGAAATAATATATAAGGACAATAATGTTTATTAAAATATGCAACTTTCAACTACTAATTTGTATTAGTTTCAATAATCACAAAGGTACACATACCTTCTATATATATATATATATATATATATAATGTATAAAGTGTGTTTGTTTGTTTTGTTTTTAAATATATTTACTCACACTGAACATTAAACTTACGTGTTTATCCATGGACTTTCAGTTTAAACTCGGAAATAAAACATTTTCAAGCTTTTATATACATACATCTTCTATATTTATTCTAACACAAAATGAAGCTCAAGTAACATAATTCCTGAGCCGCACATTACAAGTCCAAAAGGGCCGCATGTGGCTCACGAGCCTTGAATTGACCATCCCTGTTATAATAACACTGTTTATACGTAAACTTTATAGTATTGTTAAATTAAATCAAAATTAATGTGCTGTGAAACAACGAACAATAAAACCAAAATCAGCATCTGAATAAAAAAAATTAAAAATTGCCTTTCTGGTTCAATTACAGGAAGGAATTGGGAACGGCCGTTTCGTCCTTCAACGGACTCATCAGTCCCATCCCGCCTCCCCGATAGGCCCATTTTTTTTTTATTCAGGTGCTGATTTTGGTTTTATTGTTTTTAGTATTGTATATAAAGGTTTCAATTCGTAATTCTATCGAAGCAGTAATGGATAAATGTATAGTTTATTTATATTTTTGTTTTAAATCTTTTTTATTAATTACTTTATATAGATTAGCTCTAAAATAACAGGAGTGATATGAATGATTGTAGTTCACTTATTTCTACTTTCCTTACAAAATTATTCTTAAAATTATTGTTGTTATTACTTTTTTTTAAAGTCGTCAAAAGACACAAATGAAAAAGCCTACTTTTATTTTCAAATTATATCATCTGCTCAATACAAACAGTACATATTTTCGATTTCCTGAAAAATTAATCAAATCTTTATTAGCGACCCATTTGGGAGCTATTGTGATATTGTACTAGCTATTGCATTTGTCCTGTCCGTCCGTCCGTTTCTGTCCATCTTTAACAACTCCCGAACGGATGATCAGATCGACAAACTGATTTCACCGTCGTTTTCAGAGGCCCAAACTACGTAGAAATAGGGTATTGTTAGGGGCGAACGCATCCTCCCCCTCCCCCCCATATTCGAGATATTTTGCATAATTCATTGGATTTCCGCTATTAGATTAAATGTTAGAAATGCAACCATTTCATTTCAGTTGTCAGCAGGCCTACCCATCAAATTCCGGGCCCAGGTACCAAATGCAATAACGGGCCTTTCCCCCCTCCCCCCATGTTATGAACAAAAATTCTTAGCAAAAATATCGCGAAAATACCTCACGATTTCATACTTCTACAGCAGGGGTGGGCAGACTTTTGTAAGGTAAGGGCTACCTCAAGTATACTCCAAGTGCCGCGGTCACCTTAGGACTTTAGACTAGAATAAATGGACATGGAGACCAGTATCTACAGAGCAGATTTTTGGTCTCCCACAAACATCAAACTAAACAAAGAAACACATAAAAAAAAAAAAAAAAAAAATATATCACACATCCCGATCTACCATACCGGGAGAGTGTGATCCGGTTGGCAGGGACCCACCCCGAACAGCCCTCCGGACCGCCAAAGGCCCTATCCACAGGGCCGGGTACAGCTCGGGTCCCACCCTCCCCATTGACCTCCCAGAAGCAGGTCGGGGAAAAACAACAATCCATAACAAAACAAATAAAATTTAAAAGAAAAACAGGTTAAGAAAAACACAAATGTCCCAATTAAAAAAGAGAGAGAAGGCTTCGCGCCCGGCGGCCACTACCGGGCGACTGAAGAAAACATATAGATGTAAGCCTTTCCCCCAAATGTAATAAAAATGTATCTGTAAAGAAGGGAAAGATTAAAATGAAAGTCAAAATAGCCATAAAAACAACATTAGTATTAAGATTAAAATTAAAAAAAAAATCCCGGAGATGGATCGCAAGACAGACAAAACAAGAGATTAGATTGGTAGGCAATACATGGCATGAACGTAGTGAGAAAAGTATTTAAAGATATCCATCACAAGGACAGGGAAAAGGAATGCCCTTCTCCAAAAAAAGCTTAAATGACTTTCTAATCCCTACACGATGACGATCCAGACATGTCCAAAGGGCATGATCTGGATCATCTTCATCTAAGCGAGTATATTGTCCGCATTGAGAGCTATCTCTAAGATTAAATCTAAAAAGATATGAATTAAAATTGCCGTGCCCTGTTAAAAATTGGTTGACGACAAAGTCAGAAAAAAGAACTCTGTCATCAACCTTTTTTAAATATCTATAAAGTGGCCTTCCATTAGAGGCAGATTCCCATTGTTTTTGCCAGGTGGTTTATTGGTCACTTCGTTTACGGCGATGAGAGTAGCACCTGGGCACAGGACAGAGAAAAGTGACCACGTCAAAAGAGCAGGCTCGTTTGGCCTCCCTGTCAGCTTCCTCATTACCACAAATACCAATGTGTGCCTTGACCCAGAAAAGATGTATCACAGTACCCATAGCTGCCAATTCCCTAATATTATAAGAAATATCTCTACACAGAATATTTGCATAGGAGCAGGAAGAGATGGATTGTAGGGCAGCCTGGGAGTCGGAAATAACTGCGATATTCATCCTGCTGTTATACCATATGTCGCGGCACACACCGATAGCGTGGGAGATAGCCCCCAACTCTGCCTGAAAAACAGACGAAGAGTCGGGAAGACGTTTCCTAATGATGTTAAAGGTGTTATCATGAACGTCCCTAAAGATGACAGAGAGGCCAACACGGCCTTCGCCCTTAGATCCATCAGTATAAATTTTTATATCGAATGACATATTATTATCTTCCCAATTGAAGATGACTAATGGGAAGATAGAAGCAGGATGGATCCAATGAGAAGATGGAACTCTCTGGACGTATACATCAGTAATAATCCTATCGTAATGCTCTTTAATATGACGGGCCTGGATCCACATAGGAACAATACCACACAGAACGTATAAGGCCTCAGTAGAGACTGTTCTGTATGTTCGTGCAATAGCAATTAGAAAGGGTCTAACAATGCTATCTAGAATGTTTTTGACTTTAATTTGACAAGCGGTGTCTCCCCAAATTTCTGCTGCATACAAAACTTTAGTTTTAATAGCAGAATTAAAAATTAGCTTCCTAACTTTGGAGGCCATACCTCCATTTTTAGGAGCAATGGAAATAAGCTTGTGGGCGCTCACAGCAATTTTTTTCTTAATGAAACTGAAATGATCAATCCAAGATAAATTGCTATTTAAGGTTACCCCTAAATATTTTAAATTTTTATAAAATTTAATTTTTCCATTTTGTATTTTAAGTAGGGGTCTCTTGATAACTTTTTTGGCTGAGCAAAATAAGGCCGCAGTTTTATTCTCATTAATTGTTAATTTGTTGTCATGGGCCCACTTGCTCAAGACAGGCCAAAAAGCGTCCCACAGGGTCTCCATCTTCCTAATGGTGGGGGCACTAAACATAACTACCGTGTCATCAGCAAAGGACTGTAAATCAATGGCACCTTCAATTTCGTAATTCCTCCGCCAGATATCGAAACGGTAAAATAGGTCTTCCATGATGGTAAGCCACATGAAGGTAAGCCACCTTAGGACTAAAAAAAAAAAAAGGAATCTCCAAATTCACAACCAAGAAAAAAGGAATCTTGCCCACTGGATCATACTGGATCTCAGCCCGGGCCCCGGTGCTGAGGGACCAACTGACCCCCACCCCCCCACCCCCCTGTGGGGCCCTGGTTGTCAGCTCTAGCTTGATGGTTAATGTTTCGGACTCATATACTGAAGGTTGTCGGTTGAAATCGTATATCTTACTTTTTTTTTTCCCCTCTTAATCTTTTTTTTTTTTTTTTTTCTCAATGTCCGCGAGAGTGTTTTTGTTTTTTTTTCCTAAGATTTTTTTTATATATTTTTCATTACGTTATTATACTTCTTTTTTTATTATTATTTTTAAATTTATTTTTAATATTATGGTTAGCCCTTAAATTTATGCTTTAGCACAAAATTATATTCACCTATTATTTATTTAAGTTATCTAAATCCGATTAATTTTAATCATATCAAATGACTGCGCTTCCTTTATGGATTAGATTAAAAGATTTAGTTTCCATTGTCTAAGACGTCATTAGAAATCCCTTCTATAGCTTTTAATGGTTCTCTATGGGAATTTTTGTCATCTTTTCACGCTAATTTCTGGACAAGGGACCACAAAAAAAAGTTTTCAAATATGATTAGAACGTCTGTAATCCTTAAATAAATATAAATTTTTAAGAAAAAAATCATCCACAGGTTGAAATGTTCTTAGGGGGATGGACACACACACACACACACACACACCCACATATCCGCACATTGACGTGATGAGCCTCACTCTTATGTCCTGCAATTTTTGCTGACCTTGCGCTACATTGAAAAATTTTGAGAAAAACACAAATTAATATAAAATACATAAATAAAATTATTGTTAATTTGACAGATATACTATGTTAACAACAAATAAACAAAAAAATTCGAGTTAGAAAATTAAGAATCACAACGTATTCTAATATGGGTCTTGCAAAATAAATCTCCCCAGGGGCCCCCCAAATGCTACGGACGGCCCTGCCCTCACCTCTCTAAAGAGAAATAGGCTATAAACATAAAATTACAATTTAGTAAATTTCAAAGATCATAGGAAAAACGTTCTTATTTTTTTTTAATAGTATCTTAATAGATCCAATTTATATTAAAATAGTTTTATTTCTAAATATCTTTTCTTGAGATAAATAATTTACAAAATACTGTAACAGTTTACATGTAAATATTTTTAGGAAATATTTATTTGTCTTTATCTGTATTTTATTCATTTTAATCTTTACTGTTATTACATCATTCGTTTTCTATTTCCTAATTATTGATGTTCTGTTTATTTTTAAATTCTTTTTCGTTACAGCCATTTAGTTAAATAATTTAAATTCATTACATTCTTGCCCAATCACTATGTATATTTTTAATTACTTATCCAATGAAATCCAACTTTGTAAAATCTATAAAAACCCATGTTTTATGTTTTAATAAATTAATTCAGTTCAAATCCAAACTTGACTCGTTGTTTCATCGCTCTTAAAAATCTCTCCCACAAACATCACTACAATATTTTATGTAGATGTATCCGTGAAAAAAGAAAAAAAAAAACAACTTAAAAATTCTCAAACAATAATAAATAATAAACGAACTCAATACACGAGTTTTTAATCAAGAGTTTAAAAATAATAATAATAATAATAATAATAAAGTTAATTAAGGATTTTTCCTTTTTTTCGTACTGCAACCATTTGACTATTTCCATTACAGGAGTTCAAATAATAATGGGGAAATCCATTAATAATTTGTAAATGCAATGCTCCTATCTTTATATTGTTCAAAATGCATGAAACTCAAATACATTAGATTTTAGCTTTGCATACAATCGAAAGAGATGAAATAAATAATTCTCTGAAAAAATAGAACTATACTAGAAAAATAGAATAGGGTTCATATTTGCCGTGACACTAAATCGGTAAAATTAAGAGTGTTCATTAATTATCAAATGGATAAAGGAAATCTCACTTAGTTTTACATAAAAGAGGAGAACGAAATTGAACCTCTCGAATTTGAATTAAAAAAAAAGTGAATGTAATTTTGTACTAAAGCTTAAATTTAAGGGCGGCCCATAATAATTAAAAAAATTAAGGATAATAATAAAAAAAGAAAGTGCATTAACATAGGAAAAATTAAAACACAATTAGGAAAAAAAAAATTAAACAGAACGCTAGGAAAATAAGAAAAACAAAAACCCAGACGGACTTTGTCTCAAAGATTAAGACAAATAAAAAACGGCACACAAACAAAAAAAAGTAAGATATACAGATTTGAACCGACAACCTTCAGTATATGAGTCCGAAACCTTAACCATCAATCTATAGCTGACAACTGAAATGAAATGGTTGCATTTTTAATATTTAAGCTAATAGCAGAAATCCAATGAAAACAATGCCAAACTTCTCCAACAAGGAGGTCGGGGGTGGGGGGCTTTGGTCTCTCAACACGATGGTGAAATGTCGATCCGACCTTCCGTTCGGGAGTTGTTAGTGGTGGACAGACACGACGGACTGACAGGAGAATCGCAATAGCTACCGATTTTGGTCGCTATCACAATAGCTCCAAAAAAAAAAATATCATTTTTCGCTAAAAAAAAATAGAGAATTTGAAACAAAAATTATTAATCTATGTTTTTCGTCTAAGCAATAAGTGATCAACTTTATAGAAAAAAAATTAGAAAAATATACTAATCAGTATTGATTACCCGGTAGGAATGCGCTTAATTAAATTTGCGATTAACGTATGTAGTACAGGGTTTTGTTTTTGAATTATTTATATTTCCTATTTAATGTCATTAGCCTACATTCCAATAAGCCCAGGAAATCAGTCAGTCAAGTAGTGTGTGTGTGCGCGCCCGCTAACTTGTGAACCGCTGGATGGATCTTCTTGGAACTTGACGTGCATGCTTAAAGGCAAGAGACGATCTAACTTTTAAAATTGGAAATTTTTTCCGCGTAGTTCGTGGTTGAGGAAGAAGGGATTCAAGATAACAAAAGTTCCTAAAGAAATCGAATCATTTTTGTTTTTTTCATGATTTTTTAATTCAATTAAAAAGGCGGAAGATTTTAGAAAAGTAGGCTTCAAGTTCTTTTAGGACTTTCCTGGTTTTTTAGAAGATTTTTGTAGGTAGTTTTTTTTTTTTTCTTCCTATCTTAATTTCGAGTAATTATTAAGCCAAATCTGTGAAATTTTATTTTTAAAGCTTTTTTGCCTTTTAAATCCTATTTGATTACTGCTGATAATCTGACATTTAATCTCCCATTAATACATTAAAATCAAACAAAACGAAAATTGATGGAAATTGCTAAGCTGGCAAACGAACTTTCGAATTACAACGAGGAAGTCGTGATTCAGGATATTAATATAAACTGCGCACTTCTTTCTCCGTGTGAACAATTCATAATACCACAATGCTCTCTTTCAACAGTAGAACCATGAGAGGTTCAATCATCTGCGTGTCTTCAAGCCTCTAAACCCAAGAACTTTCCTCTTTCTTTGCTTACTAAGAAACCCTCTTACGTAACTATTATTATTATTATTATTATTACTACGATTAATATTTTATCTCTACAGTTTACAGATGTGCGAAAATTTTATCTGTAGCATCCTATGAACTTAGCAATCTTCGAAAATTCTTTGTAACGAAAAAAAGGTCCTTTTGTTATTCTGGTTGGAGATTTACGGCATTGCGTAAATCAAATCTGTAACATCTTTGGAGAGTTATCAAAAATTTTATGAAGTAAAGACAAAGTTGAAATGACAACTATCAAAAATATTGTTAGGCCTACGTTTTGGTACGTAATTGAAGAGGTACCTAAAACAGTAGCTAAGCGTATTCGTAGGATAAATAGTTTCATCTGTTTTTATCATGGGTGGGTGAGAAGGCAGCCATTATTTTTATATCCTTCTGCAGCTTTTATTTCTGTCAATAAATTGCAACACTGATGCAACGTCAATAAATGCAACACTGATGAAGTAACGTTTATGCTAGAAGACTCTCTCGTCTATTCTGTATTAGGCCCAAAGCATAACCGCCCAAAGACCAGTCCTAGAATGAACAAATGGCCATCTACAAAAACAGCAGAGAGAGATCAGTGCCTGCTCCGATAATTCGAACCCACATTCATGCATATCAGGCAAGACAGTGGGCCACTGCCTAGACCGCATAGACCAGAAGACCTTAAGTGATTTTCCTTCAATATTATCTCTGAATAGTTATCACTATTTATAGACTGGAATTCAAAACCAAAAACAACATTTTTTATATATCGGTACAGCAAACTCTAACTTGCATCTGAGTACTCGTTCACTCTTCTCTTGTTGTTGTTTTTTTTTTTCTTTCCAGTCTTTATTCTATTGTTGTTAAAAAAGATTATTCTGTTATAATAATAATAATGTTATTCATTGAAGTTTTTTTTAATGCGTTTTCTTAAAACATCAATGCTTACATCAACAGGTCGACCATCATTAATCCGGCAACATTGGGACCGGTAGAGTGCCGGTTTAACTGTTGGGTTAAAGGTGTATTCCTATCTAACCTTCTGTGATCCGGTAAAAATCACTAATCACCTCATCCTACCTTTAAAATACTCCGTAAATCAGCATAAGTTGGTTAATAAAGAAAAAAGAAACATTAATAAAATGAAGCACAGGTAAAATAAATGGTACAGGTAATTCTGTTGACTTACACAAGAATGTTCATCACTTCCGCTTCCAAAATGAAAAACTATTTCCTTTATTCTTTGAAACCATGTCTGGAACTAACAGTAGCAGGTTATAACACTAAATGGAGAAAAACGAATTGAAATGGCTGGCCTGTATTTGCAAGTGACGCCAACAGCAAATTGAGTCACCCGTTGCGGCGACCCGGGAAATTTGAAATTAGGCTAGCCGAAATTAGTACTGGATTACTGATGGAACAAATTAGTGATGGTCGACCTATAATAACAATTAAAAAAAAAACTTAAAAATGTTTTTGAATTTTAAACCGTGACTTCAGAACAAGCCTCTTTATTAATCCTCGTCCGCTTGAATCATCCAGTATTCAACAGCACATGCAAACCGGCAAAACTTAACAAACAAACATGTAAAAACGTTCCTGAATTTGAGTTACGTGTGCTTTGGAACGTTTCACATGTGCTTCAGGAACGTTTTGTGAGTGTCAAAAATGAAGCCTCACACCTGATTAATGACTCAAAAAATTTAATTAACGAAATTACATGACATCATAACACCAGAAAATAAATGTCGAACTACATTTATTAACTGAAAAACCGAATTTTCAAGGAGATAAAAAATTAACCGTCTCCTCTTTTTCAAGCCTTTTTTACAATAATAATAAATTGACGAGATTCTATTA
>JAFIDM010000004.1:26355794-26366030 GCA_023159025.1 Thereuonema tuberculata | reverse complement strand
TTTTTGTATTCGTTTGATAAGAATTTGTGATTATTAATAATGTGTGATTGTTATATTGTAGATTATGATCTTTTATTATTATTGTATTGACGTTTTTTAACTGTTAATGTCAATATTTTAAGGTCATTGTTGTAATAGAATCTCGTCAATTTATTATTATTGTAAAAAAGGCTTGAAAATGAGGAGACGGTTAATTTTTTATCTCCTTGAAAATTCGTTTTTCCAGTTAATAAATGTAGTTTGACATTTATTTTCTGGTGTTATGATGTTTAATAATATTTATTATAAAAGAGAAGATTTAAGGAAGAAGTATGGTTTGTTTGTATATAGAAATTACATGACCATGGTTTCAGTTCTAGACAGAGAAACTATTCTCAATTGAACAGTACAAACTGTCCTGTTGCTTTCTATACATAGAGAAACAAACTAAGATATGGCTTGGCTGGTGGAGACCCGTGGAACATCTCAGAATTTGCGTACGTTGTTTTAATTTTGTTAATTTTTGTAATTAATTTTTTTTCCACCTACATTAATCAGGTGTGCTGGCTTCGTTTTTGACACACACAAAACATGTAAACAAACATTTAAATCTCTTGTTCACCTTAAAATTTACGTTTTCAGATTTCATATAGCATTCTCTAACCAATTCCAGTGAGGAGGGTTAACAATTCTGAAACAGGCTTATACTGAACTCCCAGCATAAATTCAAGTTAAAGCTCGGTGCTTATATATTTATTCTTTTCTCTTTTTTTTTAACATATTTACAGCATCGATACGACTTACCAATGAATTTTACAATGTTTTCCTGCCAGTTCTAGAAAAAGATAGAAACAAACAAACTATTCCTTTTATAAAACAATATTCGGAATATGATTGTTTTTGACGAGTGATTCTTTTCTGTTTTCAATATTTCTCTTTATTTCCCTGTGGTCACCTGTTGTACGATCCGCTGTAACCCAATGATCCCTTTTAATTTCCCTACTGACAACCTTTTGTCAGGTCATTTAAGGAAATAAAATCCCACACGAACGACGACGGATGCCGAATAAAAGAACACAAATCACAACATTATTAAACATAAAAATAAAAGAGAACGATGTGAATAGCATGTCAAGGATCATCGGATGCTGAATGACGACGGGTGGCCAAGTTGAAGGCTTCTGCTTGTCAAAGCAGACTATGGATTAACATGAGGCAAAGCAAATGAGAGAGAAGTTTGGAGGATCAAAAGAGAAAACGCTTCAAGAGAGTTGGAGCCAACGACAGGGGATTCATTAGATGAACTAACGACGCACGAGACGACGATTTGCAAGAGCCGCCCTCAAGTGACAAAACATTCCAACGAGCTCAGAGATCACCTTTCAGGTCACAAAAACTTAAACTTTTTCATTTAATTTCCTTTGTTCTTCCTCCTTTTTTTTTTTTTATTTTTTTTTTTACTAGAATCTTAATTAGTTTAAATCCGATCTTTCTAGAAGATAGTAGTTCTCTAACAAAACTTATCTAACGACAAGTTCACGATATCTAAAATCAGAAGTGAGAAATTTAACTGTATCTTCGCTATTGTATTATATTATTTTACTTTTATTAAAAAATCAAAATTTTTAAGGAGATCTGCCCAAATAAAAATATTGGGATTTCCAAAGCATTATTTAAATATTTCTCATCAGATAAAACCTCGCCCTAAGACTGGACTTAAATAAAATGAAATGTTAATCTTTACTTATTTTTATTATTGTTTGTAAAATATGCAGAATTAATTAAAAAAGGCCAGATACAAACTATTTAAAAAACATTAAACTTATTAAAAATAATAAATCACAAATTTATTCAAATGTTCAAATATTAATCAAACAAATGAAGATCTCATGACCACATGTAGTTGCAAGAAAATTGAAACAATTTTAACCTATAAATACCTAGGAATATATATAGACAACAAGTTCTCTTGGAATAGACATTATGAGTATGTAATTGGAAAGTTAAGTTCATATTCATTCATTTTTACCACATTAAGTATACATTCCCATTTAAGCAAAAACTCATAATCTACAAGTCTCTCGTAGATTCACTATTAAATTATGGACTAGAATGTTGGGTATATATTAATAAACAGCAAATGGAAAGTATTAATAAACTAACTATGAAAATATTTAATAATGTTTATACTAATTTTAAACAAAAACCAAATAAGGAACAATTAAGAATAAGAAAAAAATATAGAATATTAAAAATAAATGAAAAATTTGTATACAAAATTTTGATCAAGAATTACTATGATGTATGTAGAGAAAGGAATTCTCAACAATTGGAATTAAAAACTAGATATAATTGGTATAACATTTTCAAAATTGAAAATATTAAAAATAACTTTGGATATAGATTAAGATAACTTTGGATATATTAATTGGGTGAAGTACAAAATTTTTAGTCAACTAAATACTAATCTAAATGAAACTTTAACACTTAAACAAATAAAACAGCAACTAATGTCTGATGTTGTGGATGGGAAAATTATTTATAAAGAACTAAGTATATTTTATATTTAAATTGATTAACTATTTGTTATATTAATTAACTATTAATTTTAATTTTAAGATGAATAGATTAAACTTCTCGGTCCTATACCACAGGTATGCAGTTTTATAAGCATACCTAATGGGACTGATAAACATTAAAAAAAAACAAAAAAAACCAACCGGTTTCAACTGTATATGCCGGCCGTTTACGAGAGTCCGGTAGAAATCCGGTTGTGATAAACTACTTTTAATATGTTTAATATGTTTTTAATATACTTTGTATCTGACCTTTTTTTAATCAATTCCATTTATTTTAGACATGTTAATCTTTACTTCCAATAGGCCTTTTTGTGAATAAAAAAAATTATAACAATAATAAGTAAAATAATTGGCTGAATTTAAATATTTATGATTCTAATTAATAATCTACCAAACTGTTATAATTAAATAATAACTTTTTATAAATACAAGCCAAATTTTTTTGCATGTTACATATTGAACCTGATCAAACCCTGGATTAAAACCATTTGCAAAAGCTTTTTTCTGTTACTAATTAAAAAGTTATAAATTAGCTACAAATTTTGTGCATTATTTATTTAATTTGTAATCATCATTTGTTAATACCACGTAGCACTTAGGGTTAAATGGTTTAGATCTTGAATTTAATACTAATTCAAATTAATGAGGTTTTGATAACTCCTTTGCCTCTAATTCACACAAATACTATCTTTAAATACTCTATCTCTTTACTACGATATTTCGTAGGTTGCAGTTATCCTGCTTCCTCAGGATACTAATACTGAGGAAAAAATATATTCACCGTTAACCGAAAATATTTGAATACAAGAATATCTTTTACTTGCTTTTCACATTTACAATGTAACAATATCTAATTAATTAAGCTTGCTTTCTTTATGTATACAATATTATAACATCTATTTAAATCTATCCTCGCTTTTTCTCATGATTCTTTAAAAATCTCTGCCCTATCCTCTTCTATTTGTCATTCCTCTTTCTCTATTTATACACTGATAATTCCTGATTATGAAGATTCTATATTATAGTAGACGCGACGAGTTTTGAACCTCCCAGAATGCAACGCAGATTATAGATTGTCCTTTCCTGGCCGTTCGCTAACATTCAAATAGAAGAGATCGCTTCTCTTTTATTTAAATGTTAGTGAACGGCCAGGAAAGGAAAACCTATAATCTGCGTTGCATTCTGGGAGTTTCAAAACTCGTCGCATCTACTATAAACTATACATTCTCTTTAATTTTTAAGCCTATTTCTAATTTAGGAGCTAGATCATGTTTTACTCACTTATATAATGTTCTGCTCAAACTGGTACTTTCAGGTGATTGTTTCTATACGCTTCAATGTATTCAAATATTCTTTCCTTTAAAATTCTTCCTGTATTACCCTAATATACAGTATGTCCCCGCATGATCTACATTTTACCTAATGTATTACTCTCATCTGTAACAACATATCATCTTGTAAAAGATTGGCTGGTCCGATCGAAACCTGGTTGTGCCATAAAGATTTCAATGTGTTTTCATGTTTTTTAAATTATTGTGTATCTGATCTTTTTTAACTACACCATTACTTGCACACACGTTAAATTTCTATATATCATCTTTCTTAACCACTTCTCTGAGCAAAATATATTTATTACATTATTTTATTCTTCGTATTTACTACGCTAAGGTTATTTTCTTTACATACTTTTCTTGCATCTTTTTTCAAATTTACTTATTTGATAATTATTTGGTATATGGTATGGTTTACGTGTACAGGAGTTCATTGAAATCATTTATAAAGCCGTACATGTGAATATGTTTGCACAAAGATAATTATTCAAAATTAAGTACACAAATTCGACTAGTTTCATCCGTCGAGAGACGGTATTATCAAGTAAAGATACAGCTTGGTAAAGATACCTGGATCGTATCAAGCCTGTACCCGGCATTCAAGAAAATTAAAATTTCATGATTGTCATTTCCTGTTCAATTCCTGTATAACTACCTTCACCCAAGCTGGATCTTTACTTGATAATACCGTCTCTAGTCAAATTTGTGTACTTAATTTTTGTATAAATTATCTTTGTGCAAACATATTCACGTGTACGGCTTTATAAGTGATTTCAACCTACATTATTTGATATCTTTATTATTTTATCATAAGTTATCCTATCTTTCTTTTTTACTTATCTTTTATTAGAAAAGTATTTTTATAAAAGTTTAACGTGTCGGAATAATATATTAATAAACTCTACTTAATCGACACTTTTCAATGATATCTAAAAATTAAAATTAAAAAATAATAAAATAAAACACTACATGACGTTTCAAAACCTGAAATCTATTAGGTTTTTTTCTCAAATGTATAGACAAAAATGAAAAATAAAACCCCCTTTAACCCCTAAAAAATACAATACAACCTCATTCGTTGATACTCAAGATGAGCCTAAAAGCGAATACCGGAATTTCAGGGATTGATAAGCTAAATATGCTATTGTAAATGTAAACCGCGATCATATCCTGAAATTCTTGAAAGAAAAGAAAGTTATTTCAAACACATGCATGATATCTTTTGATGTTACTAATTTGTATACATCTTTAACCCACACTCTTATTATAAAGGCATAAGAATATATATTTGATAATGATATTGATATAAAAACAGGCAAAATTACAGTTAATACCTACAAGAAATTTTTACGCTTGTGGATGTATTAATGCATATACAAGTGTTCACCTTTCACAATGATTATTATTTACAAACTTCGGGTGTGTTCATGGGTCTTCCGTCTTCAGCTACATTAGCTATGTTATGCAACTGATCGAGTATCAGATTACATCCATAGACAATGTTTTTCATCATGTACACTTTATGGCCCGTTATGTTGATGATGTTTTTATTATCCTTAATCAGGAATTTAAAGGTCAAGTTCTGGAGACTTTCAATAGTGTTGCTCCAGAAATACAGTATACAATGGAAGAGGATAATGATAGTTTTTTATCATTCTTAGACATTGGCATCTCACAAGGTATAAATAAATATGAAACCTCAGTATATAGGAAACCCATGGACGCACAAATAACTATTAATTACCGAAGTGCAATGCCGGATAATTATAAAATAAACACATTCATGATGGCGATGAAAAGGGCGCATGATATATGTTCTAATAATAGTTTCTTACAACAAGAGATAAGTAATATAGTTAAAATATTTAGGCACAATGGATTTCCGTGTGAAGTGTTGGATAAATACTTAATAGGGTTCTACAGAAATATGCAAAAAAAAAATAAAAATAAACCGGGTAATCTTAATACATCAATGATAGCACAACAAGATAAGATTAAACAAAAGTATGTATCAGTCACATATGATAAAGATATGGTCAATAAATTAAAGCCTGTTTTGGCCAAAGGTGATATAAAAATACCATGTAAACCCCGCAACAAGATTTTGACAATATTAAATCATAAATCCAAAATTAAGGATCATAATGCCATTTTGAACACACAGGCTACAGTATATGATTTACACTGCGACTCTAATAATACCCACCATAGTGATTGCCTTTATGTGGGTCAAACGAAACGGAAGTTGGATACCAGCATAAAAGAGCATATAAATGCAGTTAAAACTAGAAATAAGCTTTATCATATAGCTAATCACTGCAATTAAAAAGGACATAATATTAATAATAAAGACGTGGTTATCATGGCAAGATATAAAGATGAATACATGAGAAAATTTTATGAGTCGGCCATGATTAGAATGACTAAATGTTATAATCAAGAATTGTCAACTTGTAATGTGTTGGAATATGGTATGTAACGTAATAAAAACAATAATAAACAATATAAACAAGGAACAAACAAATCTATCACCACAAGTGTAAAAGCGCTTTTAATATAAATTCAAAAAATTGACACCAGGAGCTTATAAATGCCTGAAATTCCGGTATTCGCTTTTAGGCTCATCTTGACTATCAACGAATGAGGTTGTATTGTATATTTTAAGGGTTAATGGGGGTTTTATTTTTCATTTTTGTCTATACATTTGAGAAAAAAAACCTAATAGATTTGAGGTTTTGAAACGTCATTTAGTGTTTTTATTTTATTATTTTTTAATTTTAATTTTTAGATATCATTGAAAAGTGTCGATTAAGTAGAGTTTATTAAAGTATTTTTATATTCTTTTCAATAATTTTTTTGGGCTATTCATTCATTTCTAATTTTTTTTTTGTCACCCATTTATTTTTATCTCTGTTATTATTAATTATCCTATCTAAGTTATTCATTGTGATTGTTCTGAGGCCCTATTACATTGATATTGTCAGCAGAGTGAAAATTTATTGTTTGCTTGCTTTTATATATTTTTTTCAAAATATGTTCATAATCAATTTGTCTTTCCTGATGTATCAGCATTAAGTTCAGATATGACAGTTTATCATGTTTTTCTTTTTCCATGTTATATATTTTAGATTGGTGTTTGCCTCATTTATATGTTAAAACATTTTCAAATTGACGCTCTGTTCCAATCTAAATTAGCACTACATCATCTGCATATCTTAGATAAGTAAAAGTTATTCGATCCATTTAAATCCATTATTCTTTTCAGTCTAACTGACTATATGTCACCCAAGGTTTCTGATACAAAAACCTTCTATTTTACCCTAAAGTGATGGAATATAATGTAAATTTTAACAAGTGCATTGAAGGTTATAAAGGCACTATAGAATTAATAAGAAAGGTTAATATTTAAAAAAGAACAATACATAAAAACTGACTACTTTCGCCATTACGACGTGGCTATGTCTGATAAGTTCACAAAGATTAAAAGAGTGGTTCTAACATTCTCACCAACGACAGTTACACATTTTTTTTTGAGTGAAAGTGAAAGCCATTAGGATGGAAGAAGAAGGGAGCAATGGGGTATGCACATGGAGTATTTGTGTGAATTTATATATAGAAATTATCTCACTAGTATTTTAGAAATTCCTTTGGTTTATGTATTCAGCGGTACTCAACCGATCGTCCACTTTCAAATATTTCTCGATTTTCCTGCCAGAGCTCTGAAATGGTCAAGCAAACATTTTTGCAAACATTACTGAATATAAATACCCGTCTTTTCTAGCGATTCCCAATTAGAAAGGAGCTATTCCCGTGTCTATGTGTCAGCTCAACACCGATTTCGTGGCCCTAAGAGGAGAACTCGTTGGCTTAGAGCAGTGCTCCTCAACCTTTTTCGCTTCACGCACCTTTTAACCGAAATCCAGCGGCACAACTAAACATTTTCAAAGCTTTTTTTTGTTATCATAGAATCCTTTGAAAAACATCTAAGATTTATCAAAATAACATAAAGTAAAAAGATAGCCATAAATAAAAAATCCTGATTTCAATGAGAATTAATACTACATTAACGTTATTTTTTGGAATCAAACAGAATGTAGATCATATTTCTGTTATTTGATGTTTAGACTTTTATTCTAGATACGAATATTATCCAACATCTTATGTACATTTTTTTTCTAGATAAGAACATTTGACCAGTGAGAAGCCGCAAATTGACTACAGATGCATTGTCAGAATTTTCTCACGGCACTCCATTGTGCCGCCGCACATCCGTTGAGAATTTTGAGGAAAAATCCTAATTCCGATCCATACCACTACCGGTTTTCAATGGACATTCAGGAAAATAACGGTAATTGGCAAATGTGGGGTCTCTTTACTGAATCGATTATGTTCCAATCGAATACCAAATGAACATAATGAAGGCATCGCTTGAATGAGAACCCCAATGAAAAACAATGAAAAACTCAATTCAGCAATTTGCAGGAACATCATAATAAGTTTAAATATCTACCAAAAATAAAGATTTAAAATAACAAAATAAGACTTCCTAAGTATGTTCACAGTATGCAGCTACTACAAGGCATGTGGTACCGATTGGATATTTAAGGATATCAAGGATATCGTCATTGAGGGTATCGTCTTGATCCTTGAATTATAACGGCTTGATTAATTGCCCGCCAATCAACATTAGTCGTTTTTAAGAACGTAAGCGTTTGATTGACTACAAATTGTACGGGGTTGCGTGGTTTTTGTGTTTACTCTAAAACTATAAATGGATGTATTTTTTTTTCTTAACTTTGATACGAAATACTTCTACTTTGAACTAAAAACACCTAAGTTATAAAAACAATCCAAAACCATACAAACGGTAACTTTAAAAAACGATAGAACGATCTCTGATTGCATAAAACGGAAATAATGTTTCCTTATATTCAAAGACTTTTCAAATCTTCTCATTAAAGTCCTGAAACTATATAATTTCAATAATTAATTATTTAACGTGCGTTGAGTATAAATAAAGTTCAAAGTTCAAGCCGACACACCTGTTTTAAACTAATATTATTATATTAAAACATTACACAACTAAATTTAAAAAACGTTGTTAAAAACAAAGCTATATACAATTTAAAATATTTGCAATTTAAAATTTAAGAATTTACACGACCATGGTTTCGCATCTATAATAAAAGACGACGCTCCTCAAGTATTATTATTGTCCTGAAACTATTTCTCAAGGAGCAAACACAGGTTAAAATAATTTTTTTACGTCCTTTTGAAGTAGCCTCTATATTTAAAAGTTTCAGAGAATTCTCGTATACTTTCCCGATATTCAAAATAAAAAGCACTCAATGTTAGCGCTTTATGTCAGCCTTTGCTTCCGATGATAGCTTAACATGCGCAAGGAGCACAACATTTCCCAAACATTCCGGAACATTTTTACGTTCCTATTACTAATATCGCTATTCCCACAACAGAGCTATAAATATTTTTTATGTGAGTATTATTTCTGTTTTTTGCTCTTGGAGCAGTTAATGTCTGTGTGGTTTGTGAGAAGGGTTTAAGGGATGAAATACAGAAGCTTAGACATCACCTTAGTTCAAAAAACAAAACAAACAAAAACAACAACAACAACAAAAAAGTTAATCACCTAAGACCAATTACAAATGTCAACTAGAATGTATTTTAAAGTATCTAAGTTAAATATAGACAAAAAAAATGTGCTCCTTGATGTTAGAAAGTATCTCGAAATATCGTTCCACAACTTCAATAAGTACAAATGCATTACGAGGAGATACACGCAATTTTCTAGAAAGTTCTATTATTAAAAAAAAAAAAAATCAATGGTCATCGGAAGTGCCTCAAGAGAAAAAATGGACAATAAAAATGAAAAATTAGTGAGAAAATTGTTGTTTTACTGGTGACTCCTCCTGGCTGATGATCGCCAAAGAGCGTGAAATAGCTGTTCCAGGTTATCACTTGGTAAATAATTTGATCTTTCCATTGTTGTTTAAAAAAAATCAACTTTTGCTGCTTGTTTTTGAGTGCATTTATTTATCTATTGCACTTTTTCTTGTCTTTTTTTTCCCCTTCAGAGTCCACTTTGATAATCTTACATTTACTCTAAGTTGTTTTCACCTGTCACAAACTTTACAGGAATTAATTTAATGATGCACTTGACCAACCCGCTTGTCATAAACACTTTTCAAAAACACTTCAAGTATAAAAAAAAAAAAAAACAACAGCAAAGTTTTTATCTCGACTATCTTTGCTTTAGAATAGGAAGAGCAGTGGAACCTCCATGACTATAAACTAAAAACATAAAAACACATTAAAAATAAAGAAAAAGA
>JAFIDM010000004.1:26317213-26351105 GCA_023159025.1 Thereuonema tuberculata | reverse complement strand
CTAAGTGTGGGGTCTGTGCCTGTGTATTGTGCGAGTGCAGTGTAGAATCTTTAATCTTTTATAACACGTGATCTTTTCCAACATGTGATTTTCAAACAAAGAAGTTCATTTTTATCGTGGAAAGTTATTCGTCGTAAGTTATTCGGCTGATTGGCAAATCACAGCTCATTTCGCTGCCATTTTGCAATGAGCATATCCGGTCATGCGCATTTATCATTCACAGCCAGCAAGCGAAGGATATAAGCAGATATCTCTTATCGACACAGAAAATGCCCCTAGATGGCCATCCTTACAATAATAATACTACTTAAATAAACAGGAATGTACTCTGATAGAACACAGGATAGACCTTCATATTCATTAGTCCAATACTACACTAAATTTTAAAAAAAATTCCGTACTCAAATGTTGACATCACACAAACATATATCTAGTATCTGCACTTTGAACATTCAGCTTCCTTCAGAGATCCTTAGTTATCGAACGCCGTTTTGTTTTTTTGGAGGTGGGGGGGGGGGGGTTGTGTAAATCGCTCTTTTTTTGTAATTAGAATGAATGGAGAAAGAACATGAAATTTTCTGCAGTACGTTTGGTTAACAGATATTGCAAAACATTTGAAAGCTTATGTAATTTATGAAATCGATGATGTACCTGTAATACTAACTAAATCTGTGTGTGTGTGTGTGAGATTGGCCTATTAATTAATCAAAAAAACCCATCAAGGGTATTAAAAAAAAAACCCATATATGTTTCAATATTACCCATATTGAAACTTTACAAATCCACTTAAAAGATTACGCAGGAACTCTAAATTACTGAAAATTTTTGTAAATAATTATAAAATAGTTTTGCAATGTGATAACAGTATTGCAATATACAGTACAGGTATTTGAGATACTAACGCAAATTACACACATTGTTCGAAAAAATTATTACGAACACCTCTGACCCAATAGCATAGCCATCCACATTCAACTATCACGTAAACAGATAAGATATCCTTAAATAAAAAATTCTATACGTAGAAATAGGAAAGCAGCAGGTACTGTCGCAGTGTGCTAATGCCGTGTGAAAATGAGAAAAGTTGATGAAGTGGGATATCCAACAGAAAGGATCGGAAACTGCCGCCTGAATTTGCCGAGACAGTTTTACTAATCCCGTCTACTACTCATAATAACAGCATTAGGGTGTTCAATATCTGGTAGAATCTAGCAGACATGGAGAATCATGAGCCTATTGCAACTGGCACACAGGTGGTCGACCAAGCACCATTGAGATTAGAAGACATCGTCCTCTGTCTCATACGACCGTGGTGACAAACAACTAGAAATAGAACTGAAAGACCACAGAACCTTTCTCTCCATGGGCCTCCGGAGCAGACGCCCACCACCAGTATCCAGGAAGAGTGGCGTATGTCGTCAAAAGGGCCTTGCATTTGCACAGGAGCACTATCTTTAGACCGCGATTGGGAAATTCGCGGAATATCTCTTTAATGAGCCGTGCCGGCGTGATTGTGCGGTCTCAGGCGTCGGCCTGCCGTGAGGCCATGTGCCGGTACCCGGGTTCAAATCCCGGTCGAGAGCATGGATGTTTCAATTTCCTTTCCTGTGTTTGTCAGCCTCTTCTTCACTTTCTCTTCGGTCTGACGTCATTCCGTAATGGCGTCCTGGAGAAGACAACGGGAAACCACTCCAGTATCTGTTCCTTGTATATCTACGCTTCTCATAGGGGTTCGCCCTTCGGGGTGGGGGGGGGGGGGGGTCATTAGGGTAACGTAGACCGCGTACCTTCGAATACGAAGTTCGCACATTATGACGATGATGATGATCTCCTTAATCACGGTTCCAGCCATTTCAGACGGATGGACATTGCAGGATCAAACAGATCTCCACTACAAGCTGTCCACTATACCACAGTCCCATTCAGACAGTTCGGCGGTGCAGGTGTCGTGATCTAGGGGAAGTTGTGGTGGGACAGTTGAGACCCGTAACACGGGTAGAAGGTTCCATTGATGTAACTGGCTGTTTGTTTATTGTTGCAGCCCTTTATGGCAATGGTCTTTCGATGAGGCAACCGTACGTTCCATATCATCCACGCGAGTTGTGCGCGAATGGTTTTCCGAACATGACGATAAATTCCAGTTAATGGACTGCCTTTTTTTTACCCGATTTGAAACTAACAAGTTTTGGATTATATCGATAGTGGAATTCACTGTTCAGATGCCCCGAGAGCTACAGTCCAGCTACGGGAGAATCAGAAGATAAACTGATATGCCATACCTTCAGCTATATTCGGAATCTTATCGAGTCCAGCCTCCATGTGTAGTTGCTGTATTGGGTTCGAAAGACTGCAATTCCCGCTGTCAGGTTGATGGTTACAATAATGTAATCGCACAGTGTATAATTATACTGCATGGACACGAGGATTATGTATGTGCTTTCGAATCGTCTTCGAACCCTTCATCTCCAACCAGCAGCCAAGCGCCCTTACCCAGTCGGCTACCAGACCACGCCAAATATATCATTCTTGAATATTTATTTGCTGAGGTAAAATATAATTTTTAACATAATAGAATACATATCCACTTGTATACAAAATCATTCAAGCAATATACTGAATTATTCAGATCTTCAAGAATTAGATGCACGTTAGATGCTGGAAATCCAGGTTTTCTTGAGCAGGTTTTTCCAAACTTGTTTCTGAGTCAGAAAATAAAAAGAATTAAGCGAACTGACATTCAGATAAATGGAAGACTGAACAGAAGAAAATGTTTTCTTTCCGTATTTATTTACAAACAGAACATTTATTTCTTTTTGTAAATACATAACCAGTGCTACATGGAGATGGAGGAAATTTAATTGATAATCATATTCTGAAATAAGACTACTATATCTCTTGCAGTGTTGAAAATTCTTCTCACTGTTTCTTTCTGTGCCTCTGAACAGATTAATTATTCTTCTCGGGATTTGTGATCAATTGGAAGCCGCTCTCAGGTTCGTTACATTCTGCTCCAAGTTATCGATTTCACGCACCTGCCTTTCTCAATGTGGACATGAATTTCATTTTCTTGTCTCGGGTTAATTTGTGTAGTCATTACAGCGTCACAGGTTTTAGATATGCATTACCAAAACCAGATAACATGATTTATGGAGTAAATATTTTACCAATTAGCACAGATTAACGAATTTGAGAATTAAATGGCAAAATCACGCTTCTATTTAGGGTACAACTATGAAAAAGTAATACGATATTACAAAAGAAAAGATTGTTTGCTTAATTATTGTGAGATATTGTTAAAATTAATTTTTCCTGAAATATAATTTTCGATAATGCCAATTTATTATTCATTATCAACGATGTGAAATGCACAGAATTCATATACAAAAATAACAAATATAACGTGCGAAAATAATATTGACATAAATTAATATAAAAAACATATGTGCACATGAATAAGACTTCATAATAAAACTGATCTGTTTTTAGTTTTTTCAATACCCGGAATCTAGAACAGCTGTTTCAGGTTTCCTAACCATCATCAACTGGATTCGCCCACATTATTTCCACACGTTAAGTTTGTTATATGTATTCTTTCTTACATTTTAATTCTTCATAAGGTAAGCGGTTGCTAGAGAGGATTGAATTTCTGTTCTTTTTTATTCTTAATTTATATATTGTTGTTTTTTAATACGAAGGGCCACTATCTCGTTGACTTTTGTTTTCTTTATATGTTTCTTGGGATCACTGAGCTATTAGATACTGATGATGATTATGAAACATGAAAGAGCTGTGCTCGATTCCTGGCATCGAAAATACTAAAAACAGATCATGATTCCTTATTTAAGTGCATGTATTTTTTTAATTGCAATGTTAGAATTCATATATTTTCGTTAACGTAAATACAGTGTACTCTCGATATCTCGAAGTCGAAGGGACGCTAAAAAAAAATTCGAGATAGCGAGTTTTCGAGATAATAAGGTCATAACGTAAAAACAAAAACATAAAACATAAAACACAAAACATAAAAATTCACGCAAAAACACAAGATGCGGAATAATATTCTAAAAATTAGAGTCTTGATAGATGAGAGTAAGTATAAATATGTAATGATAGTTAACAATAACTCTAAATACAGCAATGATAATTTTAATTTTTAAAAGTAGTCGGAAATAATTACATTAAATTGAAAAGAATTAGTTAAATACAATGAACTTACATTGCTAGAATTTCTTAAAAAAGTGAGAGATTCTTGGAAAAATACCTGTACTTGCTTCGACACAACTGAAGTGATTTTACCGGAAAAATTCATTTTTTACTTCGAAAAATATTCGACATAACAAGGTTTTGAGTGAACACTCTTCGACATAAGAATTAAAATTAACATTAGATGAATATGTAATATCAAGGGGAAAAATAATTTTTCGACATATCAAGGTTTTCGAGATATCGAAGTTCGAGATATCGAGAGTCTACTGTATCACTTAGAATAGAAGTTCTCCATTTCATGATAAATAATGTGGTAAATCTTCCAGATGTGACGAAGAAAAAACAAATCACAGCAAAAATGATTTCAAAAAATTGTTTCTTATTTGTTTTGTTTAAAAATGATTTCAATTTTTATGAAAATAATTGTAAATAATTTTTAGCGTCAACTAAAAACTTCATCTGATATAAGTTATCTTAAATAATAATTATAATACAAAGAATCCAACTGTTATATTTGAAATATTTTCCCAATGGGTTGTTGTAAAGAAATTAGCACAAAAGAAAAATATAGGAATCTAAAAATATAGGAATGGAAATGGAAACCTCCAGAAAACTAAAGTAAAAAGAAAATACACATTAAAAATAAAGTAAAGGAAATTCTTGTGCTGCCCACCGGTAGCCTCAAAGAATTTTCGATGCGCATCAACCTATTAGTCTAATAGGCAAAAATTGTACGGATATTTGTGTGTTTGTCATCCCAAAAGCGCTACAGACACAGTATTTAAGCAAGAAACAAAATACAAGGTGGCGCCACCAACATTTCTTTGTCTGGATCGATATTATTTTAGGACAGGAGGTTAATTTATGACAAAGCGTAGCGCTGGCGACTGCGATACTGGTATAATAAGTCATGGACTACTATACACCTTTTGTTTTATTAATTACACGTGATCTCACATCTTATTGACTCTTCAAGCATATTTCGAAACTAACCTCTAAATATGGATAATTACATGCTTGCAAGAGCTACCGTGATCAAAATACATATTTTGTTTGTACATATTTTGTATGGACATCATGACTTTACAAAAAGAGCTTAGAACATCGTTTTCATTCTTGTATTTTTGAAAAATATCACGGTATTTCAAAAATGTGGAATCTGTTTTACTTCCGTGAATATTTCAGGGGTTGCCACTAGTTGTAAAGAAAGAAAAAAAGCGCCTAAAATATATAAACACATTAAAAGGATGAGACCCTGAATCGAAACAATGAATTTCTATGGTATTTCTATTGATATCTAATTGTCTATAATAATACATATTAAATCCTTAATCCGAGTTTGATTAAAGTTAATCCGGTTTAGACAGTTTAATAATGCATATTTTTTTCTTTTTTAAGATAGAAAATGTATTCTGATGTATTTAGTGGACATTAACATTTGAAAATAAATTTAGGCTTTAGTTCTTAGAAAACAGTAAAGAAATTAAAAACATAAATGACATTGTAAGGAAAGTAGATTGTTAGTTCCTTTGAATTTCTTATTATTGTTGCTTTTATTTTGCACAATATTTATTTTTTAGCGGGACTTATGTTAGAGCACTTAAAAAAAGCTGTTCCTATGTCGATCAGCCAATATTTGTCATCTAATATTTCTTAAATTGTAAAGTAGCAGATCAACCAGCGGAGATTGGTTCAATTAACATTAATAACACCATTTTATCCAATTTTATCCACATGTTATATCAATTCTTTTTATGTTTCAGAGTTAAAATGCATTTCCTCCTGTGCATTCTCTTTATAATAGGGATTCGAATAAGTTGTATAGTTAGCTCCCCACTTACGAACATTGGTACTTACTACCAAAATTTTGAAAATATCAAAAAAAAATATATATATATCTAACATTATTCGAATATTTTTTTTTTATACAGAAAAACTTGGACGTACTTGGACATCCCTTATATAAACTTTATTTAAACATGTGACTATATTACTGATTATGGGATTACGCATGGATTAAAATCTCCCTCCCCCTTTGTATCCTAAAAGGAAGGAACCAGGATCTTTAAACTTTTTTTGGTTAAACTTGCAAATCTGGCACAGGTGTGGAAGGACCTTTTTTTCTGAAGTTGTGATGTCACCGTTTTTTTCGCACTACATCCAAGATGGCGGCCATGATTTAAAGTTGAAATTGGAATGGATGAAAATGGCGGGGTTATTTACCAATATATACATCCTGCAGCTGAGCCAACCTACCTTAACCTAACCTAATTCTAATTGTTTTTGGTGCATAATTTTGAATGGATGAAAATGGCGGGGTTATTTACCAATACATACATCCTGCAGCTGAGCCAACTTAACTTTACCTAAGCTAATTCTAATTGTTTTTGGTGCATAATTTTGAATTGATGAAAATGGAGGGGTTATTTACCAAAACATACATCCTGCAGCTGAGCCAACCTACCTAAGCTAAACCTAATTGTTTTCGGTGCATAATAAAATGGATAAATAATGCTTACCTTATGTTTCTTCGTCTGACGTGTGTGGACATTTATACTGTTTCGCAATTAGACCAACATTCATACAAAAGTCGATAACATCTTTCTTACATAAGCATCCATTGTTTGGCAGGCAGAACAAAGAACAATTGAAAAAAGAACAAAGAACAATAGAAATCACGTGACAAAAAACACAATAAAAAGAAATTATCTCTCCGCACACATAAACCAATAAGAGATATTAAAAAAACCACGTGGTGTGTTGTTGCGCACCGAATCACAACCTATGCCGGATTCTCAAGTCTAGCCCTTTTTTTTTTTAACCCCCCCATCCGGCAAAGGACATGAAGTTTTTTTTTGGTTGAACGACTACGACCATCTTAAACCCTGCCATTCCAAAATCTTTGGTATGCTGTAGTATGTATTTGTAGAACTGCTTAGCACCATCTTCTAGATGGCGTTAGTGGAAGCCAATTCCCAGCTGGGAGTTCTCGTACTCTGTTATATTAACAGTTGGAACAGGTGTTTACTACAAACAGCAAATGAATTCGTTTGAAAATATTTCTCAATTTCTTATCTACATATAAGTTTATAATATTTATTATATCTACTTATGCAAAATAAATTCCTTACTTGTTTATTTTGTGAGTTACAAGAGTCTTTTGGTACATAGATACGTGTCTTTCTCTAAATACATAGTGTTTTTTTGTTTTTGTTTTTTGCGCATTTCGACTTACGATCAAGCTTTAATCCGTTGGTAAGTCTGGGACTGTAATTTAGTTTTAAGTGTACACTAAAAGTAAACTACATCATATAAACATATTCGAATAGATATTAAAGCTGTTTTTATTCAAATATTAAAAACGAATTGTGTAGTTTAAATTTATTTGGACTTACAAATAAATCCACGCCCATATTTAGTTCTTCCGCTTTTGAACATGGGGGATTTTCATTTAATTCCGATAACTAATCCAGTTGAACCATGAAATTATGACCGCTATCACTGTTTTCGTAGCTTTTATCCAATCTCTCCATTTAAAGACTCCTTTCCCGCCACCAGGGGAACATTAATCCTATGATAATCTGACGATAATATCATTGCATGTGAATTTCTGGATTATGTGAGAGTTTAGGTAACATAACTCGTTAACAGTGAAAACTAATCAACTGAAAGAAAGCATTGAATGTAAATATGTATGTGTGTGTTTAGAAATAACTATTGAATATAATTTTGTGCTAAAGCATAAACTTAAGGGCGACCCATAATAATAAAAAAAAACTAAAACTAAAAATAAAAAAAAGAAAGTACGATAACTTAAGGAAAAATAAAAAAAAAAAAAAGTTAGAAAAATAAGAAAAAAAAAACGCGCACATTGAGAAAAAAAGATTAAGAGAATAAATAATATATAGGATTCGAAACGACAACCTTCAGTATATGATTCGGAAACCTTAACCATCAAGCTGTAGCTGACAATTGAAATGAAATGGTTGCATTTCTAACATTTAAGCTAATTTTGGAAATCCAATGAAAACAGTGCCAAATATCTCGAACATGTGGGGGCGTTGGCTCCTAACTTTCAGCCCCCACCCCGCCCCACAAAAAACCAATAATTTTCCATAATTCTTTCCCGAAAAGCGCAAATAGAATGGATCTACTAGTAAACTAACACTGATAGAAAAGTAAACATCCCCTCTTTATTTCTCCTCACCCCTATTTTGATGAAATCGAAGGAGACCTGACGCGTGCGCAGAAGCGTTGAAGGTTCTCGTAAACAAAAACAAACAGTACAAAACTTGCATTTTGCATGTGTGTGTCTTTTGGTTAAATACACAGTAGAGATAACTAACATCATATTTCGACTTATATTTTCAAAGCCTTATTCATATTGCCATAGGTGTTTGTGTGTTTTTTGAAGAAGTTATTTATAAGATGTTAGTTATGTTTAATTTTTTGGCATTTTAAGAAGATATAGTTTGATTATCCCAAGAGGATTTAGGTGAGGAAGAATTATTACATTTCAAGAATTTCACTCTACGTTTGATGAAATCTTCATAATTAAAGAAGAGGTAAAAGGAATTTATGAATGGAAAGGTACTTTATCTTCGCGCTTGCAGAGATAGATGGAAGCAAGAAGGATAAGTAATAAGTATTGAAGAACTTGAGAAGATCACTGAAAGATTTCATTATAAGAAGATGGTTTAAGGAATTGAAGATATTATCAAATAGACATTAAAAGACTTTAAAAAGACATTAAATTTTTAAATAATAGATATTTGCTTATTTTAAAGAAATAGAAATTTGCTTACTTTAAATTTAAATATTAGAAGAATTTTTAACAATGAATTTGGCTTGTGTATGAACGTGGTGATATCACGTTATAAGTTGTTTGTTTGAGAAGTTATTCTTGTTTTGTATTATTATTTTTCATTTTAGGATAAGGAGACGTGTTCTCCTTTCCAAAGGCATGAATAAGGCTTTGAAAATATAAGTCGAAATATTGCCATAGGTGTTTGTGTGTTTTTTGATGAAGTTATTTATAAGATGTTAGTTATGTTTAAATTTTTGGCATTTTAAGAAGACACAGTAGAGATATTTTGTTGTTTAATTTTGACTTATTAAAAAAACTTAGTATCTGTTAACTTCCCAACAAATAGATGTTTTACTTGTAGCAGTACAAATTAAGGTAGTGACAGCGATTAGTAAACCAATCACAATGTTTCGCAACGGCTTCTGATACGTATAAGAAAATATAATAAGGCTATCTCAAAGTTAACAGCTTCCAGAACTTGTTGAATTTATTTTGAATTATTGCTTTAATTTCCTTATTATTATAAATGTGATTGCTGCAATGCAAAAGGCGCAATTCTTGCGATTATTGTGATTGTTGCGATTGTTGCTAATGATAATTTAATGATATTTTAATGATATTTGTCCACAGACGGACGGACAGTCAGGTTATAAGGCTTCTGATCCTTATCAGAAGCCTAAAAATAAATATTAAATAATTTAGGAAATCAACCGCAGAAATGAATTAACTTGAGTCGGTAATTTTCAATTAATAGAATTGATATATTCTTGTATTTACATAATTACAGTGAAATATTAACTAGTCTTAATACATTTAGGTTAAAGTGAAAAAAATAAATATTTCTTCAATCTTTCCTTCATTTTCAAAACGATTAGAACTGTGTGTTTAAAGTAAACTTTAATCGTATCTTCCTTTATTATATATTAGTAGTACCCGTTCTTCGTACGGGTTACAAACAAGTTGTTCTGATGTAGATGAGGAAGAAATTGAAATTGTAAGATAACTTCAAAACTTTCCCAGTTGGTACAAAAATGGTATAGGTACAAAATAATGTTATAGTTTGAATTCTGTAACTCGAGATCCCTAATTTCCCACTCCTTTCTCCCTTATCACTTCAAACCTTTCCCAGTTTGTAAAAAAATAAAAAATCATGTGATCATTACAAATCTATCGCGAAAATCTATAGCTATCCCGAAAACCCCTTAGAAGTATCTTCAACAATGTTTGCCCATCCCCTCACCGCCCTCACATTTACAACCTTTAGTTCTAGTTTTTGCCACCCGGTTAATATGCACAACAACATTTTGGTTCCAATTGTCGCCACCAGGTTGATTAATGACACTATTACGCAAACAACATTTTATTTCCATTTGTCGCCACCAGATTGATTAGAGACGCTATTATGCGCAACAACATTTTAGTTCCATTTTCGCCACCAGGTTGATCAGTGGCGCTGTTATGCACAACAACATATTAGTTCCATTTGTCGCCACCAGATTGATTAGTGACGCTATTATGCACATTAACATTTTAGTTTCATTTGTCGCCACCAAGTTAATATATGATGCTATTATGCACAACAATATTTTAGTTCCAATTGTTGAACAACAATACTTTTGTTATTTCCCATTATCTCCTCCAGGTTCATATTTGGCCCTTTCAAAACCCGCGCCACATTTCATGGTGTTGCCCCCCCCAAAAAAAATTAATAGTAAATAAAAACAGAAAAGATGTTTCAACACTTTTACATTGTCTACAATATGAAACCTAACCCCATGCGAAATTTCAAGTTTATTACGTATTGGGAAGTACCGGTACGCTAAACATTTTGAACAGACACACACATCCATAAATTTCCCTTTTATATTATAGATCAATCAGTTCTAGGAAAAAGTCATATTTTATTCTGTTAATCATCTTTGGAATCGATAGTTTCTCTGAAAGAAATATAGGTTATTTCTACTGTCTTTACTTTTTTATCTGCAGAGATTTCAGCATTTCTGATATAATTTACATCCCTCTTGAAGTTTACTTTTTCAAAGTAAAACTTTTAAATCTTTCATGAGTTGATTATATGCCCTTCTTGTTATGTTGACTGGTAATTGAACCTTATGAATGAATTTTTCCTTTCATTCATTCGTAGACAATTTTTATATGCTTAAAGATGTCTTTATTCGGCTGCATTTAACTTATTCACTTGTTTGATTATTTCTCTGTTTCTTGTAACTTCCAGAGAAATATAACTTGACTTCACTACAGTCCATAATGTACCGAAATCATCACAAGAAAACATGTCGATATTTCTTGTAACAACACAAAACTCTAACTTTCTTTTCATATTATTATTTGAATAACAACATATCCTATCTTATACTGTTATTCTTGTTTAATTATGTTACTAAGTAAGTTAACAGGCAAGTTTCTTTTAGTTACTTTGAAGATATAATTATTTTGTTTAATAATTTATTCACTTTTAATTCTCAATCATTATTTGCAAGGGATATTTTTTTTTTGTCGTGCCGGCGTGGCCGAGCGGTCTAGACGGCGGTCTGCCGTTGCGGCCAGTTTGCCGGTACCAGGGTTCAAATCCCGGCATCGGACATGGATGTTTGCTTTCTTTCCTGTGTTGTTTACTCCTTCGTCTTTCCCTTCTTTCGCCGTCTATGGCATCTTTGGGTTTCCCTCTGATTTGGGTTAGTGTTAGGAAGGGCATCCAACTGTAAAACCCCTACCAAAACCCGGCAGTGGGAAAAAAAATAAAAAAAAAAAAAAAAAAAAAAAAAAAAAATTTGCAAGGGATATTTTTAGGTACTACTTTTCCTTTATTTCTTTGTTGTACTTTCAAATATCCCTATATCTATCATTTTCTAAAAACTTTATTTAAATATATACTTGCGGATTTAATTTATCTAAATTCAGTTAATTTTAATCGTTTTAAAGCTGAGAGATATACAGAAGATTATTTAGCGGATTAATATTCTTTCCTTTGACATCAATAGAAATCCATTGTTTGGGCTTTGTTTCTATGGAGATTTGTATAAGTTTATGGAGATATATAAAAAAAACTCCGTTTCCGCTGTGCGCATTTTCTCTCAACTATACCATTGGTCCTTTATCTCCATATAGTACTTGTTTTCCTGCTCACAATCACAGTTAACGACTGAAACCTGGTTTGGGTCTCTTGTATTAAGTTTTAAAGATAGTTTTTAAATTTTAATTAATTTTTTAAGCGTGTCTGACAGCTTTTTTATATCTCCGTAATCAATTTAACACACGTTAAATTAATCCACAACCTTTTTATAAGTCTCTCGCGCTAATTTCTCGGCATAGAAATTAAGTATTCTCTAGTCCTTAAATGTGATGTCAAGTTTCAAGAAGAAACTTGGTTACGGTTCAAAAGTACGGTTACGAATTTGCGCACAGTCATTTCAAAAATCTCACTTGACTATTGTCCTCCAAATGAAAGTTGGCCGGCGGAAGTTTGAACTGCGCAGCCCTTCCGGTAGCTGATCAATTATGTTTTCCTGTCACAATGGACGATGGCGTCTGTTTTCACTGAGAAAGACACGTTGATAAAGCCAAATTAAAACTTCTCTCGACTATTTAGCGTTATTTCAATACCAGTTGCTAACAATAAGTATTTATATAAATAAATAAATATATATTATTTATAAATACAATGCTCTTTTGCAAAGTAACAAGCGATTACCGTAATGGCGGCGTCCTGTCATAAAATCAGACGGAAGTGCCTGACCAGACTAATCGATCATACATGCGCAGATCGCACAAAAACAGGGCGGCCATCTCTCATTTGGAGGACAATAAGAAAGTAAACTGAAAACAAGCAAAGGCTTTTCTTTTTGTGTTTTTTAACAACTAAAAAATTTCTTTAATAGTAATATTTAATAAAAATAGGCTTTAAGTTATTTAAGGAACCCTTGTTTCTAAACCAAAATCCTACTCTACTAATGCCGCTTGCACCAAAGTAGCGTTCAACTACGGTTTCCATGAACAGAGTTCAGCTTGAAACTGAAATCAAAGTTCAGCCTTGTTGCACCAAGCAACAGCGCAGTCACAACTGAACTGAGGTTCTGTGATCTCGGTTCATAGCAGCGGAAGTACGTCCTGCGTTCAAAGCTAATTCCTGATTGGTTAAAGATTCGCTTTTGTTGCGGGAAATCAACCCATTGGATTGTTTTCAAAAGTCAACAATCTGATTACGAAAATGGAGAGTTTTTCAGGAATCAAAAACCTGAATTCCGCCGAGTCCCTAATTATATAGAGAAGGAAAAAAAAAACCCCTTTTAATTGATATAATTGAATCGTATACACACATTTTAGAATGTAAAAGAAACTTGCGTTCCATATTACTAATATATACTGATCGCGAATATTCTATCTTTTGGATACAAATGATGCAACTCTGTTAACAACTGAAATTCCTCTTCACAATCACTGTCCGACGAATCAAATAAATATAAAGTTGTCATTTTTGAACATTATTTATGATAGTTGAGAGAAAACTTGTTTTGCTTTTGTCTCAATTCGCAAGCTGGTATCAGTAATGGTCGAAAGCCGAACAGCGGTTTTGAACCGAGTTCAGCGCCATGAACGGCCGAATTCGGCAGAACAACTTGACGACTCTTTTGAACCGAGATCATCACTAAATGTTGTTGGCGCAATTGGATTAAGAAGGATTTCTGTTCATCTTCCAGTTTGAACGTGGTTCAGCTATTGAACTTCAATGGTGCAACCGACCATAAGTAATATGCGTCAATGGTATATTTACATTTCTCTGAATTTTATCCTGAAATTGGGATTTCGGCTAGTCTGAGCTTGAAAACCCGGTTCACTTTGAAAGAGGGCTGGGTGAAACCTGGGACTCCTACGGAGGAGAACTAACAATGAGTAAAAAAATTCCCACCTTTCACAGGAGATTGAATTCGGCTCCTCCAGCCTCAATCAAGCACATTACCACTTCAGCTACCAGATCCACAAAATTAAGATATTCCTAAAATCAAGCAATAATACAATCTGAAAAATTTTATTAGTGCACCTCAATGGCCTGTTTGACATAAATATTTAATTTTATTTATTTATTTATTTACTCAGAAGTTTGCGAAAAAATATATTATTTTGAAAAATATTGCGATACAAGTTTGTATGTAAATATTTTTAGAAATCATTTATTTGTGTTTTTGTTGAAATTATTTATCTTATTTTATTCATTTTAATCGTCAACCGTTATTTATTTTAAAACACTCCTTTTCTATTTACTAATTATTGATGTTCTGTTCATTTTTAAATTATTTCCGTTGCAGCCATTGAATCAATTAATTTAAGTTCGTTATGTTTTTATCCAATCATTATACCATGCCATACCAAGGTAGGTCAATCCGTAGATTGGTTCAAGTCTACGGAACCCTAGTGACTCCCGAAGCCGTAGCTATAGGAGAAGCCGTAGCTATACAAGAGAACAGATACTGGAGTGGTTTCCCGTTGCCTTCTCCAGGACGCCATTACGGAATGACGTCAGACCGAAGAGAAAGTCAAGAAGAGGCTTTACAACACAGGAAAGGAAATTGAAACATCCATGCTCTCGACCGGGATTTGAACCTGGGTACCGGCACACTGGCCTCACGGCAGACCGACACGGCCCAATCATTATGTATATTTTTAATAACTTAGCCAATCTAATCACACTACGTAGATGCTATAAAAACCAATGTTTTTCGCTTAATAAATTAATTCAGTTGAGTTCCAGAACTTGATTCGTTGCTTATCCGTCTCAACGACTCTCCCACAAACACCATTATAATATGTTGCGAATATCCAGACATTATTTTTTAGACAAAGCATTTAGCGGAAATTAGCTTCTCTTGATTGGCTTCTTGCTCACCTGGATTGAGGAAGGAAATAACACAAAAAGAAGAAAGAGAAAGACCTAAAACCACTCCGAGAATCGAACAGAAACCACTAGATTATAAACGCGTGGAGGCTTAAGAGGAATCAAATTTGTCACGCGGCTACTTAAGACTTACTTATATTCTCCAGAATGAGAGAGAGCATGATAATCTTGTAATCTTTCATCTCCAATTACACAATGAAAGTTGACAGCCAACCACAGCTCGATATTCTGTTGTGCACGTGATTCAACCGCATTTCTCTCATGTACACAAGTCGTCCTGGAAACTAGTTTTCAAACTATAGGGATATTTTATTAATTTTTTTGGTTAATGGAATATTGACGGAATTGTAGACTTGTCGGGGGGAGAAGATAACTTTTTTATGCTCTTCGAAAATATTGCATCTTTTTAATTAAAAAAACGATAAAAAAAAAGTTAATTTTACAATGTTTTTCGTTAGACTTAATTCTTGTTTTCTGATTTTATCATTCAGTAAATGTATTCAGTAACTGTATGGTCTTACTTAATTTTATGAGTGTAATCAGCGAAAATTTAACGACACATTGTTTAATAAAAGCTGTTTCTTACAGTAACTGTTTTTACAGTAAGAGTAAAAAATAAAAGTAACAAAAAAAAAAAAAAAAAAAGCTGTTATTCTAAACTTCCGAAAAAATTTCCAGAAGTCTCTAAAGACGCCAAGATTAATCATCTTATTTACAGGAGAGAGTCGTTTCTTTAAACTAACAAGTAAGTAAGTCTTTGAACATTGAGATCATTTCCTCCCTTACTTTATATTTCCCTTATGAGAAATTCTCGGAATCTTTGCTTTGATTTGGAAGTTCTGTAAAATCAAATATCAGCTTCACGGAATCCATCAGAGAACAGGCTTTTATAGATCCATTAAGCATTCTAATCTATCGTTTGTTTGTTTAATGGGTTTACATTAGTATCACCTTAATGAATTTTGTTATTGCGATTTAACTTTGTAATAAATTAATCTGAATGTTTATCTATTTTATTAGGAAGGAAAAAATAAATCGTAGTTAAAATTTTTTGAACAAACAAAGCCAAAACGAAGATTGTCCTCATTATTTAAAATGAAACGAATCTTCCTGTTGCTAAAACACTGCTCACAAAATTTAGGGGATATTGCGAAATGAATACACAGAAGCTCGGTTATAACGCGATCTTTCGGATCCAAGATCTCGAAGATCGCGGTATAATCACGATATAACCGAACTTTATTACTTCGCGATGTCAAATGTCGTATATCGCACCCTATTATCGCCCAAACGATTCCAAATCAATTAAAAATGGTCATTTCGCGATTACCTACATCATTGAGAGCTATGTGAGAGAATTTAATATTTATAAATACATAAATCATTACCTTTTCAACACTGATGGGTTATATTTGGCGCCGCCATCTTGGCATCTTGTATAAACGACGAGTCACGTGGATCGAAACTAGGTATTCATACGCCTATTAGATTACTTGAGCCTCTTTACTGGTTGTCATTGGCAGAAAAATAGATCTCGATATTCATTTTGGTTAAACGAAAAAGTCCGCTATTCTGTTATTTTTTAAAAAATATATTGTATTTGACGCATTTTCGTGACATTAGGGTGGTATAGAGTCTCAATTACTGTAAATAATAAGGGAACAAGCATATTAATTTACACCTTTGATTTAATTTTAGGTGAAAAAACGGTAAATTTTGCAATTTTACAATTATACACCTTTTCCAAAAATAGAAGGGTCCAAGACCAAATCGCGTTATATTCGAATTCGCGATATAAACAACCGCGTTATAACCGAGCTTCTGTGTTTAATACACCCCCCAAAAAATAGGCTTTTGAGTTTATTTATTAAAGAATATCATCAGAGAAGCAAATGACACGAAAATGGAAGTTGTCTGAATATGTAAATGAGGTGCAGAATCCATTTATCGGGATTGAACAGTATGGGACACATAGACATTCGCATGTCAAACGTAAAAAATGTGCCGGACATTGACTGTTTAGTAGGGTGTATGGTAACCTGAGACTGCTACAAGACACTGATAGCGATGAGGCATGGAGAGGATCAAATTTATTGCAGGGACATTTTCAGGTGACACTCAACGATTCTGCCACTTGTTGTTGATCCCTGAAAATGGAATAACCCAGCAGCACCAGCCTCTTTATACAGGGTTGTAGGCAAACATGCAAATTAACGTTTTGCATTACATTTGCATATTCAGAAAACTTCCATTTTCGTGTCATTTGCTTCTCTGATGATGTTCTTTAATAAATAAAAGTCAAATGCCTCTGTTTTTTGGATGTATTATATTCATTTTGCGATATCCCCTAAATTTTGTGAGCAGTGTACATGAGGTAGTTATTTATAAGGAAGGCTTATAATTATAGTTACCGTATTGTCCGGCGTATAAGACGACCCCCAATTTTTCCAATTAAAATATAGAGTTTGGAATATACTCGCCGTATAAGACTACCCCTCCTCCAATGCACTTCAAATAAAAATTAAAAAAACATCAGCTTTGATTTCAATTTGGTAATTTTAATTCAAATGCTTATGACATGCAGATACTTAGCAGGAAAACTGTCAGTTATAAACATAACGCTGTTTGTCATCAAACATGTAAACATAAAACAGTGCAAGTGGATTAAACTTTTCCTTTAAAAGCGATGTACTTTACCGGCGATTGGCTGGTTGTTGTATACAACGCCTGCTTGGATTGGTCAGCTCTCCCTGTCTCCAAGTAACTGTAGCTAAAAATAGGTGATAATTCTTTTATGTTGCACACTAATAAACAATGCAAAATGAAAAGTAAATTTTAAAAATTAATTAATTTTTTTTCGAGATATTGTTATGAATTCTATTTGATTGTATTCTGTTTACTTTAATTTGATCTAACCACATGTAACCTTGTAAAGTTATTTATCAATTTAACTCGTTTTTTAACCACAGAGGGCATTGTAGTTCATTCGCTGATTGGTACTTCAATATTTGCATTCTGATTGGACCAGACCCTTCAGCTACGGGGTTCTCCAAAAAGGGTAGTATACCATGATTGTTCTTTTTTTGGTTTTACTTAGCTGTATAAATAAGGTGCTGTTCCTATTTTGTAAATCACATTGAGAAAGGCTTGTAACTTCGGCAAGCCGAAACGTCTGTGTATTTTGTATTTTTAATTTTTATAAAGTTAATTTTTTAGAAACTGTGTGTTTGGCCTTTCCAATTGAAACCTTTCTCACACACGTAACATAATCTTCTAATTGAGTTTTAATTCCTTTTTATATCGTAAGTATTTTACCCATGTTAAATTACCCCATAATTTCATTTTTTTTAGAGAAACTGTTAATGTGTAAGGTATGTTGAAAATCAAGTTCTTTTTCTGAAGTTCTTGTTAATTGTAAATCTTCTGAAATACAGTATTCAGCGTAAGTTTGTATCTGTAACATATTTGTGAAAAACCTCAAAGTAATAAGGAAATAATTATTTGTTGTAACTATAAAGGATAGACGTTTCTTAGGATTTTTTTAAATGACTTCCTCGCCTGAATTAATAATATTTCGTTATGTTGCTTAAAAAAGGACTATTTGAAATTTTTTCTGTTTATCTTTTTTCTTTGCTATTCAATGGACTGTCATTAATATCATAAAAACATACAGATCGCCATTCAGTTGAGCATCCCTAATCCGGAATGCTTGGGACCGTAAATATTTTCGATTTTGGATTTTTCCTGATTTTGGAATGTGACCTGGTGGTGTTGCTTCCAGAGAAGTGAAAAGTTATTAAAAAAAAATTAGAGAGAAATGTAATCACGCGATTATTGGTCGTTGCTTAATTGTCTTCATAGAACACAAAACCTTTGTCAGTAAAGGTTTGGTTAATGACAAAAAAAAGGAATACCGTAGATTCCTCGTTGATAGAAAACCCAGAGAAATTCTTTGGCTTTATCAGCCCAAACAATTAGCATAAATTTGTTTTTCGAAAGTTTCATAGAAGATCAAGTATATCCTTCAGCTTAAGAAGAATGAATGTGCAAATATACCCATTTATCATATGACAGAACATCATCTTGAAAAGTTCTGGATTCGGGTGTTCAAGTATATTATTTTGTATTGCTTGCACATAATTTTTTCAAAAAACAAAAGGTCCAAAATTTGAGCCTTGTGGGATTCCTTCAAAGTTTAAATGTATGCATTGTTGTTTTAAGTATTGAAACCCATTGCAACAAATTTACAACAAACTATTTCAATAATAAATTTACTTATTTCAAACTATGTTTATTTCAAGCAAAAAAATAAATACTAAAATGTTGGTTTCCCTCAGTTTTTTTTTTTCTCGCGAAGACGATTATACATAATACATGTGCAACTCAGTAGCGCGATGGAACATAAATGATTTACTCTATAATAGCTGAGTGATTCTATTATTAACGACGAGGAAATGGTGGCGAAAAAAAAAAAAGCGAATCGATGTCGTAAGTAGGTGTCGAGTGAAGAGTATGTTGTTTCATTGGTTTTTCTCAGAGCTCTCATTGGGAAAGCCCCGAGATATTACGAAACAAAATAAAACGAAGTAACATTCAGCTTTTGCCTGGAAAAAGCATCAGGTTGAGAAGTTAAAGGTTAGACAAACGAACGGTTTGAATAGAACGTATTGTTTTGTTTATATAAGAGCTTCAAAGGAAAAACACTTCACTGAAAGTAAGAGAAGACTTCAGTGCCCGGGAAAAAGGAAGGATTTTTTTTTTTTTTTCCTGGGAACTAATTAAACCGTTGCTAGTGTTTGTTTTGTTTTTTACGAAAAAGAAATGAGAAGGTGTAGGCTACTGAGAATACCCTAATGTATTAAAATTTAGAATTATAACGTGATTCTAAGTAGGTTTAAAACATAAATGCATTCTAATCAGAACTGGAAAAGGAAAAAAAAAAAAGATGATTGGCTGCGTTTTTTCGTTTCAGGCAAACAAGGATTTCGTTTTTTGTTTTGTTTTTCGTTTTATGCTAAAATCTGAATTTCGGTTTCCGTTACGCTTAACATTATAACGAAATAATTAGGCAGTAAATAAAGAAAGGTGTTATTTATTTGTTTGTTTATTATAAATAATTTACCTAATGTACAACAATGAGAGAAAACCGATAGTGTAATTTTAGCTGAAGGTGATAAAACTCCGAGGAGAGTGAGAAATTACGCTACTTTTGTTTATAATCCAAAGGCGTTTCAAGGCATCTTTTAATGATAATGAAATTTATTTAACTTATTTATTTTATTCGTTAACTTTCTTGTTAAGGTCCTGACTCAATCAATTCAGGTGACTGCAAACCTTTTATTTCTTTTATATATTTCTTTTTCCAATGTACCTAAAATTCTGAAAATTTAAATATGAACTTGTGAAGCATGTGGGATTTCTATTTTCTTGTTTTTAATTTTCAAAATATTCTGCAATTCATTAAATTAAAATTTAAAAACAGTCAATTTTTGGGTGTTTTCGAGATATTACTCGGTATTTTCAACTCAATTTGAAGAAAATTTGACGAAAATCTAAAATGATAAAAAATTAGTAAAATAATGTTTTATATTTAAAATATTTATTATTACAGCATTAGTTAATTTTAAAAAAAATAAAAATTGCGTTTTTATAAAATTGTGAGAGATTAAATTATTATTTTAAAAGTTAATAATAAATAAATAATAATAATAATAAATATTTTAAATACAAAAAATTATTTTACAAATTTTTATCATTTCAGGTTTTCGTCAAATTTTTTTCAGTTAAAAAGGCCGACTAATACCTCGAAAATACCAAAAAAAAATGACTGATTTTGAATTTTAATTTAATTAATTGCAGAATATTTTGAAAATTAAAACAAGAAAATTGAAATCCCAGATGTTTCACAAGTTCATTTTTAAATTTTCAGAATTTTACATGTTTTGGAAAAAGTAATATATAAAAGAAATAAAAGGTTTGCAGTCGTCTGCAGTTGCTTGAATCAGGACTTTAATGTCAAACCAATTCGTTATTTCGTTACTTATGCATGACGTTTCCTAGCAATGATCCTAGCATTTGAAAAATTAAGAGCTGTTGAACCTTGAAGTATGTACAATTTCCCAGAATGAAAACCAAAAAGGGAAGGCGGTAAATATCAGACCAGGTCAGTGGCGGCTCGTGGCTGTTAAGTTAGGTGAAGAGCTAGTAGGAAAATAATTATATTATAATATATCATAATATATATATTATAAATTATATATATTATATAAAATATAAAATATTATAATAACTTTCTTACCTTCGTCTTTTCAACGTGAAAATGATGTTTCTAATAAAACACACACTATACCTTAAACAGGATTCATATTTAAAATAGCAGAGCACTGCGAAACAAGCGAAAGAATTTCACTTTGGAAGAAGAGAGGATATTTCTCAGTTGTAACTTCACCTATACGATGCTATACAGCGGGTGACGTCACGGGTTGTCATAGCAACCATCGCTTCGGTTATGCAGCTAGTCTCCGCCCCTGAGGTTGAGAAACTTCATATAATAGCCTTCTTCACTTGGCTCGGTGCCAGAACAAAGTCTCGGGACTTATAAACGGCGCGGGACTTACAAAATACAAAAATACGTTTCTATTAAAACCAACATACGTGATACGGAAAATAAATTTTTCCTTATAATAATTGTTATATTAAAAATAAATAATATTGTATCATAAATGATTGGTGAAGTGCCACTTCACCTACTTCCCCCGAATAGCCGCCACTGGACCAGGTGAATTCTAAGTCGTCAGTACAATAGCTGGAGAAACAGTTATTGAGTTTGAACATAGTATCTGTAAGCTTAGATTCTACATTGTCTGCCGAATCATTCGGTTATGTTGAACCTTTTTTTTTTTTTTTTTTTTTTTTTTTTTTTTTTTTTTTTTTTTTTTGAGATTAAAGAATTTAAAATAAATTTCAAAATTTATAATTAACCAGTAGTGATTAATTATGTTACGTACATTATGTACTAATTATGTTACATACATTAGGCTAGGTATTTTTTGAGGTATGAATGATGGGAAAAAGAACTTAAAAGATTTCGTTATAATAATTATAATTTTATTCTCACCTTTAAATTACATTTCTTAAAGCTACATGCAGTTTTCTTATCAGTTGAAAAACGCTGTTCTGTAAATTAAAATAACAGTTTACCTTTGCCTTGCATACGTTCGATGAATCAAACACTGGAAAGGCATAACCTTTATCCTAGATATCATGTGTCCATTATTCGATATGGAACACGAAGTCTCCATTTTATAGATTCATAGTTCACTTTTATCATTAGAAATCTTATATTGGTGTTATACCACATACATTCTAAACACCAATAGATTGCAGATTCAACTTCACCTTGTACAAATGTTGGCACTTTATTTAGTTGAATAAACGAGATCCTTTATTTTGTTTCGGCAGAGCGATCTCTCTCTCTCAATATACTTCATTTCAGCTGGCCATATTTTTTTTTTTTTTATCTTCTTTTTCAAAAAAAAAAACTTCTTTCTTTTTTTGTTTACTATATCGCGTCGAAGTTCACGATATTGTCTTCACTTAAATGCATTTAATTATTGTTACATGATAATACCTGTATATTGCTATTTTCCTTTAACTATATATAGCAATAAACAAAACATTTTTAACGTGCGGATAATCAATTATCGTGCGGATTTTGTTTAATAAATTTTTATTTATTATTTTCTTGAATCACCCGATGAAGCCAATCATTGCATTGGAGAAATCGATAGTGTTACTGATATTTCATGTATGTATTATGTATTTACTTGTTTAGTATGTGCGGTGGCTTTGCTTATATATATAGCAATACTCTTATTCTTATGCATTCTGAATATATCGTACACAAAACAATAAATTACTTTTATTATTTAATTCACAGTTCATAGTTCACTGTTCAGTTCACAGGATTCAATTTAGAAATTTAAATTAACATCGTTACAATTAAGGAAGATTACTTTTATTCCTTGTCTCTCCCTTAACTTTCACTAATGTTATAAAGTCAGAGAAATAGGCCTCTTTTTGTAACACTTTTGCATGATCTATCCACTGATTTATTCTTTGTTTAATTTGGTTAATTTAATGCTTTGGTCTTGAGACTCTATTAAACTTCAAAACGAGGATTCAATGTGTCATCATCACAGCTTACGAATGTATAGAAATGAAAAGACAACATCAGAGAGGTCTGCAACTCTTACAACAAAACATATGATAATAATATTTCAATATATAAAGATAACAACGAGCAGTTATATGTAGCAGTCGTTATTAAGTTATGATGCTCGAAAGATAATAATAATGTTTTGAATTAACTTGACGATGTACACAATGGCACCGAAGATAGAAAGCTGCTTTATAGTATCTGTCACTTTTCATTCAAAATATAATCTGTTACAAGAAAAACTAAGCATTAAACTCATACAATTACAGATTCAGTGTGCTACTTTTGAAGTTTTCATACCTGGAATCCAAGACAGGCTGTTTCTAGCTTTCATCAGTTGAATTCGCCCAGTACTCACAGCTCAGTAGAATCAAAAGAAATATAAATAAAGCACAAAATTAAACGAAACAATGACCCTTGAGTTAAAAAAACATCAAAAAACAAAAGGGCAATAAATTAATCTCCGCTAGCAGAACGCTTAGCTTATGAAGGTTTAATTTGTAAAGGAAACATAGACATAATATCAAAATTTAACGTGATGATTTATGTAACAAGACTCCTTTATAAGCTACGCTAATCCTCCCTAAACAACGCTTAGCTCTCCTAGAACAACAATTATTGCCATTTTTATTCTTAATTTATATTTTGATGCTTTTTTAACTCAAGAATCTATTTTTTGTTTATTTGTCCTGTGTTTATGTTTCTTTTGATTCTACTGAGCTATTGAGTACTGGGCGAACCCAACTGACGAAAGCTAGAAACAGTCTGTCTTGGATTCCCAGTCAGGAAACTCCAACAATAGCTCAGTGAATCTTTGTGTGCGTTTATTTTTTATTCTTATGTATGTATCACGAATGTCAAATTTTGATATTTTAAATTTTGATAATATCTTTTGTTGTAAAATAAGATTTTTTAATGTAAGGGAAGGGCCCCCCCCCCCCATGAGAGGCTTTGGAGTGACTACAAAGTTTAGGGGTGAGGGTTCTTTTAAGGGGAGTTGACATTTGGCGGTTCTGGTGCAACAGTTGAATAATTTTAAATTTAATTTTAAAAAAATGCACAAATCATTAATGTTTCAACTGTTTTATCTCCAACTGCTTGTCCCTGCTGGAGTTTTTTTTTTTAAATGCTTTCAATTCATTGATATAACATTATAAACAGTGTGTATTCTTTTAGTATATAAATCTTATCAAGAATGGGGTTATCAGTTTCGCCTCGACACCAGGTAAACGTGAAGTAATGTCTTGAGTGAAGCTGGAACCAATCAGGAGAAAGGGTTCGATAAGCTTGATGAGTGCCGTGTGCAAACGTATGACTCAGTCAGTCAGTTATTTTCTGGTTTTCTTCAGCAATGGACACATTTGCTATCTATTGTTTCTGCGACGTTTAAATTTACTTTACTTCATATTAACTGTGTGTGTGTGTGTGTGTTAAAAAATAAAATCATACTAAGATTCAAAATGTTAACTGATTGTTTGTATCACGCCTTTTATTGCAATCAGTGATAATCATAGCAAATACCTTTTATGTGTTAGTCATATTTTAACATAAAAATAAGAAACATTGCTCTTTCTTTCGTAAAGAGAAGTTGGGTCGAAAATATTGTAAAACATGTGGTGACATCGAAAGGACTATTTAACTTGAAGAAAGATCGTTACCCTTGAAAAGGAGAGTAATGCTGGATGTCCCAAAAATTTCTAAGCATACTAAGTACGCCTAAGATACCTATACATTCCGATTTACGTAGAATAATAATAATGTAGTATTTTTTATTTTGATAACTCATTTCGAAATTCTGAATTTTAATTTTTTTTTTTATACTCAACATGCTTTAATTTAAAATCTCCTTATATCAGTTGTTCTGCAACTGTAGTGTTCGAATGAATCTGCGTGAAGGCGGCGATGCAATAATTTGTTCCTGAAATTTTGTCTTACGTCAACTATTTTTTCCTTTAATAATAAATTAGTGTTATTAAAAAAAAAAAGAAACTTGAATAATAAAATGATGTAATTTTAGATAATTAATATTATTAAATTTCTTTGTTTTTCAAATACCTTAGTTTAGCTCAGTTTATATATCTTCTCTGATATCTTTTCTTATGTTATTACAAAGAATATAATTGCATGTGTATTTATTACTTTGTAATGTACAAAATGAATTTATTTTATTTCTTCTTATTTTTTTTTTTTTCCAATGCATAAGTTTAATGTGCGTACAAACAATTACATGAGAAATAAAAGGAAAACGCGCAAGACTAAGAGTTCACTGATCTCTTTTTTTGGAATTGTGATACCGGGAATCCAAGATAGCCTATTTCACGTTTACTAACCATCGTCAGTTGGATCCGCCCAGTATCTTACATCTCAGTGAACTCGGAAAACTTATAAAGAAAACAAAAGCAAATATCACAATGGCCCTCCATTTAAAAAAAAACATCAAAAGCTAAATAAAGAATAAAGAACTCTTACAAACTAAGCGATCGCTAGCGGGGATTAATTGATTGACCTTTTTATTCTTTATTTACGTTTTTATGTTTTTTAATTGGAGGGCCATTGTGATGTCTACTTTTGTTCTTTTTATATGTTTCCCGAGTTCACTGAGATGCAAGATACTGGGCGGATCCAACTGACGATGGTCAGGAAACCAGAAATGGTTCATCTTGGATTCCCGGTATCACAATTTCAAAAAACAGATCAGTGAACTCTCAGTCTTTGTGCGTTTTTCTTTTATTTCTTATTATTTATTTTTTTTTAATTTATTAAGATTACCTGCTGATTTAGTTTTCCGTAAGTATGTACATACGATACAAATTTAAATTCGCTTACATCCTTGAATATATTAAATTGTTTTCCTGATAATTAAAGATGCAGCTTTGTAGTGAGAAGTTTGAGGATTACTGCTTCACAGCATTAAAATTCAATGCCTACAATATATAATGCAACAAATCTCACTAGGAAAGTTCTTTTTAATTAAATACCTAACTGGGATTTTTTTTTTTTTTTTTTAACATCGAAGAAAATACTTTGGATTTAAATATAAAATTTAAAATTTAAGATCGTTTAATGAATATTGATTAACAAATTTACGTTCTTAATAAGTTCACAGTGGGCTTGAACTGCTGAGCGTCCAGGTACAAGGACATAAAAATACCAGTGCCTTTATTTTCGCATTAATTTTAGGAGTTAATTTATAAGCACTGCAGCACAAAGATTTAACTTCAGTATTCGCTCTTTTAGTGGCTAATAAGATGGACAATGTAGGATTGACTGGAATTTATTTATTTATTGTACTCTTGCGTCAACCTTATTGAACTGAAGTAAACAAAATGAGGGTAAAATTCTGACGAAATGTTTTTGTTTTTTTGCTTCGAAAACAAAAAGGCTGATGATTTTCGGTGAACCCGTTCGTGAAGCCTTGCAGTTCTTTTGTACCTCTTTTCCTATTCAATCTTCGAACGCCGTCTTGTTTTGATTGAGTATCGCGAAAGGGCAATTTGGTGTTTGTGCTTTGAATTCCACCGAACGAAACTAAATCCCTGTGTTTCCACGCGCAATGTACAGAGCAGCCACATTGGTCGCTTGCTTCGCGTCGCCATGGCAACGCTTTCTCCCGTGACATCAGGCGACGGACGCTACGGTTTTGCTTTTAACTGGGTTTGTAGAGGAATTAGCGGTTTTCAAAAACAAGAAAAACATAAACCGCCTTCGACATACTCTGTGCGCTGGCTTCCCCCTCGAGATCAGACGACGGAAATGGCAAAAGTGACAGGAAATGATTAACGGTGTGGCCAACAACAGGCTGATTTCCGTCTCTTTGCCTTCGACTCCAAATCAACCTTAAAAGCCATTGAATTCTAAATACACAGGATTTTTCTTTGAGACTCTACGTCCCAGCTTAATTGACTACATAGATAAGGATTGTGTGAGCATGAAGGTACAGTTTAATTTTTATTTCAATTCCTGATGAGCATCTTGTAAGGTCTCCAGGAAATTTATGGCTTTTCGAGAACTTTTTTTTTAATTATGTCTAAGCAACAATTAAGGACTTATTGAAACGGATAATTAAGGTCGACAATGATTGGTGTAATTAGATAACAGTTCGTATTTTTTTTTTTTTTTTTTGCTTCTATATTTTTAAAAACGTAACACGATCGTTGCAAACGGAGCCTTCATCACGAAAGCCCTGCAATGTAATTAATTCGCGAACAACTACTTGGGAGAATCGGACAAGAGAAACCGTCCCCGTTTCGAATAGATTGAAGTCAATGCACTCCACAAGCAATGAACTTGTTTCTGATGGAAACTTATAAAAAAAAATAACAGTTATAGTTTATCTAATAATAGTTCATATAATTAAAAAAAAAAAAAAACAGAATTATTATTATTTACCTTTAAGAAATCTCTAGAACAAAGGATACCTAATATTTCTAATGTATTAAAAAGTAAGTTTACTTTACAAAAACGGCCGGACTCAGGGATAGGCAAGCAAGGCGGTCGCTTTGTGAAATAATGATATGCATTGATTCTAGCTAGTTTATCAAGATAGTATTCATCAGCAAAGATATTCAAAATGTCTACAAAAAAGAATTAGAATGTCTTTAGTTTGTACATTTTGATTTAGAATACGAAAAATTTTATGTCCATGAAGTTTTTTATATATATATATATATATATATATATATATATATATATATATATATATATAAAGAGGTTCAGTAATAATAATCAATAAATGAAAGTTATAGCTTCTTATTTTATCTTAAGTTAAAAATAGGGCATTGAATGGACAAACTAGAACCATTTAGACAATTTTATTAAACTATTAACTCTTTTGCTGTTCAAGTCTTCAATTTATGAAAAGAGTAAATATTACTTGAGAAAAATAGCTGTGAAATATTGGAAGTATTCTAAATATATAAAGACTAACTTACAAAGCGAGAAGGGATCTATATTTAGTTTAACTTACTTAAAATTGCATTTTCACAAATATGAATGAAGAAAATCCTTATATTAGATAGAGATCTATAAGTTTTTATCGTAATTTGTATGCATTCACATAAAACGAAGGTGTATTTTATGTTTAGGCAATACTTGGGTACTTTGAAGACTTTCGAAAGCAGAGAAAGGGAAGTTTCTGTAATTAAAAATGAATTATTTTTTGTCTTTATAGGTGATAGCTGATGCCGTGACAGGAAGATCTATCATCCAGTCGGACTTGGTGCCCTGCGGGGTCAAAGGTCAGTCAGCCGATCCCGTTCGACCTTGGGATACAATGGAAGCGAAGGGGAGCGGATCACGCCACGTCAACAACTTCGGTAACTGAGAGCGGGACTTCACAAAGGACCTACCGTGAATGACAACATCGGAAACCTACGGACTGTCCAGTATTCACCCAAACCGACATCAGCTGCTTGTTCCAATTTCTTTCCGAAGCAAAAACGTATCGGAATAACCGAGTGACAGCTGCTTGTATCGACGTCTGGTGTTAGGCTTACGTGAATCGGAGCAAAGGCCCGAGAGAATTTCATCTGCGCGCGCTTCTGCCTTTCACCAAAAGAAAAAAAAACAAACAAAAAAAAAATCCTTCCGCGGAATCGACATCGGAAGTGACGTCAGAGCAATTGACGCCTGCGCCCTGCGGAACCGGAACAAAAGCCAACAGGTGGCTGTAAGTGCGCGTCGCCAGTCACCCCGAGCAACTGCATCTCTGCTTGGCAACTCTTCTCCCGCGGAAGCAGAAGACGACACGGCTCACGAAAATCAATGGCATCACCGAGGCTCTGAACACCGGAGGGAAAGCGAAGAGTTTGTGGCTCGCAGAGTTAAATGCGGCAGGCGGCGTTGGCGTCAAGAGACAGGCGCCGTCCGAAGCACGACATAAGTGTGCTTCCATTCGACCATGCTGAGCGCTCCCCTCGCCATGGAACTGAGCGTCCAGGGCAGCAATAGCAAATTGTCACCTGGCGACGGCGACTCGGTCGGACTGACCACGGCGCTCGCCAACGATCTCCGGTCGTCGTTCATGGACAAGGCGTCCATCGAAGCCAGGTACGGGCTCAGGGAACACAAGAAGAGCGTCAAAACTACCTTCCAAGGAAAAGTATACAACTTCCTGGAACGACCCACAGGATGGAAATGTTTCATTTACCACTTCACAGTGTGAGTACCCATTACGTCTATTTATTGAGATTAATTAACTAAACATTACTTATTCCTAGGTTTTTCCTGCATTTGTGTATGTTGATTGGTTGCAGCAAAAATTTGCGTAAATCATATGATCCTTAGAAAATAAGATTTATTTACATAAAAAACATGAGAAAAAGGTCTTGTTTTCCTTACAAAACAAATGTTTTCGATACTACAAGAACTTTTTTTTTTCATCAAAATTTCCTTACGTTAATGTAAACATAATCTCCATAAATTAATAACAAATATAAACAGTGAATTCAGATAGTTATTTAAGATACAGAATTGTGTCAACTTGGAAGATATTAAAAAATAAAAAATATAGTTTCAGTGAAATACATGAAATTACATAAACCTTTTCGAATAAAGGTTAGATGAATACACAAGTTTTGGATGATAAATAAGCGTTAGTGTGAATTGACATTAAGTGTGTGGATTATCTTGAGATCAAATGCAACTTGAATTATCTCATTATGAAATGCTGATCTTATCACGGTTTTTCGCTTGATATCGCTCTATTGCCAATTAAACCATTTTTTGGGATTGGGTTCCTGCAAAAAACTTTTTATTTTATTTATTTTTTTTCCTTACAATATCCCATCAATGCAAAATATAAACGATAAATGATTTGTCTTTCGGTTAAAATTTTATATTTTTATTCTTTAAAGATTGATATATTTTTTGTTTGAGCCAAGTTGTATTGAATGATTTTATTTTGAAGCTGAATTTTTATTATCGAAATGGAAAATACGAGAAATGGAAGCTTCTAAGAAATATTTATGTTCAAATATAGATACGAATGGATCGAAACAATTATAGGCCAACTTACGCCATTGAACAAATTGCTCTATTTATAATTCAGAACTTTATTCACGATGTCTATTTACTAATGGTAAAGCTTAAAAAAGAAAAATGTATTTTTATTATTTTTTTACTGAAAAAAAGAAAGCTTTTTTTCCAGTAAATAAAAATTTTTGCGACACGATTTAAGTAAAAATATTTAATTATTGTGTTCTTAGCATTGCTGAGAAATTGACACACCCATATTTTTTTTTAATGTAAAAATATATAATTTTACATATTTATTTTACAGGAAAAAGCCTAAATCTTTTATTAATAATAAGAGCAAATAAATATATAATATATTTATCTAATTACAGATTTGGTTTTTTTTTCTATAATAAAAAATATATTTATGTATTTTAAAAAAGTATGTAAAAATGTCTATGTGTGTCAATTTATCAGAATTGCTAAGAACAAAAAAATAAACATTTTACAATCATAACATAAAAATTTGTAAAAACTTCCTTTTCAATAAATAAAAGAAAAAAAAAAAATCATTTCTTTTCTAAACTTCACCATTAGTAAACAAACGTACATAAAAGCATAGTTATAAAAAAGTTTACATATTTTTTTTTCATCTAAGAAAAAGAGTAAGGATACAATATATAAACACTTGTTCGTTAATCAACAAAACTTCAAGATTTTTAATTAATGAATTCTTTAATTATTATTAATTATTATTATTATTTCAGTCCTGTGAGATTTTTAAATAAAATCTATCTGTACATGCTGTTGTTATAATACAGTTACAATGAATATAGTAGATGCATTATTTATAATTAACATAAATAATAGTAATAAAATACAAGTGGTTAAATAATTGTAGTAAGTAAATATAAATGAACTAATAATTACAATTTTATATATTTTATAAAGTGATTTTTCTATAGTATATTAAAGTAAATAACAGTAACAAAAATATAAGTGATTAGATAATTATGTAAATTAAATATAAATAGAATAATAATTACACTTTTATATACTAATGAAACAATTTGTTTATGATATCTATATAATATCAATTATATGTATAATAATATAGAAGGAGCTTTTTTTTTTAATATCTATTTTAGTTTAACATTAAAATCTATTTTATATAATAGATAAGTGGATATATTTTTTTATTTTAGGCATGTCTACATCAGTTTGATCAAATAATTAACTAAAGTTTGATGAATTTGTTAATAGTCATTTTATTTTTATTTGTACATTAGCGTCAATAGGAAGTTGTGTGTTTTTAGTTTCTCTTTATATAACATCAATCATAATTTCAAACTTTACGACATTCGATAATTTTAGTGTTATTAAAATCAAATCTTTCGAAGGTCGTATTTTACAACTGTTTGTTTAGCTACCGTTTATCGTGTCGGATCATTCGATCTCCTATGTAAATCATTTGAAGTACCATTTTGAATGAATGGGTGAGCAGACAGAATCAATTTACAGAATATTTGCATCTCGTCCAACTCGTGCTCGCATTTCATGTCTGTTTGTATAAATCCATTCGAATCCGTTTCAGTCATTTTGGGTAAAATTCCATAGCGTTTCTTATTGAGATTCGAAGCAGGTTGCACAAGTGGATTATCATCACTATCTTCTTCCAAATTCGTCTTCACCTACTAACCTCTGAAAAACCCATAGGGGTCTTCTCTTGGTATTTGGAATTACTGGAATACCCGTCTGTATTCTTAGGAAACTGGGCCAGAACTGAAACAGTTTTATTCCACTGAATTCATAATTGTCGTCATCTTATAGACACTCATTTTACAAGAAGAATAAATTCATTACTGAGCTTTCGAATCCTAACGTATTACAAAATCTTTACTTATTTATTTCTGTTATTTGTGCTTCTGTTGTTTTCGAAGAGATAATATTTAATGTCTCCCCTATTCTAAGAATTCCCATTACACCCTCACTTCGTCTCACCTCCCTCCCCCACCCTCCCTGTCTCCAAAAAATAAATAAGCTACAATACAACTCTGGACAAAAGCGTTCAAGGCTACTTTTTTGTGTGTACCTAAGGTCACTGCTTGAATTGAATACTGAAATTAAAAACACTATTATGTTGATCGTAAACAAAGCTAAATTGAGTTAATTTAATTTTTTTTATCACGATTAAGAAAATTTAATACGTTTTACATGGATTACTTAATATTGCTTCTTCAGAGCAATACATTACGTTAGGGGTTAGTCTGGGGAAGATGTCACACTTAAGTTATTATTGTTTTACTTGAAAATGACAAATCAAAAAAGAATTATTGAAATATCGCCAAATATTGCTCCTTCGTATAACTGTTAACTGAAAAAATATTAATGCACTACAGTTAATGCGGCAAATACAAAAATGCTCTTAAACTAAATTCATCAAAAGTGGCATATTCCCCCAATATGCGGGGGAGATACGATAGGTGATGAAGTTCAGAATAATAAAGAAAAACAAGTATATTCAACTAAGATTTAATAAGCATTATAAAAAAATTGTATTTGCCATAAATTAGGATAAGTAATACTGAAGAAAAACAGCCTTTAACACTTTGCACAAGTTGTCCTTGCTGCAATTTTCATGGAACCATTATTTGCATTTTACAGATTGACTCCAATAATTTAATTAATTCATTAAATAAATTGACTAAATCACTAAATTAATTAATTAATTACATTAAATAAAATGTTGCTCATTCGGTGGCATAATTAATTAATTGTTTCCTTTCTATTTCTTTATCGTATTTTTTGTTTTGTATAAAATAAGTTCAGTAATTTGGTGATTTGTATGGAAGAAATTGTATTGGTATATTTTGTAAAACTTAAGAGTCAAGTTTTACAATAGGCACTATAAATAAAGATAATCACAATTGTTAAAAAAATAAAAATATAAAACTAATCAAAATTATTTTAATTAAAAATAAATTTATCAATTTAATAATTCATAGAAGTGTAAATAAAAAATGATTGTTTTATAAAAAAAAAAAGAAGAAAGAAATACTTCATTTGTCGGGCTTTCGACATTTGATACTAATTATATGAAAAATATAATTATAATTTACATTTAAATACTATTATGTATTCTGAAATCATTACTCTTTAATACGTTGCATCTTCCCCCAAGCATTGGGGTAAGACGCCACAAAGATTTATTTTTGTTCAGTGGGAGCTGCCGTATTGCTTCAATCTACTATGCACTCAGAACCACGTGATAAAAATATCATGATTATATTACGTTTGCTATGATACATCGAGCGCTAAACCTTAAGTATGGTCAACAAAATATTATAACTTAAGTCCTCACCAAGTTCAAAGACTTCAGTTTTCCAGTTAACTATGATTAAACTCGATGTAAAACTGAAAACTTTCAACAAGCCTTCCCATAGAATGCTTCTATACTTAGCCATTCAAAGTTCTGTCATCTAATAAACGAACCATTACAAAACTTCAGTCTTTCCCCGACTTACTTGACTTGTATGATCTCGTTTCTCTTTCAAACAACGCATTGTCGAGTTTAGGAATTATTATCTATATAATACAAGATGGAGACAGTGATCTCTCGATAACTAAAAGTAAAAAAATAAAAAACAAGAATCAAATGTGGAATTCAAATCCTTGGATAGCGGCTCAGGCTACCACAAAAGGAATTTGACCACAAAAAAAAAAGAAAAAAAAAATATAACAAACCCTCTAAGGGGTAAAAGAAAGCAATTAAGTTACATATGAATGCCTTTTTGAGTCG
>JAFIDM010000004.1:26293251-26317113 GCA_023159025.1 Thereuonema tuberculata | reverse complement strand
ATAAGAATGCCTTTTTGAGTCGAGCTGATACTCTGGGACGGCCGTTTCGAGCTTGTTGGGCTTCCTCAGCCAGAGTTAATCAGCTAGTGCAAGACTCAAAAGGCGTACGAGGGGAGGTATTGAGCAGATTAGCTCTGGCTGAGGAGAGCCCAACAAGCTCGAAACTGCCGTCCCGGAGTATCAGCTCGACTCAAAAAGGCATTCTTATGTGATTAAATTGCTTTTCATTTACCCGTTAGAGGGTTTGTTTTTTCTTTTCTTATTTTTTTTTTCTTTTCTTTATGGTCAAATACCTTTTGTGCTATCCAAGGATTTGAATTCCACATTTGATTCTTGTTTTTTATTTTCTTACTTTTAGTTATTGAGGGGTCACAGTCTCCATCTTGTATTTTCAAAACCTCCCCTCGTACGCCTTTTGAGTCTTGCACTAGTTGATTAGCTCTGGCTGAGGAGAGCCCAACAAGCTCGAAACGGCCGTTCCAGAGTATCAGCTCGACTCAAAAAGGCATTCTTATGTAATTATCTATTCTTATGTGATTATAAAATCAAAACAAATTCTTCTTTTGGATGGGTTTTGCAATTATCCAATGAAGTTGAGAAACTTGACTTTTCTTCGTAGATGAGGTTAAGAGTATGCAGATGAGCTGTCAGAAACTTCGTGTTCTACAATGACAATAATGAAGGAATGAATTGAGTGTATATGAAATTAATACAATGTAAAGAACAGTGTTTAATTATTTGAATTTCTTTTTAAGATTTCTCTGCTGCATATTCAAAAAAATGAGTAAATTAATAATAGAAATTGTTAAAAAAAAATATTAAGATCTTTGTGTAACTTACTTATTTTCCTTATAGTAAAGATATAGAAATTGCCTTTTTTTTTTAATTAATTCATATCTATTCTTATAATTAGAATATAAACAGACTTATTATTATAGACACATTCATTGAAAACTTAGTTACCGGTATGTTAACCGTCATTAAAACATTTGATTCGACGGGCAGTGTTCTGACACAACGACGTCCAGTTATAGTTACAACAAATGAGAATCGAGGAAGGTCTTACAGTTGCCTAAACGAAGTCATATCGAAAACGTGCTATGATTCAGAAAACGTGGAAATTTACTTCTATGTACCGGAAGCTTCCTCTACTATTTCTGTTTGTCACATAAACCTTTTTTGTACACAAATTGTTCAGTATCGTTTCTTTTGGTGAATACTGTATACCTTAAAATAAACTACTATATTTTTGAGCGCAGTTCTCATATTTATAGCCTAATAAATTCCTCTCCTAAGCTCAATCTGCAAAACTTGTAATCAATGAATTTTCATGAAACCTGGTAAGTTCCAAGTTTGTCGAGATGGAGTGAAATTAAGCATGCTTCTAATCCTTTAAAAAAAAATAAAATCACACAAAAATCCTGCTCTAATTGACATGTTTTCATAGAATTTTATATTTATACCATGTTATGGGAAATAGAATTTTATTTATAAAGAAAAACACACTTTTTACAAAGAAAAACAGAACGATAAGGTTAATGTTTAAAGAAAAGAGAAGCGTTTTCACGCCAGCATGCTCCTGAAATTCAGAAGAAAAAAACTGTTGCCTGAAAAAGAAAAAAAAAAGATAAAAACGAAAAAGAATAACGGCGATATTTAATAGAAAACATTCATCATCAAATCTAAAATCGATCACACAGCAACAAGAAACTTCCAAACGACTGAAAATTTATACTTGAGAAAAGGGTTCTATTGAAGCAAAGCAATATATTTTCTTAGCACTTGAAAACACTTTGTTTCCTGCAAAAGGAACTTGAAGAAAATCTCTTACTAATTGGCAACAGCAAGGTTCTATCGCATCACAAATTACCAGGGTTGTTTACTTTCTTTGTCTTTTGTAATTACAGGCTTACCCACTAATGAAAATGAGAACGACGAAGATAGTGATAGTGCAAATTGAACAATACCAGATAAAAATATGTATATACCTTACAATATCAGATAAAAAACAAACAAACATGCATATTAATAAAAATACAGACAATCGTTCGTGTCAGATTTATATGGACCTTGGCTAAGAATACAATTTGACGTATGGTTTCTTTTCATTGGCGAATTATAATTCATTAATACTGTGCACTAATAGATAAAAAAAACAAGCACGCATTAATGATATTGTTACATAACTCACAACGATCTACAGAGATCTGAGACAGCCCAAATAGATAGACGCCTATCTGATGTTTTGTTTATAGCCACTGACTCCGGAAGTAGCGAATTCTTGCTGCGATTTCAGCTTCATTTCTGAAGTTTCATTAAGTAAATAAATTAGTACTCTATTTTAGAGAAACGTTATACATTTGAACGTTATATTTCGTCTTCAGAAAGCTGTAATTTATCAAAAGTTGTCGGTCTTCCGGAGTCTATTTCATTTGAGTTTACACAGGAAGTGAGTGTAGATCGGATCAATCTACTCTTAATTGTACAAAATTTATTGTAATATAAGTATCTAATAGTGTCATTTTACTTCGTAATTTCTTAATTATCTTTCCAGAAATGATAAATTGTTTTTAACTTACATTTGTTTAGATATATCTTTTGTTTTTGGAAAATTCGCTGTTGTCTCTAAGTGAAAGTTTCATCTATAAATTATTCGTTTATTACTTATCAATTAATAGCATTTTTTTTTTAAAATAATGAAATAACGATTTCTGGTTACAATCAAGCATACAGTTTTTTCCTTCCTGATTTATTTTTTTAACACATTTAGAAATTTTAGAAAATTTAGAAAAAAAATTTTAGAAAATTTAGAAAATTAAGAGTAAAAAAAAAAAGAGAAACAATCGTTAATACGAGAAAATACCTTCAATTTCCCCAGACAATATTTGTGCAAACGATTACATTTCTATTAAATTTAGATTGAGGCTTGAGATTATGTAAAATAAAAATGTTTCTTTGTGATCTGAATCCTAAATTCCGTGAGTTACGAATCTAGAATTATTAATAAGAAAACAGCTTGGGTCTTAAAATTCATTTATTCGTAATTGCTGTAGATCCGTTTAGATATGAACCAATTTAGATGCTGAACTATCTTAAATATTCCATTCGATTTCCTATATCCTTAGTTTTATTTTTACATTGTTTGAAGTTATTCCGTATTTCCGATTCCATTTTCTCTGGCAACAAAGAAAGTTTTTGTCAAAAATGTTAATAAGTCTATTTCAACATTTTTTAAATTTCTCGAAGCAAACGATTTTTAAGAATCTTAAATCATTTTTCTACTTCTTTTTTACAATTATTTATTTCGTTCAAACTGTGTTCGAACTATTAAAATATACAAACTTTTTATTCCTGATCATTTCGTGATGCAATTTCCGTTCTTTAGATGTCACTTTTCTCACAATTTATTTGGTCAAAAAACTATTTCTTTGCCAGTTGTCTGTAAAATTGAAGGCAATTTACTTGGTGTATTGCACAATCAAGAAAAATTCCAACTTACAGCTTAAATTCATACGTCACAATTTTAGGTCGTAATTTCTTTCTTATAAGTTTTTCTGGAAGCATTAGGAAAATAATGTGTTACAACAACTTCTATTCATTCAGTTTATAGATTAAAAATGACGTTCAGTGTGAACTCGACTACAGATTCTTTCAACGCCATCTTGAAAAACAAGATGTTTTCAAGATGGCGTCGTTTCGTCGCCATCGGGCGACCAGGTGTGAAGTTGTCCGAGATTCACTTATCCGTTCCAGATGGGACCAGGCCTGTTCTGGAATAATCCTGGTAATCGAAAACTTGTGGTTCTAATTCCATCCCTCCTAATCCAAAGGATAATTATGCCAAAAGAATAATCCTTCCTGTTTGAAGGACATTTTTCTTTTTTTCCCCTGATTAAGAAAAAAAAAAAGTCACTCAAAATCGCTGATTTTCATTCTGATAGTCTTCAAGGATAATGTAAAATGCAGATTCCCGTTATATAACTTCATCTCTGTCAACACACTGATATCAAAATCTATGATATCTAATCAAAATCTATAGCCTACATTTCTTTTAGCGAAACTTACTAAGTTTAAACTAAATTAACAAATGTAATTTAGCTTGTTAGTAAAGGAATTAATTGATTATTTAACCGAACCTCTAAATTTTCGTTTATTCATTAAAATTACTGGATCCGTGGCTCAGTGGTGGAGACGCGGGGTGGAGTACTGGAGGAGCCGGTTTCAATCCCGTCGAAGGTCGGGGAGTTTTTCGGCGGTTGTTACTTCTCCAGACGGACCGTAGGGTTCACCCAGCCCTATGTCAAAAGGATGCGGGGTTTCATATTCGGGGGGGGGGGGGAGTTAAAAGCGGGCTGATTATCCGACCACAACTGCTCCCATCAGGGCCGCCCAGAGACTAGTGGTGGCCCAGGGGCAACATTTGGATTTGTGGCCCCTCCCCCCATCCCAAAAATCTACAACCAAAAAAAGAAAAAAGGTCAATCCTATTTTATCAACCAAAAAAAAAAAAAAAAGATCAATCAATGCGGCGGGGGCCCCTGGGCCCGGTGGGGCCCCCCCTTTTTGGGGGGCCCCGGGGAAACCACCCCCTTTCCCCCCCCCCCCCCCCCCTCTGGGCGGCCCTGGCTCCCATTGGTGGAGAATTGCCGAAAATCTAAACATCCCTCGCACTCAAAGACCTGCTGGGCCTATAGTGAAACATCTTTTATCCTTAAAATTACAATCCCCACTAACAGCTTGGCCAATTTTTATTTATCTATTTATATCAGCGTTGCTTTCAAAACATGTATGTATAGTTCATAGATAAATAATAACAGTTGTACTAAAAAAAAAAAGAACAGTTATTTGGTATAACATTTTGATACAACTAAGATATCATCTACTTATCTACGACATTCGCATTCGAAATTAAATTTCCTAATAGCATGTTTGTCTCCCCAATATTACTTAACTATAAACTGCAGACAAGTTCTGATAGAGGAGACATTACATCCGCCCTCTCTTCCCTTCTACTTCCATGAGAACTTTTTTTTCTTTGGTAGATGTGTTCTCAAAAATGACAAAAAAAAAAACAAGCTTTGATACTCAAAATTTAACAACCTCAGAATAAAATAAATATATGTATAAAGCAGAATACTAACCCGAAATGTTATTATTACGTCGAGATAGCGTCCATAGTAGATTCTTTTGACACACATGTTCTCAGTTTGCAAAAATTCTTTAAAAAAATATTTAATCAGATGTCTTAATTAAGTCAATTAACACTTGAAAGATAACTAAGATAACACCACTGCAAGAAAAATATTTAACAGTATTTGCAAAAACTATTTAACTTTTAAACAACGTAAAAGATTTTATAAAAAAGTATAAATAATATTGTGAGTTTTATTTTTTGCATTTTTTTTAACTCTTTATTTCTTTACAATAAAATTAATAATAAGAAAATAAAGGACATAAATTCTTTTTTTAAGTTAGCTGTCAATGAAGATGTTTTGTAACGGATGAAATACAGATATTGTCGAAACTAAAAAAGAATTGTAAAGTAAATTTAATAATAACAACGATAACTGTTATTGTTGTTATTATTTTTCTATATTCATTCATTTTATTTCGATTAAATTTTAACTTAATCGTATTAATAAGCATTAGCTCAGCTTTCTATCAACAGGTGCTAAAGTTGAATAAATACATATTGATACAATTATTATACTTCATTATAATTAAAATATTGATCAATGAGATATAATAATTAGATAAAAGTTGTCGATAATGTATTAATTCCTTATAATTAGGCTTGAAAATTTCAGAGCGTCGTAACTTGAAAATAAAGTATTAGAATATTGACTGATGCTGAATTTTTTTTTATAAAGATTTCAAAATCATTTATTATAATAGCTTTTAAAATAGATTAAAAGCAACTTAACTACGGATCAAGTGAAGAAAATGGATGGAGGACAGAAGTAATCGGGGGATCTTAATAACAAAGCAAGTTAGAATTAAAGCACAATAAGGTATTAGTGTAATGAATTAAATGAATGGAGAAAATATTTATCTTCTAGAATATGAGGATTATGGAATTACATTATCAATGTAATCAATGGATTTTTATTAATAAATACAATGGTTTGCGTAACTATTGGTCAAAGAATCCCAAACCCAACTTAAAGATAAGGTAAATGATCATCGGAAGCGCAGTGGTGCCTCAAAAGAAAAATGAACAATAAAAAACTCACCAATGAAGTATTAGTGAGAAACTTCATGTGCCAGCCGTCCGCCGGGCTCAGTGATTTTTTTTAAAGCATAAAAATTCAATCTGCGCCTTTGAATTATTAATAAGAACAATGGGTGAGACCAAATTGTTTACAAGTGACATCCTGGAACAGCTGTTTCACGCTCTTTGGCGATCATCAGCCAGGAGCAGTCATTAGTAAATAACAAGGTCTCCGTAGTGAGGCTAATATATAAGGTCAATTATGTTCATTTAATATAAAAATCTAGATATGAAATAAATATTAAAAACTTCTCTACATCACAAAGGTAAAGTTTATTACAAGAGGGAAGGATATTTTCTTATCCTTTCTCTTTGTTTAGTTCAAACTACAGTAACAAAAAAAAACCAAAACAAATATATTAGTAATGGCGCTGTGAAGTAAAAAAATTAAAAAAAAAAAATGTTTTTTTTTTTTCGCAGTGACGCCAAAGCTGAAGAAACGAGATCTTATTTCTTTGGTTTCAAGTGATCTCTAGAATCTTTTTTCCATCTCGAGAATCCCCGGTCTCGTTGAAGTCACGTGATTCAAGTACGGTTATATTTTGTGGAAGTGAATTCAATTATTTCGTTGGAAACATTTTTTTTTTTTTTAAATAAAATAACAACAACTGTATGTATCTATAAATAATGCATTTCAATGTGTCTCCTGCAGACTTCCATTTGCTTTCTCTTTCTCCCCCGCCCCCCTGACAAAAAAATGAAGTTCATGCTATACAATAAAAAAAAATATAAGAAATTGATTTTATAATTTGGAACAACCTAGAAGTCAAAATCTACAAATAGCACTTATTATTCAAGCTTTTAATTATTATAAAGTTATTTATAAAATAAATTTATTTGTTGTATTAAAATAATTAACGATATCTTTATCATACAAAAAAAAAAAATGATTTAATTTTAATATGTCGTTGTACAGGTGTTACATATTTATATAATGTACTTATTCAAATTTAAGTTAAATTGTACTTATTCAAATTTAAGTTAAATTGTACTTATTCAAATTTAAGTTAAATTGTACTTATTTAAATTTAAGTTAAATTGTACTTATTCAAATTTAAGTTAAATTGTACTTATTCAAATTTAAGTTAAATTGTACTTATTTAAATTAATTGCACTAGGATACATTAATAACCTTTTTTTATGACCCCGTAAGGAGGAACTATTGGTTTTTCCCATGAATTTGTATTCATGTGTGTGTATAACTCCTTTCTCAGACCTTACCGGAAGTCGCAGCCCTATGAGTCATAAAGTTAGTTTCAATCAACACTGAATCGAGTAGTCTACGAATCACTGGGATTCCCTCGATCTAATGTAGTCACTTTCTCAGAATGACGCGAATGGTGCAAAAGGGGTTCTAGCCGTACTAAAATGAAATCATGTGGTAAATGTATAGTGTGAAAATGAAAAAAAAAAAAATGACTTAAGCTTCCAAGAATAAATTTTTCCTAACAAAATATTATATTTGTGTGAAATCGTAAATTAAGGAAAATGATTTAATCGTTTGCATACAAAAATCATGTGACGGGACACAACGTTATTAATAAATTATTAACAAGGAGTTGCAACAGATGCATGGCTAATAGAGAATAAACTATACCAATGGATTGTTGGTGTGATTCGCTCTGAAGAAGCAGCAAAACTCGATCGCAAAAGATCGGAGGGATTGATCTCTATATTAATTTCTTTTATAATAGTTAATAAGGAAAAATAAAGTTTCCTCTGAGAAATACACCCAATATCCGTAAGATTATTCAGCATTGAGAAGATGAACGCTAAATAGAATTCACTTCGGACTGCCCAGAGGCAAGCAGAGTTTCGGCGTAGATCCGAAAGGATTAGAATACGTTCTAAAGAGCGAGGGAATTCATACTACTACTGAAAAAGAAAGAAAAAAGTAAATTCACAGTTTTGGATTATTAAGTATATCTTAAGCCCCGCGAACACCATCCAACTTTCCACCAACTTTGGTCGACCGACTTCGAGTCCGCCAACTTTTTGTCAGCCGTCCCACCATCCAACTCGCAAATGAGTCGGTCGTGATAGAAGAAATCCCATAATGCAATGCATTTCCCCCAGCAGATGTGGAAACTCCGAAAAAATCGAGGTTTTGAAACCTCTCTGATAAATTCTGCCGCATACAATTACTGCATTTCAGTATAAACTATTTATGCATGAAAGAAACTCGCAATACTCTGATATTCTTTGTATATGCGCTTGTCTTCGACTCGAATCGGTGAACTCGTTTTAGACGCCATTTCTTTCCATGGCGTGACGTCACAACTGACGTGTTGCAACGCTGCCCTGTGATTGGGTAATTCCGACCAACTTCCAACCAACTTTCCGATTGCCAGTGGACAACCAACTCGCGTCGACGGACTAAAGTTGGTGGCAAGTTGCTGAAAAACTGGCTCAAGACTGTCTCTACCAACTCGTGACGTCAAAATCGGCCGACTAAGTTGGTGGAAAGTTGGATGGTGTTCGCGGGGCTTTACAGTCCTTTTAAAATTAAAGTAATAATTTATATAATTATATAATTCACTTTTGGAATTCTTATTAGGTTATTATGTGTGTAATTTTTTTATTAAAACCTTTTCGTTTCCAAATAACTATGTGATAAAAATTTCAGTAATAATAAAAATAAACAGAGATAAGTAAAACTAATTATAAAAATACGTTGACGGTATTAATACAGTGACAGAAAACTTTGCGCAGCCGCAACAATTTGAACTGATGAAGGCTAACGACCGCAACGTTTTCTATCACTGTATTAATATTGTCGATGTATTAAAAAATATTAAGTATTACTGAAACCTTTTCTCTTAAAATAATCTCTAAGGATATTTATAATAGAAACTGTAAAAGTACGAGATCTCGTAATTCAATGCTCTTATAATCTTATCATTTTATTATGTAATATTGATCGTATTACTAAATTAATCTTAAATATGTCTATCTACTAAAGTGTTTTATTGAACTTTTAATTCTCCTATCTAATCAGTCGGGGGCAGAAAATGTTTATTTTTAAATATTTTTGTTTCTTTTTTAAGTATTGAATCAGAGGACTTGTTTCTGTTGTTATATAAAGAAAATATCTTATAAGTGTAATTTAAGTTCTTATATTTATATACTCAAGACCAATTATTTTATTTTAATTGATCTAACATATATTTCCAGGACAATATTATATTTTATAAATAAATAAAAATAAGAAGTTAGAAAGCTCTATATTTCTAATTTTCAATTATAATATCAACTGAATAAAAAAAATTCTCATTATTTACTTGAATTGTTTAAATCGAATTAATTTTAATCGAATTAAATCACGAGCGATGAATTAAAATTCATTGTTTAAGATAATGAGATGTTAACAGAAATATAATAGATATTTATTGTTTTTATTGAATATAAATTTTTTTATCTATTGTTTAGATTTCAATTCTTTTCTATGGGGATTTTTGTCGTTTTCTCATGCTTTTTTCTGTACAAGGAGCCATTTTAGAGAAGATTTCAGATATGAGAGTTAGATTTCAAAGGAAGACCGCATTGAGTTCATTTAGTATCTCTAGATCCTCCTTTTGCACGAATGGCCGATAGCCACCTTGAATCAAAAGTGGTGTATTGGGTCGAGGACATCGTATTTGTTCTAACTTGGTCGATTCAGTAAAGATAGACTATTTTCCAGTTGTCGACTATTTTCCTTAAATGCACACTTAAAACCTAAAGTAGCAGTTTTTTTTCCAAACCTCCAGGCCATGGGGAGTCCAATGCTGTATGATTTATGGGGTTCCGACTCTCGGTTGTGAAGAGAGTTTTTTTACACACACGCACATATTTAAAAGAAACGTACGAATGAACCCTATTAGCTCCTTATTATGGTAGCCTAGACGTTAATTTTTCCCTCGTTGTTTTCAAGTAAAGTTTTGAATTAACTCAAGACGATTCAGCCACTCAGAGAAGTTGTCTGAAGAATAATCAGAAAGAACTGATTATTCCTACGTTAGAAAATAATTTCAAGCTATTAGTCTTTTCTTGCAACTGTTGTCGAAAGACAGACAAATTTATCGTAGGCTTCGTTTTTGGCTTTGTATTTTTTCCCGTAACTAATCTTCTGGCTGTGTTTTCCATTGGCCAAAATCATTTCTTCGTAGTGCTTTTATTCGTTATCCGTGCAGGCATTCCGTTTTGACACAGTGACAATGATCAATTGGACACAATTCAAATTGTTGGTTGACATTTATTCTTGTTATTTTTCCTAAACAAAACATGTGGTTTAGCATCTTTTTTTAAGTTGAAATGAAAATAAATCAATGGTAGCTGAAAGACACAAGCAAACGAAGGTTTTTATCTACTGTATCACAATATTCTTTGCGTTTCACTAAGTTTTCGCATGATTAATTACTTCCCATTTGTATTTACATTTAAATCTCTGTCAATTGCATCACTTGAGATTATCTCTATCTTCCACAGTGGAATCTACAGTTTCCATTTTAATCTGTTGTTCCTCCGTTGTCTTGGTAACATCAGCATAATCCATAAGCTGCTGTTACGAAATCTCCATGATTTTAACTTTTTGTACTATTAATTTTATTATTATTAATATTTAAAGAAAAAAGTCAGTCCTCCTAAGTAAAAATACAAAAAAAATATCTGCAAACAAAATAAACCTTATAATTTATTTTCATAGATGAAAATGGGAGACTCAGGAAATAAAAAAAAAAATGGATCAGATAATGTCTGTTATTGCATTGGCTGCCATTGTTCAACGATAAATGTTAACTAGGGACATAGCACTATAGTTTAAAATAAATTTCTTCCAACACCAGAGTCATAATAAGGTTTTATTCCAACACCAACAGACTTAATTACAAAATACAATTTATTGAGAATTTTGAATGAAGAGGTAATTTATTATTATTCGTCAAATAAATAATGCAATTTTTGAGAGATCTACTGTCTTCCATAGAAGCATCCTTATATGCTGTTGCTCTAAAGTCTCTACGAACATAAATTATTCCAAATTAATTAATTAACTAAATTAACTGATCAGATGAAAACTAATGCCATGTGGAGTTGTTAATATTATATAACAAACGGGTTCATTACTTTTATCTTTCTTGTATAATTCGATCCTAAAACGCCAAAAACGTAAGTAAGTGGAGAGACTTGAACTTGAACACTTCCATTCAACTAAAAGGTATTCATATCCAAATAAATTAGGAAAAAGAAAGTAGTTACATTTACGTCCTGTGAACAAGTAACACGTGACCAAAATTCTTTGGTTTTAATTCTTGCCTTTAATTCTTGCTGTTAGTAAAACAATTTCTTTTTTTATCTATCTTTTGAATGAGAACACAAACGACTTGATTTTCCACTTGATATGTGTACAACATATCGTTGTATCCTTTCTTCAGGCCTTTATCACTGCAATGTTGGTTCTAGTTCACATCCTGATAAAGCAGGGTTATTTTTCTTCCAAATGGACAGGTTATTACAACGTTCCTGTACTTCTCGTGAAGATATTGAAATATCTACTCTTTCATATTTGCCAGTTGATTTAAATAAGTAGAAGTTGAAGATTAAAGACCAATTTCCGCTAAGGTCTATCACTTATTCAACTGCCTGATCTATAATTTTACAATTTCTCTTGTAATATCAACTGCTTGTGAAACTTTCTGAAAATATTGACAAAGTCGCTATCAACAGATGATGGAATAAGCAGAAAATGTTTTGGAGTACTTTAGTAGCATTCATTGGCTAAAACACAATATAATCTAAATTTCAATTAATGTAATGTTGTCTGTGCATTTCACACACCCTAGTATTCATCTGAATTTACGATATTTGATGAAAACTCGGATGAAAGCTGATACAGTGAAACCTGCTAAGTTGACCACCTAGTGGTTCCACGTTTTCGTGGTCAACTTAGACAGGTGGTCAACTTACCAAGGGTACAATACTTACTTTTTGATTTTCATATTTTATCATCTACGTACTACTACTATACATATACGTAGTATAGTATTATAAAATTACACAAAATAGGAATAATATTGCTTATTAGGGCTAAACATTAATTATACATACTTATTAATTATTGGATATGGTCGTAGTTACTATTGTATGTACTACAGTAGTAAGTTGAACAGAAACAAGTTAATTTAATTATGAAACTCAATTTATTATTACAGTAATACATTTTGCATAGGTATAATAAACTTAGTGTACGTATTAAGGGTTTGTACTTCACACATACTATGCTAAAATTCGGTAAGTGGTAAGTAATTGTAAGTGGTCAACTTACAAAGGTTTTGAGCTATGTTTTGTGACAAATTCTACTTAATTACCTGGTCAACATACAAGTTAGACAGGTGGTCAACTTATAAAGGTGGTCAACTTGACAGGTTTCACTGTACTAACAAATGAAATGATCGGATATTGTAGTCATTCGATCCGAAATTAAAGACCAACACACAAGAACATTTTGTCCTCCTAGCATAACCACTGGTAAACGTTGGCAATGCACAAATCCAGGGTGTCTACCAACCGGGAAATCCGAAAAACCGGGAATTGTACGGGAAATTTGGGCTGACATGGAATGTACGGGAAAATCAGAGTATGTCCTTAAATTTTCAGAATTTTTTTTTTTTTCTGGTTGAACAGAATTTGTTGTGAAAATGTCCTTAAATGTACGGGAATTGTCCTTAAATTTTTTGTTTGAGATTCAGTAGACACCGTGAAATCGAATTTTAGTTGAAATTAAAATTATTCCTATGCAAATTCTGACATATTACAGGTTAGTCTTTCAAATACCAAAAAAAAAAAAAAGTTTCTATTTCGCAGACTTGTCACAGAAGCAATAACTTTGTTACTGATGCAATTGCAAGTAAACAGATAAATCAGAATTGTCCTTTAGCTATGAGATAAGCGATCAATGAATTTGAAAGTCATTATAAACAATAAAAAACTGTTTTCTGAGCCATTTCCCTTCGGTTAATGGATTGATTCTGCCCCATGATTGATATCGTTTTGAAGTCAAATAATTTTGTAATCGTTCTATGAAACAGTCCATATTGGGACTGTTCAGGGTAGCATAAATTAGGATTTTAAGTAGCAATTAGTACTTGTCGCCTAAAACCTATCGTCTCTGAATTTTGCGACGCCCGATTGTCTTACGAAATGCGTTTAACTCGTCGCTCACAGTATTAGAAGGTTGGCTGTTCGATTCCTGCTAAATTCTGGATTAATTTTCCCGTTTCAGGCGTCCATGAAACTTGTTCTTCTTTAAAGAGAGAACTAGAAGTGTTTCCTGGGGATTTAACTGATTGATCTCGGCCGAATTCCATTTTCACTTTTGTTCCTTTCGAGACGCCTCTGAAATTTACGTGATGCCTTTTGTCAGTTGAATACCACTTCCCTCGATTTTAATGACCAATTACGGTAGTTAAGGAATTTAAAGAATCCTCTCCCCCTCTTCTGCATCAGTTAGACATCGGATATAATATTAAAACCTAAATTAGTTGCTTTAAGATGTTTTGTCGTATCTTTTTTAATGGATTTATTTATTTTTTGTTTTTATTTATTTATTTATTTTTCAGTGAAAGTAAATCGTGTTCCTTCATTTCCTCATCAGCTTTGCCCTAATAAAAAATAAAAATAGAAAAATGTCGCAAATCCTAAGCAATTATGTGGGTGTGTTCTTGAAATAGCTTCCGCATTTGTTGTGCCTCCGATGGCCTTTATTGACACTCGACTTGCAATTGCTAATGGATTCCCAGTTACATACTTTCAGTTTGAAAACCAGAATTGGATCATTTCTCCCCGAATTTTTCATGATGCGACACTTACACATCAAACACGATGTTTAATGCTTTTGATAAACAAATCTTACCTTTTTCTTCTTTTCACCTTGCTATTTTTTTAATAATACAAAATAAAAATAAAGGAGCTGATTAAACATATTAATTTTAATTATATAATTCTTTTTAGCGACTCATTTGAGAGCTATTGTGATAGCGACCAAAGTTGGTAGCGATTGCGTTTGTCCTGTCCGTCCATCTTTCCGTGTCTGGGCCCAACCTCTAACAACTCCCGAACGGAAGGTCGGATCGATAACGGATTTCACCATCGTGTTCAGAGGCCCAAACACTGTAGAAATGGGGTATTTTTAGGGGCCTTCGTCCCCCCCCCTCCCCCATGTTCGAGATATTTGACATTGTTTTCATTACATTTCCGTACATTAGCTTGAATGTTAGAAATGCAACCATCTCATTTCAGTTATTAGCTATTGCTTAATGGGTAAGGTTTCGGATTAATATGCTGGAGGTTGTCGGTTCGAATCCGTACATCTCTATTGTTCTGTTTTTCTTATTTTCCTAACTTTTTTTTATTTTTCCTGACGTTAATGTACTTCCTTTTTATTATTATTATTTTTAATTTTTTATGCTATGGGTCGCCCTTAAATTTATCCTTTAGCACAAAATTATATTCCCTTCTTTATATTAAGAATTTCCGATAGGGAATAATTGATTTATTTTGTTTGCGCATTAAACAAAGAATTAAACAAAAGTTTCATAATTTTACTTCTATAGTATATAAAGAAATATAAAAATATTCTCCAGCAATGATTAACGTTAAAAATTTCCGTTTTTGTCGTTTACACAACTTTAAGAGAGAGAAAAAAAGTAGAGAAATAATATTTTAGAGAAAGTAGGCTTTAATTTTTACAGTAAAATAAAACAAAGAACGCACATAACTAAAAAAAAAAAAACACACACACACAAATTCACTGAGCTATTTTTTGATATTTGTGCTGGAAATCGAGGACAGTACTGTTTCGAGGCTTATTGGCCTCTCTTCAGCCCGACCTATCCAGCATACCTAAGCTCAGTGAAATGGGACGAATACACAAAACGGACAAACATACAAAGCAATGACCCCTGAATTACAAAAACATCAAAATAAAATCAAGAATAAAAAGGGGTGAGTAATTAATCCCCGCTAGCGTTTAGCTTAGCATCAAGGATTTGTGTGGTTTTTTTTTTTTAGTTATGTGCGTTCTTTGTTTTATTTTACTGTAAAAATGTACTAACGCACGTTAAATCTTTTGTCTAGGCTTTAATTTCTTTTGAACTTCTTGTTTTCAATCAAATTAATTCGTAATTAGTTAACCACAAACGGCTTTATCTCCTTTTCATCTGTTTTTTTTTTTACTTACTCTATTGGTCTGATCTATTGGAAAACAAAAAATTCTATTATGAAACAATTTTTCATTAAATGGATGAATTATTTTTTAATTGTGTTGTGTAATGAGAAATTCCCGCTTTTTTGAGTCCCAAATCCTGGCAAGTTTCAGGCCTCTCATTTCTTGGACTTATGTGTTTTACAATCCAACAAGTGAATATAATTTTGTGCTAAATCTTAAATTTAAGGACGAGCCATAATAATGTGAAAAATTAAAAATAATAATAAAAAAGAAGTACATTAATGAAAGGAAAAATTTAAAAAAAAGGTAGTAAAAAAAATAATAAAAAAGTTAGGAAAATAAGAAAAACAAAAACAAAAAAAACACGCGGACATTGAGAAAAAAACAAAACAATAATAATAGTTATTATTATTATTATTATTATTATTATTATTATTATTATTATTATTATCAGAAATACTAATTCGAACCGACAACCTTCAGTATATGAGTCCAAGACGTTAAGCATCAAGCTATAGCTGACAACTGATATCAGATGGTTGCATTTCTAACATTTAAGCTAATAGAGGAAATCCAATGAAAACAATGCCAAATATCTCGAACTTGGGGCGTTGACCTCTTAAAGTACCCTATTCATATGTTGTTTGGACCTCTGAAAACGATGATGAAATCCGTTTGTCGATCCGACCTTCCGTTCGGGAGTTGTTAACGGGTAGACTGACACGGGCGGACGGACAGGACAATCGCTATCACAATAGCTCCCAAATAGGTCGCTAAAAGATACTACTATGAAACAATTTTTCATTAAATGAATGAATTATTTTTTTAATTGTGTTGTGTAATGAGAAATCCCTGCCTTTTTGAGGCCCAAACTCTAACAAGTTTCAGGCTTCTTATTTCTTGGAATTCGTGTTTTAGAATCCAAATCGACAGTATCTAAGATGTCACAATCAACTCGACTACTCGGATAGGGTGAAACCTTTACAATATTGCAAAAAGAAAACAAGATATATATATATATATATATATATATATCTATCTAATCACAGTTAAAGTTTTAATCAATTATTATTAATACTTCGAACAAAAAGATATTCATATTTTAACAAATAACCTCATGAACTCATTTCAACTTCTCGAAGTTTCTGTAATAGAATAGGATAATAATAATAATAATTTTATGAACTTACTTTTTTTCCGAAGCAGCTTCATCTCAGTATTATTTATTTTTGAAATTTATTCATATTTAAATCGTAGCGCTGTTTCGAATTTTCATATTCTATATCGCTTGGTAATGATCAATCAGCAAATACCATGAGGCGATATATCATAGAGATTTTTAATTACTTTTTTTTGTAAAAATTGGCGAAAACAAAAATGCATTACCATGCCTAGATGTTTGTAAATTTTAACTCCTGCCAACAGGAATTAATTCCAGAATTTTCCTTTAATTGCTGTTAATGACTCTTCTAAATACATTCTTAATTGTTAATTAATTGGCGTATTAACGCTAACCAGTCGAGGATGTTAGACAATGACGTACGGTTAATCGTTTCCGCATCTAATTAGCTAGCGAACAACACATCTCATACACTGATGAATGTGAATGTTGTTAATTTATTTTGAGGATTATATTGACGATTCAGACCTTAAAAATGGAAGTATCCTATCATCGTGCTCTGGGAGAATTTAGATCTGTTATTATTAGAGATACACTGCTGGGCCATTAAAAGGGCAACACGCATCCGATCGAAATTTATCACTTTATCTATACAAAACTAGATACGTAATTAGCTTTAAAATTGGATCTTCTTTCTGTTGTGGTACACGACCACTAAAAGCGTGATTTGCTGAACAATCCAGACGGATTAAAGTATCCTAGAAATTCCCTTTGCATAACTGTTCCTTATAAATTACGGAAATAACGAAAATATTTGTAATTTATTCTCAGTTGAGCTTGAATCGTAATTTGACAATGAAAAAAGTTCCACATAACTTAACAAATTAATATCAGTTTTCTTCATTCACTAAGGGGCCGTCCATTAATTATGTGAGGTGCTTTTTAAAAAATTTGGACCCCCCCCCCCTCCACCTTGGTGAGATTTGGTGAGTTGGGGTGGGTCATCTCCCCCCCTCATGTGAGATTTCAAAAATTTTAACAAAAAAAAAAACCGAAATCTTGCTGTAATATATATTTTCTCTGAATGAAGAATAAAGTTTACGTGAGATTTTCGTTGACCCCCCCCCCCTCCCCCTTGGTGAGATTTGGTGAGATTTTGCCGGACCCCTCCTCCCCCTTTTGACTTCACGTAATTAATGGACGACCCCTAATTATAGAATATTTTTGTCTGCTTAAAGATTTTGATAGAAAAAAAATATATTAACAGGATCGTAAAAACATTGCTATTAATTTTTTTAATAGCAATATCAATCTTAAGTCAGATTGTATTTAGAAATTAATGTCTGTTGCTGTATAGATGACATCACCTACAAATTTATACTCTGCTGAATATATTAAATATCTATTTTTAGCAGTCATCTTCTTCCGAAGGACTGTAGCTTTTTTCTCCTCACTAGCCTCCATTCTTCTCCTTCTGACCTTTTTCTTCCTTCTTTTCTTTTGATCGCTTTCTTCTTTAGGTATTTTTGTACTTCCTCTATCGTTGTTACCTTGGTTTTCCTCGCTTCCACGAAGTTAGCGATCTTTTGTGGGAAATATTTAAAATTGGTATGCGTTAAATATATTTATAATCAATTTATTTTGGTGAAAAGAGGTTTTATTGTTATTTGTTGTTAACAGTAGTCTCGTTTCTAAACAGTAAGCCATGATGTATTGCATGTCATCGTATGGATTGCATTTTTTTGTACTGAAGATGAAGCCTTATCATGTCTCAAGTCTAAGAACAGGAACTTTCATCACTAGAAGTGAAATGTTCTGGAAGACAGAGATTCGTGAGCGACCAACACTTCGAATGCAGATGTCGAATTCCGTCATCATAAATAGGTCATGGAAAAAATAAGTAAATCGTGTTGTTATGATTAACAGGATTGAAATCGTCATATAGAGAACTGATAAGATGAACTGAATTTATAATCTCTGGCAGTATTTTTGCAAATGTCTTGGAGGTCTAGTATTAGCGCTATTAGTTTTCACAATGTGTAACTACACTGTATGTAGAAGCACCTTAATCATATTAAATATGTTTATATTTTCATTTAAACATTGAGTTCATTTTCTTTATGCTAACATAAATATATTTTGTATCATATATTAGCTTATTTTCCCGATACTTTTTCTAACCAATTAATCCTTATCTTTTTAATAAATTGCACAATCCTAACCTTGAAAAATCAAATCAGTTTGTTTACTATTTCTTATTCGTGTTTATCTTTTACCTGCCCATCTGATTTTACGTTCATACATCCTCAAGGAGTTCCCATTAGTAGCAGTGAATGTTGTAACCTTTGTAGGCCAGAACTAATAATAACGGATGTCACCATAAGTTTATACAGCTATCTACTATCTATCTTCTTTTAATTTTTGTCTGCTGTTATTTTACTCTTATCAGACGCTTGTCTGAAATCTGAAACCGCCTAAAATTGTCCGTGGCTTCGCAGTTTATTGAATAGCATTTTTAACTGAGATTCCAAACAATGAATAAAGAAAAATAAGTGAAGGTAATTTTGTGCTAAATCATAAATTTAACGACGACCCATAATAATAAAAAAAGGAAGTACATTAACGTAAAGAAAAAGAAAAATAATTTGGGAAAAAAAAATTAAATAAGAAAAAAGAAAAAAAACCATGGGCCTAATATACGGATTCGAACTGACAACCTTCACTAGATGAGTCCGAGATCTTAACCATCAAGCTATAGCTGACAATTGAAATGAAATGGTTGCATTTCTAACATTGAAGCTAATAGCGGGAATCCAATGAAAACAATGCTAAATATCTCGGACATGGGGGGGGGGGGGGGGCTGAAAATACCTGCGTTGTTTGGGCCTCTGAACACAATGTTGAAGTCCGTTTGTCGATCCGACCTTTCGTTCGGAAGCCTTAAAGGGAGTACAAAGACAACAATGCCAAATATCTCAAACATGGGTGGGCGTTGGCCTCTGAAAATACCCTATTCCTACAGTGTTTGTGCCTGTGAACACGATGGTGAAATCCGTTTGTCGATCCGATCTTCCGTTCGGGAGTTGTTAGGGGTGGACATACACGGACAGGACAGACGCAATAGCTATTTTTTTTTTTATCGCCATCATAATAATTCCCAAATGGGTCGCTAATAACAAAACTATTAAAATTTATTTCCTACATACATCATAGAAATTATAATGCCGCAGGGAATACAAATCCACTTTCTGTGCTAATGATTACAATATTTTGGCACGTAAGTATTTCCTTTGCAGATTATTCAAGAAAATGAAGGCCATCTTTTGTATTTTATTAGCATAATAAAAGGTTGAATATATTTTTCTTTAATCGAAGGAAACCTTATTTCGCTTAAAGACCAAAGTGTATTTGACATAGTTTTTCGTCTGCATAAAAAAATGGAAAAGAGCGATATATCAATGTATTTTTGTTACCTCAAAAACAAGTTAAGCGTATTAAAAAAAATTAGAAACAAATAAATAAATTCTTCTAAATTATACGTGTTTTGACGTTGATGTCAATACGCCTACGTGATTTTTTTAATTAACACTTACTAAGTATTTCGTCATTTCCAATTTCTTTTTAATAAAACAAACGAGGTGGAAAATTTAAGCAAATTTTTGCCAATCTTTTATAATTCTTTTTCCTTCCTTATCTTGTCTAATAACTCCCTTCAAATTGATTGCCAGTAACCTATTTATGGCATTGTTTTACACAAGTTTAGTATTTTCAATTCAGCCACTATTTTGCGGTGACGATGATAGAAAACGTAAATTATTTTATTTATTAAAATTTGATATAATCTTTCGAAAGAGTTTGTAAAAAGATTGCTTCGTTCTCGGAAAATGAAGAACATAAGTGTACAGGGTGTCCAGAAAGAAAGGTCAGTTTTCTAGGAGGTCGTAGTATCAAGAAAAAAAGTTTGTATGAACATGGGTTCTATTCCGAGCTGCTCTCTAGATAAAGCTATTTGAATGGGACAATTGGTAATTCTTAAAGATATAGGATATTTGCATAGTCGACATTCATAATGGTGTTTGACATTTTTAACAACAATTGTACAATATCATTATCGGCAGGTAAAGTGGCCAATTTACTCTTCACATCGCGATTCACGCACTTCAGTTAGTGACACAGGCGGAAATGAAATACTGCGCGACACATTCAAAATAAATTAAGTAAATTCAAATACTTCTATTTCAGAAATTGTTCGATTCAGACAACATAATTTTTTTTCTCCTGAGATTGACTGTAACCTTCCAGAATATTGACTTTCCTTTTGGGACACCCTGTAAAACGTTTAAAAAGTTTATAAAACGTAATAAAAAACATCACACGGAATGTTTCGGTTCTGTAAGAGAGGCCGTATTTAAATTTTAAAAAATCGAAGTAGAATACGAATGTTTTTTGAGCTAATGGTAATAGGACCTTGGGATACATCTTTTGAGTTATTTAAGCCTTCTTCAGCTAAGTTTAGCCAGTTGACGATGATAAAGTAACTTCTCAAATTTGCAATGAAATTAAACTATCACTCGAATCCACGTCCTTGTATTAGTCGTAACAAAAGAAGAGCAAAGAAAAAAAAAAAAAATAGAAGCTAGCAAATCATTATAATTATTCGTTTTTGTAATCGTTTGACGTAATTTGAATTTTTTGACATGTGTGACATTTGAAAAACCGGAAATAACTCTTAAAGAGTTCCATTGCCATTGATTCAAAGCAGTGGCGCCCCCACTTGGGGGGAGGGGGGCTTAGAGGGCTGAAGCCCCCCCCCCCCCCCTCAACCCAAAAATAAAGAAAGAAAGAAAGAACGAGAAGAAAACCTTTATTAAAGCACTGACATGTCTATTTATTATTTAATGAAAGTAATCTTGTAGGCCTATTTAAAAATAAAGTGTTTACATCTAAATAGATTCTTTACAACATCCTTAGCCCCTCCCAAACCTTAAATCCTGGGTACGCCACTGGTTCAGAGAATAATTTTGCTTTTTATGTTCTTCCAGGTCTTGTTTCCTTTTGTTTTTCTTTAATTTCTTTTTTCTTTTCGTTTTTCCTTTTATCTTACACTTGTCACTCAAATCCTTGTAGGTTAGTAGGCTGTTTGTTTAATAGTAGGAAATATCAATTCTAAAGGACTGTTTGCCCTGATAAGGTCATTTTGGCTTTAAATCCAGATCGACAATCCCGATTGGCAAAAACAAAGAGCAAGCGCGGGAAAACGACGACACACTATACGCTCAGAGTAATAAGCTTATTTCATTATATAGTAATTTTTTTTTAATAAAGTTTATTATACTTAAAATATGTTATTAATTTTTTTTAAGAATTATTCAAGCTAAAAAAAAAGTAAAACAAAGTTCTGTTTTTCATCAACGATCTAGTAGCTGGCATTGGATCCCGGATATTTTCCGGGTTTTAAGAATGTAGATGTAGGATAGGAAAGGGTCGGATCTTTTATTAATTCGAGATTGAATTTCCTCTTTTAAGTTTCCACTTTGTCGAGGAATTCGGTTGCAACAAGAACGTGTTGTATCTGTTTTGTAGCGTTCAGTTGAATATGAGCTCAACTGAACTCTGAACCATATTAATAACAGCGTTCGCCCCAGGCACTTCCATTTCACCCTTTTACATTTCCGACAGTTTCATTTGAGAAGTTTTTATTATCCAGAGTTCAACATTATTCAATATAACTTCGAAATAAGACGGCGTCATTTAAACGAACGCATTCAAATGGACAATAAAACAGTGCTATTTAAAGATGAGACGGGTTTACAGCGTTCAGCAGAATAATAATAAAAAAAGAAATTACGATTATGTACTTAAAGTAGCAAATGATTTATTATTATTTTTTTAAATAAAAATAGAAATATATTGCGAAATACTATTACAATTTTAAGCTCGTAAATAATTAATGGGAGTTCGGAAATTATAAATAAAAATCATGATTTGATATAATGGCGATTTTTATGGAAACTATGTTACTTTTTATGTCTGTTCGGTAGCTTTGAAAGGATATTATAAGTTTAGTCTATGTTTATAACAATGAAGATATTAAGAATAAGAATATAAAATATTTAAAATGTAATTTTAAATCGAAATACCGGATAGTCTGTAGATTCCATACTGTTGCCGAAACTCGAAAATGTCCGCAAGTCGAAGCACTGTTGTTTTTTTTTTTTTCCTCAGGTGCATAACTGATATTGATGCATGGTGCATAGTTCAAGGGATTATCTAGCATCGTGGAGATTAAGACTGTTCCTGGAATGGAAGTCTCACCTGATTGGTCCTCAGTACAGGAGGACCGAGGAGAGATTGGCTTGGCTCTGGGAATCCACAACTATTATATCAATATATAAAGCTCTGATATTGTAAATAAATTCGGTCACTAATCAGTAAAGTCAATAGCTACCTGATAACCTGTCTCCGACTCACTTTTTGTAACCATATAACAATATAGCAATATAGTAACATCTAATATATCAAACTTGAACCGATGCCTCTTCAAGTTTCGTAATGCAAAGATTTCAATTAATCATTTGCAATTTTGAATTCAGAAAGCATAGAATATAAGAATAAAAATTAACTTATATTACTAAACCTATAAATTGCCGGACAGTGATCTGTGATTTGAAAATTCCAATATCAAAAAAACCAATCACTGCTTTCGAAATGCCAATCAAAAAACAAATCACTGTTTCCATGGAGATATAATCTAATTATCTCCACTTCATCAGCGGCGAAATTTGGAATTAATTTAGAAACTAAAACGCAATATTATCAAGACCTTGTCCTTTCAAAATTAAATTTAAAATATAAAATTTATCTAAATATTAATATTAAAATGAAATTTAAAACATAAATCTAAATTTGAAATTGAAATACCAAAAATTAAAAGATTTTTATCTTAACTATCTAAAATTTGAAATGCAAATTAACTAATATAAAAAAGACTAAATTGACTAAATTTAAAGTGATGAAGTGGAGATAATTAGATTATATTCCATGGAAACAGTGATATACACGGCATAATTTCAGGTATGTATTTCCCACATGTAGACAATCAAAATAGTTCATTACAACATATGTCCGGAAATGCTTCATTTCCGAGTTATGGCCTTCACAACATTGAAAATCACCGGAACGTTTTTCGTTCCGCCGGTCGTTGCCATTACAGAAGATGTTCAAAATGACCACCTCCTGCTTGAATACAGACCTCACATCGATGTCTCA
>JAFIDM010000004.1:26265161-26286393 GCA_023159025.1 Thereuonema tuberculata | reverse complement strand
TTCACTTAAATCAACGTTTTTCGGCGCAAGTAAGTACCATCCTTATATATTATTTAACAAAGGTGATTTTTTGTCGGATACGGCATATTTCCCTTAAGACTTCATCAAAATCAGTGTTTGAGACATCATTTCAAAGATTACGTTCCCCGCAAATGACGAAAAATAAACAAATTGTTTAAAATTAATGTTATCGTTAAAAAACTTTATTTTAAAAACCTTTTTATATAAATGTAGACACTCTTTAACAGAAGCGACTTATTTTTCAAAAGCGAAACCAAATTTCAAATAATACTGTAGCGTCGTAACTTCTAATACATCCTTTTTGAAATAAAAATGCACTTTAAAAAGATATTTCATCGTTTATTTAATAAGAACAGATAAAAAAACAAACAAGATTTATGTTTTAATAAAAATAAACGACTTATTACAATAAAAAACATAACAATTTATCAACTTCTCATATATTATTTCTCAAAGGTTTTTTTTTTTTTTTAATCTCACTTAATACTTCATCAAAATCAATGATTGAGATATTTTGAAAATTACGTTCACTGCTAATGACGAAAAATAAACAAAATGTTTAAATTATTGTTTTCGTTAAAAAACTTTATTTTAAAAACCTTTTTATAAAAATGTAGAAGATGCAATCTATTGATAATCTGTTCATTTATTTATTTCCACATTACCATTCGGCGACTGATGAAGATACCATGCGAATTATTCGCACGGGTCAACCTTTTTATAAAAATGGAGAAGGCGCCATCTATTGACAATGGGTTTAACTAACATGCACGACAGCTGTTGGATTTGTTTATTATTTCTCGAAAGTGGTTTTTTGGTGCGAATTATTCGCACGGGTCAACTAGTTATATTTTAATACAGTACGTACAGTACAGTATAGTTATTTTATTAGATTTGTCATCACTGCCGAGTACGCCCGACCACAGCCGATTGCCCGCGAACTCTGCCGAACGCGCCCGGAAGGCTTATTCAGTGTAAAAAAAAAAACCTTAGACCGATGCCGGATTAGCTGGGTTTTACTGTATATATATAGTAAGTATATATATAGTAAGTATATACATAGTACTGTATATATATATATATGTATAAGAAAGCAAATGATACTGTGTGTGTGTATATATATATATATATATCACACATATATATATCACACAGTAAATTTCTTACTTGGAAGATTATGGAAATTTATTTTTTTGTTTGTTTTAAAGATAAAAAAAATAGTCCCTTAAGAATTTTAACATTTTTCTTCAGAAAAAAATAAAGTTTTTGAAGAATTCGCCATTGCAGTATAGTATCATTTAAAAGAATCAATCTTCTCAGTTAAAATTCATTGTCAGAAAGAATTTGATAATTTTTGTATTTGATAATTCATGCCTCACCACTTAGAATTGTATAAAAAAATAGGTCAGACATCCTTTAGATCTCAACCGTAATTTTGTTATTTCTGTTTTGTGGCTAAACAAATCCTTACAAAGTAATACATTCTAACAGTTATTAGCATCGAAAGAAGCAAAATAGCGCTAGGAAAAGTATTCAGTGATATACAATACATGGTTATAGAGAAAGTAATGAAGCAGGTTTAAAAGGATAATGATTCGAGATGAATTAGATCCGCATTGTAAAATTCCAACGAATGCCTGCCGTGTCTACACACGCGATTCTTCCCATCAGCAGTTGCATGATTAAATGTAATACTACACTGAAAAATAGTCTTAGGTAGTTTAGTTATAGCTAATTAGGGAAATTCATCTCGCTCCAAGTGGTTATGGAAACTAAACAGATTAGTTAAGAACTGTTAATTTATTGAGTGATAATTATTGCGATGAAGAATTCTGAGTATTCCAAAACTGAAACGTTAAGAACAGTGTAATTCAGTCTCGTGTAAAATCCGCGAATACCTTTTAAAAATAATGTCTTTGAATCAAAAACAGGATTCTACATTTTCATGTGTCTATTTAAAAAATAAATAAAAAAAAATGGCCGAATACAAGAGGGGGGAGGGGCTAACTGAACGAATTTTGCTCAAAAGATGAAATAATTCAGGTGTTGATAACAAACGAAAAAAAAAATATAAAAACTATGACGTAGACTTATTCAAGAGCCAAAATGAAAAGAGGAAAAAGCAATTTATGAAATCAAAGCCATGAAAATATTTCGTTTAATTTTCATTTTTTAAGACGGTTTTTTGTTTAATTAGAAAATAGCAAACCTGGGTTCACGTGATCTTTGATTCTGAGATAATTTTCTCACCACCCACTTTCTCACAACCCGCGAGCTCGTCTCGGAGACCGGTGATGTCTCGGGACGTCCGGTTGACCCACATAGATAACAATGAAAATGTGAGCATCCTCAATGCTACACCAAACATTTGCCACCTTATTTGTATTTCTGTGTCTTATGGTTTCGGAGGTAAAAAAAAATCATTTTTTTTCTTTATGTAGATAGATTTTGTTATTAACTAGTATTCCCCAACGCACTTGGTTTACTTCGGCCTCAAAATCTATCTATTATTAACTAGTCGGCTACTGTCGCTTCGCTTCGGAAGCCTTGCATATGTAACGTAAAAAAGGCTTTATTTATTTAGCAAATTAATATCGAGATCGGAGAATATATGACTTTTAGGCCTCTGTGGACTTCTCCACACCCCTATCACTTGAAACCTTCCCCAGTTGGTAAAAAAAAAAAAATCACGTGATCATTACCGATTAATGTTATATTCTAAATTAAAGATTAAAATGTCCAACGTATTAGTTAACTGTATCATACATTTATAAATCGCCTAATAGAATTATCAGGTAACTCGTGAGTTAATCGTGTTCCACGCCTACAAAGAATGTCCTTAAGCGCACTCGATTGAAAACTGCGGTGGCGCCAAATATAGACTGCTTTGGGGATTTTTTTTTTTTCATTTTGGGCAGTTTTGGGACGTTTTTTTAACACTGTAGTAGTAAACAAAGTTTGATAAAATTGTAATATTATTTCTCTGATTTTTTTCACTATGTTCAAAAAGGGAGCTGAAATATATTAAGTTTCAACTTTGTTATTCTGTTTATTTTCATAAACCAAAATGTGGCGAGGTTTGGCAGCAATGTCATTTCCGGATATTAAACTATGGTGAATAAACTGAGTATCTTGCATACGTATAGTATTATATCGATCTACTGCAACGATATTATTGTAGTTTGAAATTATCAAACTATATAAAACCGTGTTACGAGTTGGCATGTTTTTTATTATAACTGTATTACATACATACATATATATTATTATATTATGATATATATCTTTTTTTTAATAAAACAATGCTTGGAAAAGCTTTACAACGAAAGAAAATAAAATAATCGGTTAGTTCTATTTCTATTTTTTTGTTTTTGTTTTTGTTTGGAGAATGGAGATGGTAATGTTACAATTACCTTTTTTTATTTCATAATCAAACCTGAAAGCCATTTAGAGGTATACGAAGAAAAATTCCAAAATTGATTGATTTACTAATGGGTTTAAATGGCTCAATAAAACGAGGCTATACTGCGCCAGGAAAGGCCAAATAATAAATGTAAAAAATAATTAATAAAAAAAAAATCCAATCTAAATTTATTTATGTAAACTTGTAAATAAGAACATAGGCCTCCATACATACATACATACTTAATACATACTGCAGTAAAAGAAAACAGGTGCGAAAAGATGAAGACAAAAATAAAGTTTAAAATACTGCTGAAACGTAGTCAAGAGAATGGGTTTGGTATTCAGAGCTACAGTTTGGTAGCTTTTACTACAATATAACACTATAAAGAACTAAAGCATTCGAAAAATACAAAGAAATAGAAAAAGCATAAAAGTTAAATAAAAATAGAAGTTTAAAAAAAATCCAAACACAGTTTACTTGATATTAAGTCGTCATAGACAAAGCAAAATTTAGAGAATTATGTTAAAATTAAAATTTGCTTTTTTATTAAAAACTTGAAAGTAATTGACTTTTTTTATTAAAACACAAAGTTGCATCAAATTCTGAATTAGGAATAGTATTGTGAAACTAATGAACTATTAGTTAATTACTGTTTTTACTCCAACAAAACTGCTCTGCTCTTTTCGCAATCGAATGCGTTTCCGAGTCGGTGCAGGCAAATTGTTGGAATTGTTAAAAATCAATACCAGACAGTTTTCCAGAGTAAGTTAATGAGTTTTGTTGCATAATATTATCTTAAAACTTGCTTTTAATATGTAAGAAATATTAGAATTACAAAACGTGTTTCAATATTTGTACATGGTTAAGCCTTTCTCATAATAAAAACGTGTATTTCTGTAACAGAAATAAAATAATAAAAGCGAAAGAAATAGTGGCTGGTAAATGATGTCAATTACGAGGACGCCAGCAGCATTTCTTTATCAGTGTTCGACAAAAAAGCATTGGTTCCCAGGGCATTTGAATGTTACGCAACGGAAAGATGAGGCGCTTCGCTGTGGAATCCTTGACACTTTGTGCGTCTCTTGAAACGTCAATCAAACGAAAAACCACCTCCAGAGAGGGGGAAAAACCAGGCCCGAGAATCTTCTAGGAGCTTTTACCTGAACACAAGCAAGTCATTTTTCTTCCGAAAAAGAGAATGGCTCGCCCTTTACAATGAGTAATCAAAATTAAAATCTTAACACAACTGGCCTTCGAGTATTTACAAGTGTTTTTACATTAAGTCCTGCCAGGGGGAAAAGTGGCGCTATCTTATAAACTGATGTAGCAGAGGAAATCTATCGACGTCGTACGATGTAATCCCCTTGGAGTTTATAGTAAATAATTGACCATTAAGTTTTTAACTGAATATTTAAATTGCAGATGTGGGCTCGGTGATTAGGTGGTATGGTAGTGGGCTGCCGCCTGGTAAAGTCGGGTTCAATTCCTGGCAGAGGTCGGAGAGGTTTCTAGGTTATTTCTTCTCTGGACGAGCTCTAAGGCCCAGCCGTCTATGAAAAATATTTTTTTTTCCCGGAGGTAAAGGCGGGCGAGAGTTGGGCTGACCACTTAATCTTAACTAGTCCCAATTGGTACTGGAAATGTCTAAACCCAAAGGCTCATATAGGAAGTAAATTACAAATGAAAGAAAATTGGTTCAACTATTGTTGATTAATATAACGTATATTTACGTCGTTATTTCGGATATTCGGCATTGGACTAAAATTGAATCGGATTCTTCTCATAACAATTATGTTTATAATGTTAACAGTTCTCTTAAAATGATCCTAAATTGTAGCAAAAATGATACAATTCAATGCTATTTATTACATTTAATAAGCTACTTCTCTCAGTTATTGAACGTTCAATTTGAACGCTCATTGACAGAGTATGTTTTAAAGTGGGAAGAATTCGTTGCCGGTGTGACGTCAATGATTTGCCGCGCTTTCAAAATGAAGTTTCACCATTTTGAATGGAACGAAATTTTATTTTATTTTAAATCAATCAATATATAAAACGACCGTTGAAGCCTAAACAATTCAATTCATAGGTCTTATAGTAGACACACAACATAGCGATACCCGTACAATTTGCAATCAAACCCTTCCGTTCTTAAAATGACACGGCTATTGATTGGCGCGCATGCCATTTATTTAAGCCATTTAATTTAAGGGTCAATCACAGTTTCAAGGCGATATCTGCATTGCATTCATTCAGTAGATCTAGATCCCGATTTTACATCATTATGAATATGACACCCTCGATCCAATATACTCAAGAGTAAGTGGATACATTGGATCGAAGGTATCATATTCATTCACTACTGTAGTGTACTGTAGTGTTCAATACTGCAGACGATTTAGTACAGCTAAATCCTTAAGTTGTCCAATTTCTCCAATTTGTAGGTTGGACCGAAAACCAAATTTTGCTCCAAATCTACAAGCCATGGGGAGTCATTTAGGATAATTAATAAGGACTTATTTCAGTAATAAATCGAGATAACTTCACTGATTTACCTTTACTGATTAGCCAGACGAAAGAGACTGGTCACGTGATTTAGTGGTCGCTCCTACTTCTTTCTCGGCGTGAAAATAGGGGAGATGCGTATGTGCCGACAAGAAAAGAAACAAACGATGTATAAAGGAGAGATGTATAAAGTGAAAAATTACTGATATGACGATCGTACGATAGAAAGAACTAATTTAAACAAGCGCAAAAGGGAGAAGCATATTCAAGCGAAAATTCCAAGCGTATTTTTCCGTCCCTCCAGAGCTTCCTTTCGTCCCTTCGGTGTGTTCCATTGTTTTGGCAGTGTGCCAAACCCAGTCTTTATCGCTTGGGCAAGCAGAAGCTTCTTTATTTTATAAATAGATCATTCAAACCTTATCCACTTTTCCTTGCGTAAATTTATAAGTAGACTATCTTTTCTTCGATAAATAATGTCGATTGAACTTCATTCAGAAATTTACTTCTATAGTTAACTTATTGTAGAAGAACGTACCTTTCTATTCGTTTAATGAAGCTACGTCATTTCCTGTGATTCTATCATTGGTCGTCTGAAAATTGGTTGTTAAAATCTGAAGACAATTCGCACGCAAGGAGTCTAATCACAAGAATTGAAGTTTCCCGCCAATGTCACACAACAAGTGATTATCCTACATTTCAAATCACTTTTACCCCAAATCTTGTCGATTGACGGGTAAGTAAACAAAGCACAAAACTTGATGGCGGTAGACAAATGACGTCACAATACTCGCCGCTAAGCGCTCTAAACTGCATCTTTGCCCGGTGGGCGTTACCTTTTAATAATACTGTAAAATGAACGGTGTATTTGCGCTTGCGCGGTCTGTGTCATCTTGATTGGCACCAGCAATCAATGTTACCTTGTTTGGGCTTATTAAGGATTATCTTGTTAATTACGTGTGACTTGAATTAAGATCTGAATTACTAAGAACTGATTCGGCCGTGGATGTCCTAGACCGAAGAAAAAAGAACTGGGAATTTAAATATGTGCTTTTGCGGGCATACAGTGAAAAAGTTGTTTTCATTACATTTAGTGATTTTTATAGAATGCAAAAATATAACTTATGTTTCTCTATCATATAAGGTCTTTTTATAAAAGCCAATTTTATAACGAAAAAGAACCAATTAAATTACAAAATTCACTGACAGTTAATATAAGTGAATAAATACTTGTTTTCTGTTGATATCAAATACAGATTTATCAAAATAAAAAAAATCATGATTAAAAACTTAAATGTTATTGTTAACGTGTAAACTATAGGCCTACGCAATTAAAATGATTTTCTCAAAACAAAAATTGTTGTTTTTTACAAGTTTATGTGAAATGATAAAAATGTTTGAAACATTAAAATATTTATTCAATTGTATTCATTTTTATTAAAATTTTTTATTCATTCATTGTTTTCATGATTGTTAATAAAATAACCTTTCAAAATAAACTAATTTTTAAAGAGTTTATTTCTGCAATCTGTGTAATTGTAGAAATAAAATTAAAAATTTAATTCGTTCTTAGAAAATTTGTAAAAAATTTGATTATCCAAAATCTCCTTTTTTTCTTTTGCTTCGGTTATTTGTAAAATAGTTTATTAAAAAAGCCTAATATTTTTTTTTTACGAAGTCGGTATCTCCAAAAAAGAAAATGAATTGCGTAATTATTTATTTCCTTTATAAGCAAGCAACTACAGCAATATTTTTTGAATAGATTTTTGCAGATCTCTGCCATAGTTATGCCATCTAGCGAGGAAAATAAACTTTTTTATTTCGCAATTTCTTAACGAAAATAAAGCAACAACATCTGTCTTGACATTTCGTAGACCGTTGCTAGGTGATTATTAGGTGCTAACGTTTGCTTTCTTTTAATAAGACTCCGTAATAATGTTAATGTAAGTTATTGTTATCCAACTATAACAATAGTGCTCACCGTTGAATCTTAGTCGAACAATAGACTGATTTTGATGAAGTCTTTATATGATTCTGCTATTAATTCTTTGACATACTAAAATAACACATTAAATTTGGAACAGTTTTGAAAGGTTAATTCCCTCATTTCTAGAAATTTAATTTTCAGTAAAATATTAACTGTTTGACGAAATTTTTAAAGAAATAATTTGCAAGATTTTTAAATAAAATAGGAATAAAGCTTTTAGTTTGAAAATTTAGGTTATTTAAAATATCCTGTAAGTGGACGTATAGAGCAGGGATTTCCAACGATGGATTCGAAAAAGTTGAGTCATTCCAAGAGATGAAAGGGAATCCAAGGGTCAACATGGAATTTTACATTCTATCTGGTCACTGATTGGTTGATTCGATCTGCTTATGGCTATAAGTTTTTTTTTTTTTTTTTTTTTTTTTTTTTATACATTCGAATAAGATGTTGGAAGAGAAATAGAAAATGATTATAAAATATAAATAAAGATTATTCTAATTTCATATTCATTACTATAATAGTTGTTTTTGTATCTTGACCATGTTATTTTTTTACACGTTGTAAAATAATTTTTATATTGCTACTGACTGTTTTCCTTATAAAATAATTTTTATATTGTTATTTTTTTTATATCTTGTAAAATAATTTTTATATTGCTACTGTTTTTATATCTTTAATATGACTTTGGTCGATAATTTTTTATTATTCATAACCAAGCTTTTTGATAAACTTCCCTTTAATTCGTATCCCAGGGGAAGAAAAAGTAAAGAATAAAACATTTTCCAAAATCTTTCATAGAAAACAGTTTCTACATCATCAGCTTTTCGGAAGCTTATCACAAAAATAGGTCGCGGAGTTTATTTCTTAACAGTGCTGAGTCATCTATCTAAGCATTGATTGACTGGTCAAATAAAAATTCAGTAAAACAATAAAAAAGGAAAACAAAATCAGCTTCACAGCGAAAACTCTACAACCTTGTATATTTTATAAAGTTTTAAATTTGTATGTTTTAATTTCTAGATGAATTTTCAATTAAGTCCTACTGTTTAACAAGCATTCAATATGGATGACGATAGAATTTATAACTTCTTTGTTTAATAACTTCAGTAATTAAAGTTACAACTCCCAAAGTAAACTAGATATTTCAACATAATACATATAAAAAAGATAACTTAAAATGAGATAAATAATCCATGGTTAACTTAATACTCGGCCTTTATTTGTAAGGATATAAAAATACATAAAATTGTGTAATCGAGACATTATATATGAAATTACACATAATACATAGATTTTTTTTTGATAATTACTGTATTATCATTATGTAATTTTTTTTAAATATATTAATTTGTTTATTGTGATAGTTACTGATTATCCAATTAAATAATATACAAGCAATCACTGATTTTTGTTTATTGCATTTCTAAATAAAATCTCTAAATTACCACTTAATACACTATAGAAAAACTGGAAATCGATTCTCTCTTTACTCTTGTGTACCTGAGCATATCAATAGTGATTAGATGTATTGGTTTATCTGTTTCTACTTCCTATACTTTTTACGAATAAGTAAATTAATGGGGAAAAAAAATCTTCCACCGATAATCCAAAAACCAAAGATTTCTTGTTGAATTGTATCGATAAACGTGTTAATATTCATTCTAGAGCTTTGGCATCAAACAAGCCGCGGCTCTGTGAGGGATGATGTGCGGCTTCCAAACATACTACTACTATATATATAGCAGGCAAGTTACCGACCTTTGCGAATTGATGATTATCTTTCAATTGCACTAGGATGGGCAGTTTTGCAAGGGTTACTTTGCGAAATCGAAAATATTCGGTCAGCAAATATATTTGCCGCATATGAAATTACATATGATTATGGGAATTTAAACTTAAATGTAAATACAATCCGTTGTCAATTTCTTAAAGAGCGTTATTAGATGATTAATAACATTTTATATACAAGTATATGTACAGCGCTCATTTTCTGCAACAAAAAAATCGAAAATGATCATTTTCGGATTGTTTTCAAGCAAAAAAAATATGGGTCTTTGTTCTTTTTACTAGTAGAACGCCATAACTGAGCTTCTAAAACTCGCCACGAGAGGGCACTTGTGTCAGTATTCATCATCACATTTCATTAACTTTAAAAACTTTCAAACATCAAACAAACTTTCAAACATTGAAAAATGATGTTTTTTGAGTTTTGCCCTTGTTGCAGCAAATGAGCAGATGTTCTTTCTATTAGGTCAGAGGGCCAAGATCTCAGTCTTCCAGTTCAAGATGGAATAGCCTGTGGTCTTTGAGGTTTCTTATAAATGCAAGATCAATAAAATTTAAAGGAGCCTACTGCTTATAAACCGAGCAATCAAATAATTAATCCTGTGAGAAGTATTTAGAATTACAGTGACCTAAATCGAAAGAAATAGTCAACAAGAAATTTGAAACCGAATATAATGAAAATACCGAAAATTGTTTAGTTATTCGTATTTTTACTGTTTAGTTACGGAAAAACTGTAGATGATAGCAGCGTAAGTGTTAAATAAAATAAAAATAGGTTTTTATGGCTAAAAAAACTAAAAATATTTCTCAAAATTTAAAATTTAAATTTAAGATTAGGTTTTAAAAAAAAATACAATTACATTAGTGTGGAAGCGCAGTGGTGCCTCAAAGGGAAAAAATGAACAATAAACAAATCGCCAATGAAAAATTAGTGAGAAAATTCATGTGCCAACCAGTGCGCCGGCCTCAATGAATTTTTATGCTTTAAAAGATTGAATTTTTTATGCTTTAAAAGATTGAATGTTTTATGCTTTTTTCTCACTAATTTTCATTAGTGAGTTTTTTTATTGTTCATTTTTTTTCCCTTTGAGGAACCATTGCGCTTCCGATGGTCATTCATATTAGCCTTAATACGGAGACCTTGTTATTTACTGGTGACTGCTCCTGGCCGATGATCGCCAAAGAACGTGAAACAACTGTTCCAGGATGTCACTTGGTAAACAATTTGGTCTCACCCATTGTACATTACTTGTTATTTAGTATATCAAAGTATCATTGATTTTTAACCTTTATTTTCCTTAGTTGTTTTTAAGTGTGATCTTTCAATACATGTAACATTTAAATATTTGAATTTAAATGGAGAAAATGCTAGTTGGCGTCCCAATTTTCGAATAACCTTAAAAAGGATAATTCGAACTAACCTATAGACTTCATTTGTAGGCATACCATCGCAATTATAATTTCATAATTATAATTACAAATTATTACCAATTTTATAAGTGTAATTATACTTGCTACACTAACAGATTGAAGATACTGCATTAGAGACAGAAGGCGGACATTGATTTAATATAATTTTCGAAAACCAGTGATTGATACATAATCTATATGAAATATTTTAAAATGCAGATTCAAAGTATGGAAAGAGTCAAACTCGAAAAAGAAGTTAGATTAATTAGTCTTTGAGTATTGAAGTTGTTACAGTTTCTGGTAAAGTTAAACCACCATGTGTTAAACACTTAAAAATGTAAAATTTATAAGAATTATTTGTTTTTAAAAACCTGAAAAAAGCCATAAGAAAGGCCATAACAAAAGCGTCATTAATTATGAAACCGAAATAAAAATTTAAGAAAAGCTCCATTAGTTCTTAAACCGAAACAGAAATTTGTAATTTCTAATAATCCTACAGCGTCCTAGCATTAGTCATTTTTAAATACCTTCAATCTCAGCATGTATGTATATATGTATCACGCAAATTTTCGGAAGCGATTTTAGCAATGTGCAAGTCTACTCAAAACCCGGCATTTTGCTAGTTAATAATAATTCTAAATTTGTAATAAGAAAAAATTGTTATCATATCTCAATGAAAACAAAAGCTTTCAAAAGCGAATAATTTTTTTTTTCTGTCGGTGGTGTTGGGTTTACGGTGGCTGTGGTAAAGACAGAAGCACAGTTGATCTTTGTTAAGTACAGACAGTGAAAGCGGTTGGCTTAATTCGGAGCGGCCCAATTAATCAATATGACGGAGGCCAGCAACAGGGGATTGAGGCGCTGATGGAAATTATGCCAAGGGATTTATACCCCGCAGAAGAAAAAACAGAAGGACAAAGTAACAGAATACGAAGAAAGATAAGAGAACGTAAGGGATTGAAAAATTTGCTTATATTAAAAAAAAATATATTGTTTTAGCGATCTACCAGTTAATGTTGATTTGTATATATTTATAAATAGCTTTAAGTATTTTGTTATTCTTCTTGACTTAGCATGGCCAAGAAACCATCATAAGCAACTAGATTATTATTATTATATTCGTTTTACACAATTTATCAGGACATTCATGTCTGGATCATTACGATGAAACAATACGTTACAACCAATTACAGGTTTAATCAAATACAATTTAACTTTCAGAGTAATTAAGTACTTTTCGAACTAGATGATAGGTTTTTAGGAATAAATTCTTCTGTAAATTAATGATAATATATTTAAGGTATTTCAAGACTTTCTAGGGCCTCTATGAGATCCATTAGTGGGATTGTTATTATTATAGTTATGGTTATATCTTTTTTTGAAAATTTCGGATCTAACAAAGGGAATAAATAATACTAGGTTAAATTTATATACTATAGTCAATGAAAGAATAATTGGCATACTTGTTTTTGAGAAGAAGCTCTCCTGCATTTTGTTTTCAATTAGTTTTACTTGTTTAACAAGAAAAATAAGGATAAAAAACGCACATATTAAAGGATTCACTGAGCTATTGTTTTGTTTAATTTTAGCTCAGTAGAATCCAAAGAAACATAAACAATGAGTATTGGGCGAATCCAACTGATGAGTGATAGGAACCTCGAAACAGTCTGTCTTGGATTCCCGGTAGGAAATTTCCAAAATTCAGTGAATCTTTAAATGTGTATGTTTTTACATTAAAAGAATACAAGAACGCACATCACTAAACAAAACAAAACGCCACTGAGCTGTTTTTGGTATTTGTACTGGGAATCGGAGACAGTACTGTTTCGAGTTTTGTTGAACTCTCATCAGTCCGATCCGCCCAGTATACCTAGCTCAGTGAAACGGAGACAATATACAAAACGGAAAACCATACAATACAACGACCCCTCAATTAAAAAACATCAAAACTAAATTAAGAATAAAAGGGGTGAATAATTAATCCCCGTTAGGTATATTGGACGGATTGGACTGATGAGAGTTCACAAAACTCGAAACAATAATGTCTCCGATTCCCAGTACAAATACCAAAAATAGCTCAGTGAATTTTTGTTTTGTTTAATTAGGTGCGTTCTTGTATTCTTTTAATGTAATGTTCTAACGCACGTTAATTTACATTTCTGTATATGTTTTTATCCTTAGTCTTCTTTTTATATACGTATTACTCACATAAATTTTGCTATTGTTGTAGTTTTACTTGTGTTGAAATCAGAAGGATCTTGAACTGAATAACTTAAAATTTCAGATATCTGTTGGTTCTTTATTAGTGTTGCTGAAGTGTTTCCCAATTGGAAAAAAAAAAGAAAAAAAAGATAGAAAAAAATATGGAGTAACATCTGCTCGTAAATAATCTGAAAAAGATCTCCACAACATATCGGAGGCAACTTTGAATTAAGTTTAGGTTCTGGGATAAAAAACAAAAGAACATTAATATAAATCTTGTAAGAAATTTGAGATTTTCATCAAAAGACCATGGAACGGAAGGTCTTCAGGTGCTCAAAATTTGGATAGTTAAAATAATCTTTGAAGTTGTTAGTTAAAAGAATGTCTTATTTAATTGTAACCTGTCTTAATAGTTTTATAACCCTATGGAATTAAGTGGGAACGGAATGTCTTTGTGCGCTTGAGGTTGAGATGGAATATCGTTAGTAGGTGACTACGATGGAGCAGATGTACAGTGTGTGATTAGAAAAGAAAAGGGGAAAAAATAATAAAAAAAGTGATTATAACTACTATTGAATCTATATTACTAAAATCTTTTATTTCTCTGTCTATCTGTCTGGAGCAATTTCTTGAGCGAATGCAAAATAGAAATAATTTTTTCAATGAAACGTCCGCGACAGGAGTCGAACCTACAACCTTCTGATCCGAAGTCAGACGTCTTATCATTAGGCCAAGGTGACTACTACTCACTTTATATTGTTTTTTGACTTCTGTCCTTCCCATTCCCCCAATCAATAATGAATGAATTCAACCTTTTTTTTTTTTTTTTTTGAATCTCAAGATTTTATATTTATTTCCGATCCGTCTGTTTATTTTTAATTCGAAAATGATAATTAGAACTATAATTGCCGAAATGTTGGAATATTTTAAATATAATATTCTTACTTAATCAAATTCTAAGTGATATTGAAAAACAAGCACGTGTACACGGGAGATGTTTGAATAAAAAAAAAGAGTCAAGAAAGAAAGAAGCACTATTTCTATTAGATAGAATACTAAAAAATCACTATTTGCAACTCAAAAACCATCACTGTTTGTAAATAAAAAAACCACTGAAAGGTATCAATTGTAATTAAAAAAAGTGTTTCAAGAAAGACAGAAGCACTATTTCTATTAGGTCGAATACTGAAAAAAATCACTAATTTTAACTCAAAAAACCATCACTATTTCTAACTCAAAAACCACTGAAAAGTATCAATAGGAATAAAAAAAAAAGAGAGTCAAGAAAGAAAGAAGCACTATTTCTATTAGGTAGAATACTGAAAAATCACTATTTGTTACTTAAAAACCATCACTATTTATAACTCAAAAACCACTGTAAAGTATCAATTGAAAAAAAAAAAACTGTCAAGAAAGAAAGAAGTACTATTTCTATTAGGTAGAATACTGAAAAATCAACATTTGTAACTTAAAAACCAATACTATTTGTAACTCAAAAACCACTGAAAAATATATCTATATTACTAAAATCTTTTATTTCTCTGTCTGTCTGGTGCAATTGTTGAAAATAGAAATAATTTCTACAAGTTCGCTACGGGAATCAAACATACGCAACCTTCCGCTCCGAAGTCAGACGTCTTAGCCATTAGACCACTAGGACTACATTCTAATCTCTATAAAAAATAAAAATATATCATAGATATATGATTCACACGACACAAAGCAGTCGTGGATTGAGAGAATATAGACATCAAAAATTAAACTAAAAAAAAAAAAACTTTTAAAAAATTTTAGTTTTAGTTTACTTGATGTAATTTGTATGCATGTGTATTTTTTTTTTTAATAAATAAAAAGTTGTTTTCCGTTACATAAGTGAGGCTTCCGAAACGAAGCGACGGGTAGCCGACTAGTTGTAGATGAATTTCATTAAATCTAACAAATACAAGTGAATACAATTTTGTGCTAAAGCTTAAATTTAAGGGCGACCCATAATAATCATAAAATTTAAACGTAATAATAATAATAATAATAATAATAATAATAATAAAAAGGAAGTACATTAACGAAAGGAAAAATTAAAAAAAAAATTAGGAAAAAAAGGAAAAGAACGTTAGGAAAACAAGAAAAAAAATCCATGCGGACATTTAGAAAAAATGATTGAAAAGAAAAAAAACAACAAAACAATAAATATTTGGATTCGAACGACAACATTCAGCATATGAGTCCTAGAACTTACCTATCACTCTGTAGCTTACAACTGATGGTTTCATTTCTAATATTTAAATTAATAGCGGAAATCCAATGAAAACAATGCCAAGCATCTGAAACAGTGGGAGGCGTTGGCCCCTAAAAATGTCCCATTCGTGTTTGGCCTCTGACACGATGATGAAATCCGTTTGTCGATCCGACCTTCCATTCGGGAGTTGTCACGGGTGGACGGACGGACAAAACAAACGAAATAGCTACTTCGTGATTTTGATCTCCATCACAATATCTTCCAAATGGATCCCTAAAAAAAAGTTATCAAAATTAAATTAGTAAAAATAGAGATTCTTAGTAAGTTATGATTAATAAATTAATAGCGGTGATATAAAGAATAAAGGGAAAGAAAAAAAAATATATAAGAATACGGCATTTAAAGCATTTTAAGACAGATTTTTTTGTTGTTTTTTTCAAAGCCTTTGTAAATGTGTTATCTTTTCCTTATGAAGATTTGTATTAGGATCGATTGATGATGAATTTACCTGTAGGAGAATAGGCAGAAGAAATCCTCTTACGCCCTTGCTTCCAATCCCACATAATTGCACTCTAATCTGCTTTGGTTGGACATTTTTTCCCCTCTTCTGATTTCGTGTCATTTATTTTCGCTGAAGGATTAATGGCAAATTGCAGCAATAAACAAAAAAGTCAAATCGATCAAATATCTACTAACATAAGTTTAGGGAATTGTTATAGTTTATTATTATTCTAAACATTTACAACGTTGTCTACAGTTAGAAGATTCAAATTATAAAATAATAAAAAAAGTAGAAAATTATACTTTCGAGCCAAGTGTCAAATAGGCTCAAATCCCAAAGAATATTGTTTAAAATTTAAGAATTTGCGGATAATTAATTTTGATTTATTGTATTGATAACAATGTATTGTGTGAAATAAAATAATTATAGTCCGTTAACTACACCTGTGGACCTCCATATATGGGGAACGACTGAACATTAGTTACTCCGTGTAGTTCCGTTTACTGGTTTTGAACATGGCGGCTGCTGAAACAGATCTTGTTTATTTGAAAGGATTCCTCTAGATTGACTTTTTAAGATTTTGTTGGCACAAACGAACGAAGATTTAAGTGCCACAAATTAATATAACTTAATAATAAAAAGAAGGTTTAAAGTGCATTAATGTAATACGAAAACGGAAGAAAAATCTATAAAATGCACAAATTCGTTAGAATTGTTTTTCGGTAGCAATCTGGGACAGCTGTTTCATCCTTATTAGGACTCATCAGCCAGATTTAGCTTTGATAATGGAGCTCGGAATGCGTCGGTACCTATGATTCCTTCTCCCGCTCTCGGAAGTGGGACTCGGTTGAAAGCAAACAACTAAAGAAAAATCGCTGTAACCAGTACAGCAAAATTACCTCGGCCAGCATTGAGCTCGGCTCGAAAGGCATTTAATAAAGGCATAAGACCTAACGAAAAGTCGAAGACTTAAAAATAAAGAAGGTTTAACGTGTATTAATGTAATATGAAAAGGGAAGAGGAAAAAAAAAAAAGCTCCATCATCGAAGCTAAATCTGGCTGATGAGTCCTAATAAGGACGAAACAGCTGTCCCAGATTGCTATCGATGATAGCTCAATGCGTTAAAAGCAAACAATTCTAACGAATTTGTGCATTTTATAGATTTTTTCTTCCCTTTTCATACTAACGTACATTAATGCACGTTAAACCTTCTTTATTAGAAATTAATATAAAGCATAAAGAAATGATACAGAAATAAAAAATATCTGAGCTTTCATCGGTGAGAGTTTGGGACGGCCGTTTCATCCTTTATGTGAACTCGTCAGCTAAACCCACTCACCAGCTGAAACGCTCAGATAGTGCAAAAGTGATAAGGGAAAACCATCCCTGCGCCCGGATGTGGCATACATTTAAAAAAAGAAACCAAAACAAGCAAAACTTCAAATCCTCGCCTGCGGAATCGTCAGCCACGTTTAATCTTTTGTTTATATTAAACCGGGTTGGGTTCAGTCTTGCTTCTTTATATTCAAATTCCTTTGTGCCTGTTGGTTCCAGGTAGTTTTACTCATATCAGGCAAGAAGAGGCTTCGGAAAGCAAATACACCACATTCTGATAAAATTTATGATTCATTTCTGTGCACTGCAATCAGAGATAAAATGCATAATTTGTTTTTTCATAGGGAACACAGGAAATGTACTGAAAGAAATTACTGACGATCTGGAGTTGCAAAGAATTTCCCGTAGTACTCGATAATACAGAAGGTTAAAAGTGTCTGATTTTGGTATCAGTAACGGCTAAAATTCACGATTGTGTGGCAGTGAAGATATAATCACTTGGCGCCACAAATATTTGTTAGGATTAAAATATTTACCATAAATATTTGTTTATTGAAGAGACATTTTGAAAGTGACAGCAGGAATTTGGAGGAGTTTTGTAGCACATTCCATCAAATTGGAAGACGAATTTTGGAATCTGAACTGCTGTGAAGAACAACCAAGAGTCATTAATCTAAACTTGATTAAATTCCACTAATTTATGGAATCGATTCAACATCCTTTGTCTTATAAGCTGAATGCTTTATCCATTACACCACCATGAAGTATGTATTGCTCCGCGTGACGTCACTTCAATCTTTTCAAGAAATGGCAAAAAGAGAGTTCGAAGCGTTTTGCCGAACTTCTTCCCGCCTTTGATTTGGAAACCTGTGCGACCTTTAAGTTTATTCCTTACGACATTATTAAAGCTTAGGCGTTGACAGTCGTAATATTTCATCTGACGCTACTGGTCAAAGATTCTTAGATTTGTTTTGTGAAAGTTCACTTTCGAAGCGGCGAAGTTGGCAGCCATTGTGAATCTAAGAAATTATCGAGGTGTGACGTCATCGTCGTTATTACAATGACTATCCTTCAGCTGGGATTTAAGTTCTAAAATTAAAAAACTAATACTGTAATTTTATCAAAATAATACTATTCATTTGTTATCAGTTTTATTACCTGAAAATTAAAAAATAACATGGGACTACTTTTGGAGTCGTTGCTTTACTACAACTAATTGGAGTAAATTGGTCAATGTAGGGATTTCAATGGTAGTGAATTAGGGTGATTTTTGCTAAGAGAAAAAATTAAGTTAACAGCGTCTCTCAGAAAAATCAATGGTTACGGCTCAGTTAACATCCATTAAATCACGTGAGATTTGCACATTAGCCATTAGTCAGTTTATTGTGCGACTTTCAACTGAAAAGCAATGAAAAGAACATAACCAGTAAATGTGTTAAAAGCAATAGGGAACTTGGTCATAATAGTTATGGACATCCATTAGACAAAAACATAATAAAATACCCAGACATTCATTTCTTAATAAGGCTATTTGAAATATAAATCAATCTAAACAAAGCAATCAAAATACTTATGTTATAATACAGTCAGGCAAGAAAATTAAAATACTTTAACGTTGCTAAAAAGTTTACCATTGAAAAAGTCTCGTAGTACGAGTCGAAACGACGCGACGTCTGGAATTTTAAATGTGTGTAATTTTAAATGTGTGTGTTGGGCCTTTTTTAGTAAGAAAAAAAATAGTTACTAATAATTAAATAATAATAATAACAGATAAAAATAAAGAACTTTAAAATTTGTCACCTTTACAATTACATAAATTTAAAGTAATATTAAAAAAACAAAAATATAAATAAATTAGTGTCTATTGGTTTACCTTATTTAATTTTGAATTTAAAAGTTATCACATATAATAATATTTTTAATATTAACTACTTAACATTAATTTTTGTAATTAATTTAAAAATATTTATGATCAATTTTTATTATACAATTGCAGTAATTTCTAATCTCGATTGACATTTATTGATATAACTATTAGCATATTTAAAATTAGCAATTAATGCAAATATATAATTATATAAAACTGTAATAAAAACTGAATTTAAGTAAATAAATATAGAAATACACACAAAAGATATATGGGTATATTAAAAAAAAAATCGTATGAAATTAAATTATTACAGGTAAAAATATTTTTAACCCTACATTTTAATAAATTTAAATACAGAATACGCATATTAACAACTATGTTACATATTTTAAACATTGTATTTCATTAACAGTTGTATGAATACCTATTTCTATCAATTATTTCGTAATATTTGACTATTAAAATTATCAGCTTTAAATCTTGAAGGTATTTAGATCAGGTTTGTTTACTCGTCTGATTGCTAATTGTTTTTTAATAGCGCTTGTTATTAAGTAGGTTGATTTAGGTCTTGGGTCGACATAAAAAGAGAAATCTTTCGTCTTTAAAGAAACGGAAAACAAGAAACGACTTTCGGATCCATAAGTAAGAGAATCAGAGGAAATATTGATGCCTCTCTATTATTTATTAGATTATAAAATATTCAGGTGTCGTCTCTTTTTCCTTGTTTAAATCCAACATTTTAGATTAGAAAAATTTATTTCTAAATTTTTGTATAAGGAAATTATAAGAACATTCATCAATTTTAAAACAAAACAAAACAGGCGATTTTTTAAAAAATTCTTTAGAAACATTAAATTTATTAAAAAAATAAATGCAGTAATAATTTTACATAAACAAATATTCATTCTTAATATTTTAATTGTTTTCATTAATAAGAAAGTTTTTTTTATTCGTGCATTTGTTTTATCTTGTAAGGTAATAAGGCCATCTATAATCTAAACACGAAATTTATAAATTGCTATTAATTTACGCATGCAATTTTAAACGATTGCATTAAAATTAAAATCATAATTAGAAAATTAAAGTTAATAGAATGAGATCTTAGATTATCCATATCTTAGATTACAAAACATTCATTTGTGAGACTAAGAAATTGTTTGGGTAAGAAATGTTGAAAACGGATTTTTCAAAAAAAAATTATTACTGATAATTTTTTTTTCGTTTTTGTTTTTTATTAATGAATATTATAAATAACAAAACAGAAAGAAAATGCAGGAAAGATAGCAACTTTTATTTTCAAAATAAAACAAACTATTTTTTATTGTCGTATAATCAGCTCAAAGATACAGGTGGAAAAGTAGTTTTAATACATTTTTAAGTTACAGGTCTGTGTCTGCTTTTATAGGCAAAGTTGCTCCGAAATATATTCAGATTAACTATTCCAGACAGGTTTAGTTCATGTTGGCTTTACATCGCTCTGGGTTATTTTAGACGGAATAGAAATTAAAGTAGCTCACTTAATTATTGAGTTTAATCTTTAATTAATCATTACAATTTCTTTTTAAATTACTTTTATAGCAATGAACCAAATCAAATAAAAATGTTTATTTTTAATTATATTTGTCTAATACAAACATTCTCAATTTGCTGGGAAAAAAGTATTTAAATTTGAATTAGCTATTTAAGTTGGCTAAATCCAATTATTTTTAGTTAAATCGAGGCACGCGCGCGTTGATTGTTCAACACATTAAGATGCATTGTTACACATCAATAGGATTTCATTGTTTAAATGTTTTTTTTTCTTTGGTTAACTGTATCACCTTCAAGCGGAAATTTCTCGGAAAAATTTCAAAAACAAAAATTCCATAATTATGCAAGCTAACTTTCAAGATGACTTAATGACATTTTCTGTGCACATACGGATATGTATTTATTTTAAAATCTTCATTTTCCTAAGAAGTAAGACTAAAAAAAA
>JAFIDM010000004.1:26223414-26235574 GCA_023159025.1 Thereuonema tuberculata | reverse complement strand
TTTTTTTTTAAATCTCTTCTGTACTTCATTTTGTTTTGTTTTTTTCTTGGCGCCTTAGCCTTTAAAATCTTTAATGAAAAAATAACCGATCAAGTAGCAAGACAAAAAAGGAATTCAGCTGTACATTTAATAATATAATAAAGCACTAGCCTCTTGAGGGATAAACACAAAACATCAGTCCCCTGGAATAGTCGTCAGTTCCCTGTCGCCTTTCTAGACAAGGGACTGATAAACTCAGTGAAAGATAAATACATCTTTCAAACGATTATCAGCTTTATTGTTTGCCACATTAGAACATTTCACAGAAATCTTTTAAGTATAATAAATGAAGAAAAAATAATTGTAAATAATCGTAAAATTAATTCCAGTGGACTGACATTTTGACTAGCTCCGACACGCGTTCACGCCACAACCACGCCGCTCTCACTGATTTCAAAATGGTAGCCCTGCAGCAAGCAGTTGCTGTAGTTAATTTCACGTGTAATGTTTAAAGCAGATTCGTCTTGACTTTGAAGTGCAATTAAATACTCCGATTTTTCGAATTTCAATAACGACAGGGGACTGACGAGCGAAACTGAGTACGCGGGTTTAAGTAAAGATTTAGGAACTTTTTTAGTTATTTTTCACTAATCATTCATTTAGTAATATTTTAAAAGTATCTTATAACTTATTTAAAGATAATAAATTAAATTATTTTAGATAATTTCGAAAATATAAACGTCCGTGTCCTGATTTTTGTATTGTTGGCATGACAAGTTGTAGTGTTGACGTTTTACGTAGAAAGTGGAGATTTTGACAATATTATAATAAACTATTTTTAACTTGTATAACTAAAAAGAAAGGACAGCTATCTTTTTAATTTTAATGATGAATAACTTACAATGTCAGTTTTTAGATTAGTTATGGCTGATTTTAGATTAGTTATCAATTTACCCAATTTTCGTGGGATCGCCCATATAACATTCTTTCTTATTTTTTTCAAAGCCAGCGGGGTTTTAACATTTCAAATGCGCAGTTTTTGAAGTCTTATGCTTTAAAAAAAAATTCATTGAGGCCACTCTCGTTGGCACATGGATTTTCTCACTGGTTTTTTCATTCGTGAATTTTTCATTGTGTATTTTTTTCCTTTGAGGCACCACTGTGCTTCCGATGTATTATTATAAATTTATAATAATCCTTCCTAAAGTCCCCGCGCTGAATAAAGATCCTCCCAGAATGCAAAGTAGGTTATAGATTGTCCTTTCCTGGGCGACCGCAAACATTGAAACAGAAGAGAAGCGACCTCTTCTCTTTCAATGTTAGCGGTCGGCCAGGAAAGCTCAATCTATAAGCTGCGTTGAATTCTGGGAGGATCTTTATTCAGCGCGGGGACTTTAGATAACTGATAAAATTCCTGGTTAAAATTAAATTTGTTGGAAATTCAAATTAACCAATTGAAGAAGCAAATTGAGTTTGGGATTATAATAATAATAATGTAATTATTTCAAGATGAACGTTATTAGGAATTAGATGAGCAGTGATCAAATTACAGATTGCTAACATTTGATAACGAATTTTAAAAGAAATATTAGATTATGATAAGTTAATAGGTTTCGAAATACTGTACATCCGAGATCAAAGCATGGATTTCGTTAAAACTAGAAATTTACGCAATATTGAACGCATTTGCAGTAGATTTAGGCAAAAACCCGTAAAAAAAATATTGATATTAAGGCATAAAATTAACGTAATTAGAAGTTCCTTTGTATTTTAATTTTCTATTTAGTTTGTATGAAAGATTTTTAATGAAAATGGAGTAATATTCCATTATCAATAGTCGAAATAATTTTGTAAAGCAAACTGAATTTTATAGATTTTATTATAAGATTATAAATATAAAATTTCATCAAAATTCAACCAACGGGAATAGTTCTTTCTTGTGGTTGATGGACATGACAAAATTAATCAATGAATCTTTTTCACTTTCTTCGCTTCTCAGACAGGGACTTTTCAAATCGGTTCAAAATTGAAAGGATTCAAATAACAGTTTTAAGAGCAGTTTTTTTTTTCCTCTTTTTTTCTTCCCTATCCATCCATCGAAAGGTTTTATTTATATTTTTTTGTAAAGTCTTAATATTACATTCCACAAACTTCTTCGACTTGTGACTCGCAATCTTTTACTATTCGTGTTTTCACTTGAATTTTTCGTTAAATCGTATTTTGCAATAAATGTGGAAAGTAGAAATGTACACCAGATGGTCCTAGCGAAACTGTTATTTGTAGATTTATTATGTATGAATTGTTGTAAGATCAAATACGAAAAAAAAAACCTAATAAATAAACCCCAACATGTCTTTTTATCAATATTTTATACTAAAAAACTAAAAAGATTTGTGTGTTAGACTAAAAGATTTTTCAAAGAGCATTTACTGCAGTATTTTCTGAAAGACGTTAACGGATATTTATCTATTGACAAGGATTTAAGATCAGAGTAAATGCTCCGTTAAAAACAGACTACATTTTAATAAAATGGTTTCTACATTTGTTTTATGTTTCAAGAACTTCTTTCTTCGTAACCGATAACAGTGAAGGTACAGGCCATGCAGGTGCACGAGAGATTTAGGCGCTCAGCCTAAAATTGGAGCAACGGCACTAGTTAAGGTCGGATGGTTAGTCCGACGCTCGCCCGCCGGAGTAACAAACGTACCCGTTCGATAGAGGGCTGGGTGAAACCTAGGAATAATCATGAAAAAATCTCCTACTACCTCCGGGAATTGAACCCGGGCTCCTTCACTCCGCAGTCCTAAACTACTGGACCCTTTTGCAATAATAGTAGAATATATTCCTTATAAGACCATACACATTAATAAAAAAGAAATTTTATAAACCAAGACATAATAACAGTAAAATGTTTCGAAGATTCATCGTCAGACTGTAAATAAAATAAAACGGAAAAAAACAAAGGCTTATAACAGCCCCACAATACATCGTAATTAATAATCATTTACATAATAATTCAAATTAACGCAAGTTATAATCTATAATATTATAAGATTATAACTTGCGTTAATTTGAATTACTATGTAAATGATTATTAATTACGATGTTCTATATTGTGGGGCTGTTATAAGCCTATGTTTTTTCCGTTTTATTTTATTTACAGTCTGATGATGAATCTTCGAAACATGTTACTGTTATTACGTCTTGGTTTATAAAATTTCTTTTTTATTGGTGTATATGGTCCTATAAGGATTATATTATTACACACACTATGAATAATAATAATATTCTTCTTCTATTATAAGCAACTTTAGACAAGAGTTTGAGAGAATAAGTCTTGAATGAGCTCTTACCTGGTTAGCAGAATCATAGAAACTTAGAAGGCTGTAATTTCATTGAGATTAATAAATAATAACCTGTATTAATGAGTCCACTCACAGCGAAAACCAAATCTTCTTAAGAATTAAATGTAACTAACATGTTCTCTTAATGAAAAACACGGTCTAAAGATCCTATAAAATTAATTTTGTACAATTTATAAGAAATTCAAGGGAAAATACAATTTAAAATGTATTTACAACACTAAAAACGACATCTTGCAGATAAGTGTATAAGGACGACTTACACCAAATTTCTTAATTAATAAGGATTACATTCTATAGGAGATATAAAAATGAATGTTTGTTTGTTTGTCCTGTATGCGTTCCTATACCATTCATCAGATTGCGATGAAACTTTGGTGAGTTGTTGTGTGCACGCCCGCGAAGGTCTCTGAATTAGTAGAACCATTTTACAATATCTGGGGCGCGAGTCTTTTCAACAAATGAGTGTATTTCCGGTTTCAACGTTTGCAGTTTCCGTCAACAAAGCACATGGACAATCGCAACAAGTGTATGGACTAAATTTGGAAAATCCATGCTTCACACATGGACAGCTACATGTGGCCTGCTCAAGCGTCGGAAAACCTTGTGATTTATTCGTGTATCACCAAACGGAAAAACAAAAAATATTATGTATCCAAAAGCACTTCAATAAACAGAATTAAAACACAAACACTTTCTTTCTTTGAGTGGCATTGCAACGCATGCCGGATACAGCTAGTTTCTTAATAAATACGTAAGAATTAGGTTCTGTAGGAGATTAGAACTTACTATTTTCTTTATCTCCTTCATTTTCCAGCTAAGTGGATAATGCAGAGCCATCTTATCTTTCAACATGACAGGTATCTGGAGACCAGAAGGTTCTCGAATGGAAGTCATTAGGGTTTTTTTCTCCATGACTGCATTTTCCATGGTTGGTTTCTGAAAAGAGGACTAGAGTTGTTTTGTTGTTTTTCAACTGAATATTGTTTAATAGGGTAAAAGAAAATTCCTTTATTCCTCGCTGTCGCACAGAAAGATTCGTTATCTTTAAAAACATTCGATAATTTGATCATCTTTCTCAAAACTTCTCGTATCTCATTGAGTGAATCTTCTTTCGTTCTAGCCCTGACAAAATAAAAAACATTGCCCATGAGTCTCGTAAAGTCGTTGCCTACCGGAAGTCCATTGACGTCACCACGACCGGATATGACGCCTTTTCGATTTCCAATCACTGATGACATTTTTTTTTTTTTTACTCATCACATAAATAAGTTGATGCTCGTTGCCATGGAAACCGTCTAAGTCCGTTCTAACGTGTATTTTTCATTGCTTCATTCGTTTTAGTGTGGGAACTTTGATTAAAACAATGCCTACTTTTTTGCTATTTCGAAATTAATGGTTTTCGTTCGCTAGATGGCACCACTCTTTGTAGAAATTTTAAGTTTACGGGAATGTGAAAAATCGTTAGTAGTAGTATTAGATTTCAGTAGTTGCATTAAATCGTTAATTGTAAATTTAAAGAAAGTAATGAAATCACAGAAATGTATTGGGCTGGCCAAAAAAATTCGTTCGGTTTTTTTTTTTTTTTTTTTTACGTAAGTTGGCTCTAGTAGCGCTTAGGTGTCTTTTATTTCATTCGATGCCATTTTGTTAGATTATATTGTGACAGCTGTCATATCAGCGTGCATTTAAAACAAAAACTGATCAAAATTAGTGAATTTTGTCGCCAATTTAATATTGAAGATGGAAGACAATAAACACGCAAGATCGCATGTTTCTTTGATGACAAACAGCTTGGCAGGGAAGTTCTGCTTCATCCGCCATATTCACCAGACATTGCACCTTCGGATTTCCATTGATTTCGGTCTTTACAGAAGTCTCTTAATGGAAAAAAATCCAATTCCCAATTCCCTGGAAGACTCCAAAGGCATTTGGAACATTTTTTTTTTGCTCAAAAAGATAGAGTTTTGGGAAGATGGAATTATGAAGTTGCCTGAAAGATATCAGAATGTAGTGGAATAAACCGTTGAAGATGTTATTCAATAAAATTATTGGTCTCAATGAAAAATGTCTTATTTTTACTTGAAAAAAATCGAACTTTTTGGCCCACCCAATATATATTTGCAATATATATTACAGCAGTAATGGCTTGGACTGTAATATTAAACACAGGCTACCACAGCTAGTTAGTTTATAAGCTTTAATTTATTCTCCAATCCAGCCTCGAATCCAGGTCCAGATTTTTCAAGCAAGTTAACAGGCCACTATCCAGACAGCTCGGCTATGCCGATAGGACTATTATATGCGGAATTCTGTTATATATCAGTCGCGGCAAACCACTAAGAACCACTGCGTTAGAAAATCAGAGAAGAAAAGCAAATAACGAAGTTATAGTGGGTTTAACAGAATAGGAAGTTTGTAGTTTACTTCAGTCACGATGTTATGGCTTCCAACCAAATTTCATGAAAATCGAATTTATAAATAGCTGTTCTTATCAGTTTTCTGGAACGTTCTTATTACAATTCAGGTCAAATGAGCCTAAGAAAATTATGTAAGTCCGAATAATCCCTTTCGTTTTTCGTCATTTCATCGATTTTCTTTTTCTTCGCAAATGAATGAATGAATAGGACGCAAATAATGAAGAGAAATGACGTCCTCTGAGTCCTAGACGAAGGGTTTGGCCCTTGTTCAATCTGTCAGAAAAAAGCCAAAAATTATTTCTCCCCTCACTCCCAGCAAAGAGCTTTTCCACATCAAATGAAATATTTAATCGTTTGTCAGCGGCAGAAATACAAAGAAATAATTTCATTAACTTCACGTGCAGTGATTGCGCAGCCACGGAGCCTTCATTTTATCGCCTCTGTTCTGCTTTCACTTATCAATATTTTATTTTGTAAATATTTTACAGAAATCTGGTAAATGAAGCAATACCTGAACTTCACCCGTTTATTTCTTAGGCTGAATTTTCATTTTTGCTCGATTATTATTATTTTTATTATTATTTTTATTATTATTAATAGTAATAAATATACAAATAACATATTTTTGTTCTAACTTTTTACTTATTGTACCGCAGATAATTGATTTATATACTCTATTTATCGTAAATATTTTTATACTGAAATTGTTACGTCACAAGCGCTTGTTGATACTGTTCGGTTTTGTTTACGAGAGCCCTCAAAGCTTTTGCGCATGCGTCAGGTCTCCTTCAATTTCATGAAAATAGGGGTGAGGAGAAATAAAGACAGGATATTTACTTTTTATGTTAGTTTACTAGTAACTGCGTTCTATTTGCGCTTTTCGGGAAAGAATAAATACTGTTGCAAAAATAACAGGTACTAAAAGAAAAACAGTTCTTAGGAAAGTGCCCATCTCAGCGTATCACCCCTTTGTGGAGTAGAATCGTCTGTGAGTTGTGGTTCTCGCTTTTCAAAACGAACAGTAAGAAGTTTAATTACTTCTAACTGACTTTATTGTTATACTTCTGATTTATCTTAAATAAAAATTATTAGTAGTAAATTAAACTAATTATTATTATTACTTGATTAAACTAATTCTATTTTACTTTTTATTTTTTTACCAAAAAAAGAAGCATTTAAGTTTAAACAAAAAGGAAACTTTTGTCAATCGTCAAGTCGTACTTTTTAATCTTGTTTTACCACTGAATGTAAATGATCTTTTTTTTTCTTCTCATTTTACTTGTTTTGTTTTTTTTTTGTCCTAACTCAGCGTAGTACTTAAGTATAGATATTTTGTAGACTTTTATAAGAATCTGTTGATGGAAGTTTTTGAATCTTCAACGGAACTTTGGGCTCTGCATCAAATAACAAGCAATAATAATATTGCAACAGTTGTATATAAATATTTTTAGAAATAATTTACTTATCTGTGTTTATTTGTATCCATTTTCATCCTTAATCGTTATTTATTCCTTTTCTGTTTCCTAATTACAGATGTTCTGTTAATTTTTAAATTCTTTTCCGTTGCAGCCGTTGAATCAGTTAAATTAATTTAAATTTATTATCTTTTTATCCAATCATTATGTAAATTTTTAGTTACTTAACCAATCACATCACACTATGTAAATGCTATAAAAATCCATGTTTTTCATTTAATAAATTAATTCAGTTCAGTTCCAGAACTTGACTCGTTGTCTTTAGATCCCAAAGATTCTCCCACGAATACGATTACGTTTTTAGGCCTACATAATAATTGCGGAACTCTCTAATCGCCTCATGTATGTTTTTTTATCTATTTTGGTCTCTTTATCCAAATTACCTGAAGATTAATAGAAACTTCCTAGAAAGAAAGTTTGGCTGAACCATTGAAATACACATTTTCTTATCCTACATTAAAAATCACTAAGAAAGTTCTAGGTTCATCGCATCACTCAGTTTATGGTTCCTCCCTCCCCATAACGTTTGAACCGTTGGAGGAGTCTTCCTGAAACTTGGTATGCACAGTCAGGGACTACAGACGGATCTACCGAATTTCCAATTGTGTCCTTCTCTAGAAAAAGTAAGAGTGAGAAAGAGACAAAAAACTTTGGCATCTAAACCATGGATTTTTGTGGATTAATTCTTTTACCTAATCTACTAATTGCACCGTGATTTGACATAATTAAAATTAAAAATTTAAATAAATTTAAATGATACAGATTTAATTGGGTTTATTTTTTACAGAAAATGGAAAAATTGTAGTGTTCACATTCAGTACCCATTATCAGGGCCTCCAAGAGAAATCTTTTAAGGCGATACAAAACCCATGTGGGCCCCCCTTAGACTTGCAAAACGGTCCTTTTTTAAATGGTCCTTCAGTCATGGGCCCCTCTGTAGCTCTCGGGCACCAGACCAATGTACCTGCTGTACATTGTACATAAAATTTTAAAATAAGTGTTGATGCTTCGTTTATGTCGATTTCACGACTTCAAATAAAACAAGATAGGGAAAGCGATTAGTAAACCAAACACAATGCTACGCAACGTCTTCTAATAAGAAAATACAATTGATGTTGATTTAATTTCCTTATTATTACAAATGTGATTGTTGCGAATGCAAAAGGCGCAATTGTTGCGATTGTTTTGATTGTTGTACGTTGCATTGTGGGATAGATGTCCACAGACAAAACGGGATTACAAGTCTTCTGATCCTTATCAGAAGACTAAACAATAAGGAAACTAAACTTTCAGTTTTTTCGGAACCTCTTGCTGAATATTACTTTGATCAAAAGAAGTTGCTTATTTCTTTTCTTTTTTGAAATCGCCTGATTCGAGATAGTGTATGAAGACGTGCATTCCGTTCCCTTTTGTTTTTGGGCGGGGAAAGTTTTTTTAGCCTATTTTCCGAAGGGATAGCTACGTTCGTCAGTTTCCATGAGTTTTTCTTTGAATCCGTGAATGGATATTGTTGAAACCGAGCAGTTAACTTGAAAGACAACGAGCTTTTAATATCTGAAAAATAAATCGTTGTACTTTTGCGGAGAAATTGCTTCCTGAATACTCAAATTTCGATTGGAATTGATAAACTTGGAAGCTAAGAAGCTTCCACCAATGGATGTATTTGTTGGATTGCGGTTAGGTTGGCGAGATTCGTTAAATGTGTGACAAGCTTAACGTGCGTTAAGATTAATAAAAGAGGCGTACTTTATTGGCACACAAATAAATTAAAGTTAATCTAAAAACGTTAAAAATGCATTGAGTTTCGTTTCGGGATCACAAAGATATAGAGCCAATTCTCAAAATTAAGAAATATACAGTAGAACCTCATTGTAACGGATCCTATTATATCGGACGTCGCTTATAACGGACAGTTTTAAAAAAAAATTGGCAGCCTATAATTAAGGTGTGCGAAGTGAAAGACCATTTAAATTTTGTTATTCAATATGTTGAACAATCGGCAAATGAAAATGTGTTTGCATATTATGAACACTTACGGCACCTCCGTCAGTTCTTAACTGAAGAAATAAGCAGCAAACAAACCCAGCAGAAAATAAATTATTTTTTCAAACCAATGAATATAAGCAAGCAACATGAATCAGGACCTTCTTGTTCTAAAGATTAATGCAGTGTATACGTACACATCTTTTTCAATTCAACCTATTATGTTGAAGGCTGTTTTTTATTTGATATATAATAAACACTTTTTATAGCTAACTATTGTACTTTCATTGATATACACCCTGCTGCATTACACCCCTATAAGAATTATTTGTTATAAACCGGACTTTCATTAAAGCGGACAACCTTCAGCCCCTATTAATGCGTTATAATGAGGTTCTACTGAATTAAAAAAAAACCCTATCAAGAGTAAGAACAATTCGTCCTTCCAGAATGGAAGGACGAATTTTTCCTATTCTTGGTAGGGTTTTTTTTATATTTCTTTATTTTTATATTTCTTTATTGGGCTCTATATCTTTGTGATCCCGAAACGTACGTCAATGCATTTTAACGTTTTTAGATTAACTTTAATTTATTTGTGTGCCAATAAAGTATGCCTCTTTTACTTATAGATTCGTTAAATCTTCAAATTGAAACTAGAACACATATGAAAGTTCTCTGATTTCAAACCAAATTCTTACGAATCATTTATTTATAGATTTTAAAGAAAATAAGTTTTAATTGGGAGATACTTATTGAATTTCTGACACTGAATTTGTAGATTACAAATCAAAAGTTGTTTTAATTCTGTCGCTTTTAGAAATGACTTGATTTCATGTGTGTATTAATCCCCTTTCATTCTCCAGATGAATGTCACATATCCTTCCGCCTCCTAACTTTTAACTATTACAAACTTTCCTGTCCTGTGATTGGCGGAAAACAAATTCAAAACACCATGACGTAAATAAAAATACAAAACATGATTGGCGTTCACTGATCGATAAAACTCGAGCAAAACCGGAGCTATAAATATACAGAAGCATCTCTGCTGTACTCTTCGATTTGGGATTATTTTGTTTGCGGCATTTAGGCAATTTTGTGGTAACTCCTGAAATATTGTAGCGGGAGAATTATGATAGAAACTGATTTTGCACATTGGTTTCTACAAATTTTTTTCGTTTTTTTAGCAAAAACAATTTCTCATTTTCTTTCTTAAACATTCGAAGAAATCCAGTTTCTAATTTGAGGATATTAGATTTAATCGTAGTATACATATATAAATGAAATCGAGATTTTTTACGTGAGCAGAATATTGAATTTAAAAATGAATTTGCCGACGCACTTAGTCAATAAATAGTTAAAAGTTTAAAATTACATGTTAAGATGGACGACTAGTTTCGGTTCAAACTGTAGAACCTTTGTCAAGTGAGGGAGGAATTTAAAAACACGCTTATGTAACAGAAATGTTAGTTGGGCCATAAGTCAAGATCGGATATTTTATAGGATGGAGAGGATCTGCGTATACTGGAGAGGAAAGCTTTATCAAGTGCTTCTGTTTTGGATGCAAAACATAGTGGATGATACGTCGATGAAAACAGCGGTGACCGTATAGATATGAGTCATTTCTTCGTTCACCAAAGAAATCGACAAGGAAGCGATCGACGGAAATGAGAATTCTAAGAACCTCGATGCGTCGTTTGATGAGTAAGACAGGTTTCCATGTATATCGATCTCATTTTGTAAATGTGATCGCGGTAAGGATGTGCGGCATATGGAACCTTCACTGGCTGCATTTCACAACTAAGCAGCTCGTTCTAAGGTTACAGTGGCAGATGAATATCTCAGCTCCAGTTCTTGGAATGTTTATTTCTGAACGATCCTCATTACTCTGAAGAAATTCAACAACATGTTATTGAATTGTAGGCTCTTTCATGTTATGATGTAGGCTGGAGTTACCAGTGAATTGTCATTGGGTCATTTCTTTTCAAATTGTCTGCGACTGTTGCATCGAACCTGAACATATTCTCGCACTGCTTCTTCCTGAAGACAAGAGTTGGTCTTCCCCTTCAACAGGTTGAGGCTCAAAGACATTACTGGACTCTGTTCTTAGAATGCCTGAGTTTCCAGTTTGTTGTGTGCATGTCTCAAATGGCCTCCTGATCTGATCTGATGTCAGACGGCGGCAACTGGTTGTGGTCCTATTTCAAGGAAAAATTTGGTGGGATTCGCATGAACTCTGTTGCAGTTTTACAAGCAGAGATTTGGGGGCCCGGGGCGGGAGTTGTGGATGGGGGCCCCCTAGTCTGACTTTTACAACCAAAAAAAAAAAAAAAAAAGGTCCTCTTGTCTGGATGGGGTCCCCCTCCAAGGTGGGGGGCCCGGGGCGGACCGCCCCCGCCCCCCCCTTGGTACGCTACTGCGTTTCTTCATGACGATCACTTCCGAAATGCTTTGGTGGGCGAGCAAATCCACATGGCGGCAAATCCAACTGTGAGCGGAAAAGGACAGTCAGAAATTAGGCTACTAAGGGTTTCAATACCGCCAGTATGGACTTTGTTATTGTCAAATTGTGGTTACTTCTCGAGTTTCATAAAGTTTCGAATTGATTTTCGCATTCATTGTAATGTATTTTACCACATAAAATATCCGATCGTGATGATACGAAGAAAAAGAAATTAAACAAAACATAGTTAATGTGTGAATCAACTTTCGAATATTCTCAGGGTAAGATTGCAAATTCAATTGGTCAGAAATAAAAATAAAAAAAATCAGAATACTAAGCAGGGCACGGATTCTATCTGGAGCTGCGATAAAATGAAGTTGATGTTGGTGTTTTTAAGCAAAATAGATCTGAGAAAATTCGATTCTATAACACATTCATTTTTATATATTGACGAAGTAGAACTCTCATTTATTTAAATCGTCTATTATACTGATAGTTAAG
>JAFIDM010000004.1:26200517-26210814 GCA_023159025.1 Thereuonema tuberculata | reverse complement strand
TCATTTTCAAATTTTTTCATGTTTAAAGAGTGCGTTATTGGTCATTACTTGTGTAAAATCATATATGTTTGAGCAAAATAACGTTATATTCATTGTTCAATTCATTACTTTTCTATCAGTTTAACAATGAATGTTCAAGATTTTTGAAATACTAATTTTCTCAATATATTATAAAGTGAAAAACATGAGTAAAACCGACAAATAAATATTTTCGTATTTTTTTTTTAAAGTGAGCTTTTAAAAATTGCGTGAGTTTTTATTATTATTATTATTTGTTTGTTTGTCTGTTGTTTTCATTACCTACGGCGGAAAGGTAAGGATTGGAGTTAATAAAAAGGGATATAACGTCTCTGGTGATGAAAATAATTTTCTATCACTGTTGCTAAAATTGGCTGAAATGAACGAGGAAAAGAAAATCCACTTCCATCCCCTGGAATTAGGTACTTGACAAGTGAACATCACGAAATCCTATCATCGTCGTGGCCTTGATAAAGCTTTCTATGTTTACGGCGTGAATCCTGCTTACAAGAATATCTCAGGATTCAGGGGTTTCATTTCATTTAATCCAACACCAATTTGACAAAATTGAAAAAATGAGATTAAAATTGCAATAACTCGTGTTTATTAAATCTATTAAGAAATCCTTAATTCTGAGATTTGATTTCGGTTAACCTCTCTCAATTTCGAGATTTTCAATTTCTCTTTGACTCGATATCGTAGATAGCAATTAAATTTCGATGGAAGACATGAAAAGGGATGTCCTTCTTACGATAATAACCTATGACAGTTTTTCTAAAAGCAACCCCATATCAAAATATGAATCGTGCAATATTAAACAAAAACATTGAATATGATACGCTTTAACACATGATTGAAAGTCCCTCAAAGGTCTTAAATGACTGCCTTTTGTAACATTAAATAAATATACAAATAATGACCAATAAACATGAAAAAATTAAAAAAGTATTGACATGTTTCGATATCCGTTAAAACGGATGATTATATACATTCTGAAGATAGATACCGTTTTCACGAATATCTGAAACAAGTCGATACTTTTTTTAATTCTTAGCCGCACGTCAAATTGTTTTATTAATTAAAATAAATATTTTTATTTAGACCCAATTCGTCTATGCTTTTATGCAGTGTACGTGATATGACTCCAATTGACGAAATACAAGGGTCTCTCGAAAAGTAATGCACAACATTTTTTTTTTAATTTAATTTTTTATTTATAGATTTGCTATTTTCATAGTCCACAGAAGCATCCTGCCCGCCTCTATTCAAATTAATGCAACCCGCTCCCACAAGTGGCGTGGTTGTAGCAATCCTGAAAGGTGGCTGCTCCTCTTCATGTCGGTCAGAAGCAAAGTGCTGTTATGGAATTCCTCGTTTTTTTAGAATAAAACCGTCGGGAACATCCACAATAGATTGCGAAAGGTGTATGGAGGTGAATCTGTCAATCGCAGCACCGATAGTCGTTGGACACGTAGGTCCTGAGGTGAGAATGGTCAAGCCAATATTGAGGATCTGCAACGCCGCGGCAGAACGGCTGAGAATGTGAGCTTGTGAATGATATGGTTACTGCAGACGGATGCAGAAAATGCCAATCCAACTGAGCATTGGGGAAGCAAGTGTATGCAGAATACTGAAACAGTTGTGGCTGAAGAAGGTCTGTGCAAGCGATCAGAAAACTTGGATGGACAACGTTGGATGGACAACGAAAAACTTGGGTGGATGGAGACAGCCTAGATCTGGCACCATCGGATTAGTAAACCATCTCGTTGGCAAACTCAAGGAATCCCTTCGCAGAACAAAGTTTGAAAAAGGATGACTCCATTGTGATGACCACTAAACTCCTTTGTGGTGGCTCAGGCGCCCCGGCCCACAGTTGTAACGAGCAGATATACAGTCACTCGTTCCGAAGTGGCAGAAGGCTATTAAATGCCACGGAGATTATGTAGAGAAATGACATTTTGCTCTTAAGGAATGTATCTCCACACTGTAGCAATAATAAACATGTAAATAAAAAATTAAATTAAAAAAAATGTTGTGCATTACTTTTGGAGTGACCCTCGTAATTAAAGGTATAATTTTTACTTGATTCTGAAATGTCACTTTTCTTTGATTACTTTGGAGAGTTGTATTAATAGGAAAGTGAGAAATAAAATTTAAGGTGCGTGAAATTGAACTAATGATGAAAGTAATAACGTCCTTATCTACTTCCGCCCAGTCTGAACAAGGCATCGACGGGAATCCGGAAAAGCTGTTTCATCTTTATTAGGAATCATCAGTCGGATTTACCCTCGATGAAGTTGTAAAAATACTTTGGATTTTTTTAAGGTACGTTGTTTTGTTGGATTTGGACTTGAGTGTAATGTCGAGTCTGATGCGATTGTTCTGTCCATTATTATATCTCTATTCCAGTACAGTTTATTATTATTAATAGCAGTACTATTATTGTTATTGTTTCATACAGTAACTGTTCTTATATAACTATCCTTATATAAATATAAAAAAGCCAACTATTACGGCACAAATTCAAAGTAAAACTTGAGAAGAAAAAAAAAAATTATGTATATGTGAAATGAAAATAACAATTAGATACAATAAAATCCTATTGATTTTATCCTAAGGATTTTATTGTATCTAATTGTTATTTTCATTTCACATATATATAATTTTTTTTTTTTTTTTTGTCTTCTTAAGTTTTACTTTGAATTTGTGCCGTAATAGTTGGCTTTTGTATATTTATCATAACGGTACGTTAAATTTTTACTTATCCTTATATAACTTACAATATTCGTTAATTTCGATTGAAAATCTTCATAAATCAATCTTCAGGTCTCTTCTAGATCTTTTCTAAAGCTAGTATCTCTAGCTAATAGTATATATAGATATGTTTATATATTTTAAATTAGTGACTTCCAACCCCGTGGTTTGTTTATCTTTTTCTATCACGTCCGACAGCTTAGAATGTGATCGTCAACCAAAGCAGGATTGGTGCCCTGGGAAAAGACTTGAACAACCATCGTTAAACGAAACCATCAACCATAAAGAAAAAGAGTTTGGGAAAAAAAAAAAAAAAAACACAACAACAACAGAGAAATCGAGAAAGAAAAAAAGCGTCAGCAGCTGGAAGAAAATACACCAAACGTAAAAATACTCGATTCCTTTCCGGCGTTTCCAATTCCATACTGACCTTTACTTTAGAGCTAAGTTAATTTTTGCCAATCTTGTATTTGTTGTCAAATTGAAACATCTCAATGTACAAAACCCACAGTCTTAAATATATACCTATCTGATATCGTAAATAAAAAAAAAAATTATTAATTATTAAATTTTAGTATTTAGATTCGGTCAATGCATTTCAGTTGGTTTTTATATCTTTCATTTTTTTAGCCTATTTTTCTAGAAAAGAGAGGCTTATGAAATCGATCTGTGTGTGTATGTGTCTCTTAATAATATTTAAATTTAATAGATCATCTTGAAATTTTTGCTGTATGGGTCCGAGACGTTAGAGCGTGAAGATAGCGTAATTTCCAAAGAAACCTGTTAGAAGGGAAATAAAGGATTTCAAAGAATATTTCTATTAGACACTGGATATCAGCCGTTTAATAGTCCAGTAATTTGCTTTGATGTCATTTTAAAATGGAAGAAGAAAAATATTCAAGTACTGAGTTATTTTTTTGCCAATAGTTTCCGTTCATCTGAAAGGTTAACGAATAAACAATGAAAGGCAACTAGTTTGGAACCGTATGAAGAAGAGATGAGAGTTTTATATAAATTGAAAAATCCTTCCATATGCATATTCATATATTCTAATAAAAAAAAAATCTAATATGCTTTATATTATTATTTATTTTTATTTTTTATGGAGCCCCACGACATTTTTTGATGGAATTTACACAGTTACTTTACTTAGCTGCTAAATTTGAACAAGCAGAGCAGCAGCCAACCAAAAAAAAAAATTGTCAAAATATCGAAAAACGTAGAATGTGCATTTATTAATACCCGCTAAGATTTGTAACACTTATTCGCTGAATATCCGTTTATAATTGACTTAATGATTATTTAATTGGAATTAGTATGGTAATTAGTATAATGGATTATTCATTCCAGGTATCTCGGCGACATCTGTTATTGAAAAACTGAATTGTTGTAAACTTTTGAATGAATGTAAATAAAAAAGAAGTCAATGTCATTTATTACTGCAATTCCTTGTAACATAATATTAATGTGAATTCAAATTATTTTTAGGATTAATTTTAGTTTACAATTTTTTAATTCGTAGTTTGAAAAACTGTCTACACGTGGACTTCTAGGAATGATTAAGTATTATGGTGATTTGCTTGTATGACAAACATTCATTGATGACGAAAGTAAATAATAAAAATTGCTCTATAAATGCTCCTCTAACTGCGTCTTCCAACTTCTCGTAATTAGAACATTCTGTCATTAAGTGAAAATGTTCATTATTTTGTGAAATGAAATCTTCATCTCATTCATTATTATAATCTTGTTTTGTCGCAGACATGCCACATAAATCTTATTTTACCTCGGGACAACCCGTACCACTTTAGTAGCAATTCACTGTTGGCATTGACGAATTATATCATTAGGGCGCTGTGGTGAAAAGTGTCTCAACGAGTTATACGCCATTTCCGTTTTGAGTAAATCTTTCTCTACAGTAGTTCCGGCCTTGAGGTAATGTTTTTGGGACGAATAACACTTGGTTACAAATTAATCAGTAATATTTACCTCATTTCTGAAAGATTCCAGTTCTGGCCCGGAAATGGCTGCCAGTTCTGTAAATTGCAGACGAACCATTTCTATTTGATTTCGTGATCGTGTATTTGATTTCTCTTGTGTATTTAGAAGAGGTTACTGATCTAAACCTCCTTCGAACGTTAGGCTTCGAAAACAGGAGACTGGGATATTGTACGCATGCGCGATGAATTTCTCGATTTAAGCAAGGAGAAAAAAAACAAACAAACCGTGGCATAGTTCTTTGCAAGTGAAGAAGATAAACAAATGACAGACTTGGTTCATTAGAGTCGAGTTCATTGGGCTTCAATTACTCACAGTTCATTTGTTTCGGTGGATCTAAAAGAAGAATTCCAATGTAATTAAGAAATGGATCATTTTAATTGTTCGATTGACAAACACACGCAATGAACAGCAATCATAGCTTGTAATCTTGCAAACGGCAGTAAGTCATATCTTGTAGATACCAAATCAAATCACTTACTACAAGGGGAGAAATTCTTGTAAATTTTATCTTGAAAACGGGCCTAAGAATTTTGATGAAATTGTGAATCTTCCATTTTCGGATGCGAGAAAGCGATTTAGCTAAGTCTCGACTTCGAGAACTCTCATTTAATGATTGATCTGGATAGCAGGTTATTATCTACAGTTTCTACTTTATTTTCGTTAAATTTTATTCCTAATAAATTCGCATTCTGTGCGTTTTTATGTGTAATAAGATTTTATTTTTACTTGTAATGAAATAATAATTTTACTTAATAATAATTTAAAAAAATTTTCCTTTCAACGTCGCGTGAATTCACTGCGGGGCTGTCCATTTCCCCGAAAGGGGGTTAAATAACCGGGTGATTTTCTAATGTGTTCTTTCTTTATTTTCGTTTTATTTTTTTCCAAGTACTGTAATGCTTAAGCTGCGATAAATTAAACCACACTTCGTTTCAATTGTTTCGACCATTGCTAGATGACTAACAATGACGTGCATTCTTTCTATTAGGACAGTATAATGAAAGGTTGGACCAGTGGTAAAGGCAGTCCTGTTCAATCCCCGACGGAGGATCGGAGATGTTCTCTGGATGTTTCTGCTGCAGACTGGCCCTAAGGTCCGCTCAGCCCTAAGTCGAACGGGGATCGACTTTTCTTCGTCTTTCAGGATTAAAGACGAGGTCAGCTTAGTTTCAAATCATCGTTATTTTTTCTTCCCTAATGCAGATGAAAATCTGAAGTTTAAATATAAAAAAGTTAAAATATGTAATTCTTTTTTAGCAATTATTTCTTCTTAGTCTTATTTTTATTATTATTACTATTATTAGATTATGATTATCGAAAGCCGTGCTGGCGTGGCCGTGCGGTCTAGACGGCAGGTCTGCCGTTGCGGCCAGTTTGCCAGTCCCCGGGTTCGAATCCCGGTCGTGGCATGGATATTTCTTTCTTCTTCTGTTTCTCCTTCTGTCCGTTCCCGTTTCTTTACCCTGGCAGTTAGGGTTAAAATGCATCTCCCAACCCGCAGTTGAAAGTCAGCGTGGGAGATTAGACTTTCATCCCCCGAGACAGTGAGCTGTCTGAGGGAGGCCTTTGTCCAGCAGTGGGCTGTTAAAGGCTGATAGATAGATAGATAGATAGATTATCGAAAATCATTTTATTTAATTTCAAAAATATTACATTTTCAAGATAAGCTCGTTTTAAAGTATTGTTTAAAACTCTTAAATTAAATCTGAACTCTTAAATTAAATCTGAACTCTTAAATTAAATCTGAACAGAAAGCCAGATTTCTCTCTTTGATTTGTGTTAAATTCAGAAAATTCTTTATGTAATGACGCTTCAGTTAGCTTCCTTTTTTATTTTTTAATATTACTTACGCGATTCTTATGAGACTATCTTGAAACTATTTTTAAAATTAAATAAAACGAATTTCAATAAAAAAGGGCAAAAATAAGAAATTATAATTGCTATGTATTTAATGCTGTCGTATATATAAAATTTCAGATTTTTATCGGCACTAATAAAAAAGCTGTGATGATTTGAAAAATTCCTTTAACTAATGATGACTTGAAACGATCTCGACTCCAACATCCATTTAATTAATTAAAAATATTCACCTTATAACTTATTGTTTTGTAGAGTGCAGGAAGTGTGTGTTCATTCTTCAATACTTCTACGCAGTTCATGTAAATGAGCAAGAATTCTGTATTCTTCGCGCAAGGATCACACAACCCACAAAACAATTACACTTCCTTTAATTTGGGTTTTAATATTTAATAGATCTGACCTCGTGAACTATTTATTCAGTATATTTATCCAAATTACTAGTTGCATATCAATGTATTCTTTCTGTCCTTTCATTACAACTTTTTCATCACGTGCATCATCACAATGCATCACGTAATCTTCTAATGTTCCATTTAATGTTTAATTTCTAAATTATTATGGTTTCATTAGTTGATTATTGCCTACGCATCTGTTGTGTAAATAATGTAGAATGTAGATAATTCTATAATTGGAATGACTAGTAATTATTTTATCAGCGACTCTACATTGACGTCATAATTCATGATTAAATTTTAATCAAAATAAAACTTTTTACATAAATTCAGAAATGGAAGTGGTGTTGAGGCTTTAAAATATGGCGGAAAAATCGAAGCCTCGCAGACGTGACTTATTGTCTGCTACCGTTTCCCGCTATTTTTCTGGTTCAGCAACAAGTAATGAGAAAAACATTTTAATTTAGGTTTTAATTTAACCATTACTTGTTTTTTTGTCAATTAAAATTGATTTTTTTTGTCCTGATCTGATTACGAATAAGTTTTTGTTTTATCTGTACGTTTGGTCATTTTGTTGAATCGTTATAATATGGCGCTTAGGTTCACAATTATTAAACCAATCAGAAATTGATCTAAGTTCTTTTTAAAAAAAAAAATAAAATAAAATATTGGAGCATTTAACCCTTTACAATATTTCTATAATTAAATACCTTTAAGTTTTTAAGAAATAAGAGAATGAATTAAGAATGAATATTAATAAATATTAAATTTTTGTAGGACATCGGAGAATGATTAAACATGTTCGTTTGCTAAAGGACGCGAAGCATTGAGAAACATTTACAAGAGAGAGAATACATCGACCGTATTTGCACGATTGAAGCAATTCTTTCCCTCTTCGCCATTGTGGATTCTCTCGTCTTGTTGTATGTCTGGCATTTAGTGTTTGCGGCGTTTTAGAAAATGGGGAGCATGGAGACCTAACGAAAGGAACCTAATTATGTGATTTGTATGTTATAAAGTTAGAGGATGCGAAATATTACTCAAACTATTTCGTCCTGTATAATAGTCGGATCTATTTATCAACAGAACTGAATAAGTGGCAAACTAAACCACTTTTCACTTTCCATTTCCGTTCCACGCTATCTTGACGCTTTCATTTTTTAACATCTTGTTTGGTGATGTTCTTTTGTTTTTAATCAATGTCCAACGCATGCGTAGAAAGCAATTTGACATTCGATGGACAATCAAAAAGGTCAAAGAAAAGTGAAAATTCGTAATCTGTTAAGCGATGTTTGCCTATAAAAAGGGATAGAGAAAAGGTAATTATACAAATACGAATTTAGACATTGAAAAGCTTTTTGTGTAATAATTCTGTCGAATAAAAAACAAAAACAACAAGAATGAGATGTCCTATTTCAGTATGAAGGTTCTTTATAAAGGGCTCCGCGAATCCACGGTTACCTATGAGCTCCGAACAATCTAAAACCGTTTCTTCTTCTGCTAGGCTTCCTCAGCGCAATGTGGAAATCACGATTCTGTGCTGCATATCGATGAGTTCAAATCATTGTTCACATTGTTAGACCAATACTTTCTACCGCTGCTCTATTTTCTCCAAGATTGATTTTAAGTTTAATTAGGTTAGGTTAAGAAAAGTCGAAGGCTGAAGAAAAGTTCACGACTTACTTTTTTCCCCCTCACTTTGATTTTTTTCTTCTTTTTCTGTCGTCTTGCTCAATTGCATTCAAATTGGTTTAGATGTGAAATTCTCGGATAAAAAAAGAATTCACCAATCTTCGTGATTTCTTCCCTCTGGTTTGATTGATGAAGAAGAAAAAAATGGAAAAGAAATATTGAGAAAAGGAAGGAAAGAATAGGTGGGGTGCGAACTTTTGAATACTCTCAAGAATTCTTCTAGCTTCAGTACATTTAATCGTTAATCTTTTTATGTTTATCTTAATTTAACTCGTGCTTCTTGTCAATCGGGACAAAAATCATTTATAATTTCACTGATATTCACGTAAATCGTTTAGCTTCCTAGGATAATTAGCTAACTCAAAATGTTTTTTATGCTGCAAAGAATATCTAATGCTAAATACAAAAGAAACGTATTTAAAAATTGTAAAAATCTGTTAAGCACAAACATTATCTTCAAATTTTCGATTTGCAAACACAAGTTGTCTGAAGGTCGTGACTCAAGCAATTCAGGCGACTGCAAACGTTTTATTTCTTTTATATATATATATATATTTTTTTTCAATGCACCTAAAATTCTGAAAATTTAAATATGAGCTTGGGAAGCATCTGCATTTCTATTTTCTTGTTTTTAATTTTCAAAAAGTTCTGCAATTAATTAAATTAAAATTCAAAAACAGTCAATTTTTTTGGGTGTTTTCGAGGTTTTACTCGGTATTTTCAACTCAAAAATATTTGACGAAAACCTGAAATGATAAAAAATTTGTAGAATAATCTTTTTATTTAAATTTTTTATTATTAATGCAATAATTAATTTTTTAAAAAATAATTTAATCTCAAACAATGAAAAAAAATTGTTTAATTTTTTTTTTAAATTAATTGTTTCACTAATAACAAATATTTTAAATACAAAACATTATTTTACAAGTTTTTTTAATCATTTCAGGTTTTCGTCAAATTTTTTGAGTTGAAAATACCTCATAAACACCAAAAAAAATTGACTGTTTTCGAGTTTTAATTTAATTAATTGTAGGATATTTTGAAAATTAAAAACAAAAAAATAGAAATCCCAGATGCTTCACAAGTTCACATTTAAATTTTCAGAAATTTAGGTGCATTGGAAAAATAAATATATAAAAGAAACAAAAGCTTTGTACATAATTAGTAAACTTACACTCACCTCCTCGACTCAAAAGAAATAAATACGATATTCAAAAAGATAAGGCGAATTTTCGGAATTTATTTCGTTAATTCCTTTTACTAGTCTAATGACTCAAAAACTGTGGAAACAAAGGATGTGCATGAATACAAAACAAAGTAAAGGAACAAATGTATGATACAGATTGAAATAATAAATACAAAGCCAATACATCAAAGGAAGACATTGTCGTTTGAACAATATACATGACTAAATACTAAAAATTGTTGATAACAAATGATAAGTAAGAATATAAAAACAAAGGAAATAAATTTACAAGTAAATAAATCACATGGTAATAATGAAAAAATCAACATAAAGCCGATTCATCAAACGAAGCATAATTGTCTGAACAATCAAAATGTGATAAATACCCAATTAA
>JAFIDM010000004.1:26152315-26195517 GCA_023159025.1 Thereuonema tuberculata | reverse complement strand
GAAACAGCTGTCCCAGATTCCCGTGGATGATGGCTCAAGGCGTGAAAACAAACGATTGTGCATTTTCATCGTTTTTCTGTTTTTAATGTACATTTAATGCACGGTAAACTTTCTTACATATTAATTATTATTTCAAATTGTAAACATCTGAGAGAACTTTATTCAGATAGAAAGATTAACTTTATTCAGATAGAAAGATTTACTGTAAATCCATTAATATTGAGAAAAAAGATTAAGATTAAAAAAAAAAAAAAAACAAAAAAAAAAACGCGGATTTTGAAAAAAAGTCCGCGTGGGGGTTTTTTTCTTCTTATTTTCCGAACTTTTTTTTTATTTTTCCTTACGGTCAGGGCCGTCGCGTGGTTTGTTGGCGCCCGGGACAAGATTTCGTCAGGCGCCCCCGAATCTCCAATTCAACAACCAAAAAAAAAAACAAAAAAAAACGGCATCTCCAATTCAACAACCAAAAAAAAAAAACCACATCTCCTTTTCCAACAACAAAAAAAAAACGGAATCTCCTTTTGCCGTTGCCGCGGCGCCCCCTACGGTCGCCCCGCCCACGCGACGGCCCTGCTTACGGTAATGTACTACCTTTTTTATTATTATTTATGTTTGTATGTTTCAAACCTTGGGTTTCCCCAGCAAAAACAATATGGCGGGTCAAGGACCAAAGCACATACTGCCAAGTGTAAAGATGTGTGCAAGAATGATTAGGGATGTGTGCTTGTGTCCATAAATTTCCTAACTATGCGTGTAGTGTTGAGTACCACAGCCTTCTGTAGTTGTGCATAAGTGATTTTGTGAAGTCCTAGTGTGCTGAGACTGTGGTGCAATGTGTGAGGCACCAGACCAGTGGCAGACAGAACGATGGGTACAACACGTACTCGATCCTGCCTCCACTGCTTCTGGAGCTCATGTGCTAGATCAGTGTATTTACTGATATTATTATTATTATGTATCGCCCTTAAATTTATTCTTTAACACAAAATTTTATTCACTTGTTTTATTTTTATTAATAATTAAAATAAGCTATAATGGTGTCAAATAGTAAATAATTATTGTCGTGAGGTTGTGTGTGTGTGTAAACAAAGGCAGAGCACGAGTGTCGAAGATGTGAATTGTTATCGTGTAGTTCGTAGATGTTGAATTTCACAAGATGGCCGAGTACGTTTTAAAAGATCATCTCGGATAAGAACTGAAATATAAACAGAACTGGGATTTCGTAGTTTGATTGATGACTATCATTGTGAATTTACAATAGAAAGTTATGCCTATAGTGAATCTAAAGTGAACATTCCATTTGGACGAAACTGGAATGTTGTCAAGGAACTTGATCTTAGATGAAGGAATTCAGAATGAATGGATTTGACGGATGGAATTCAACGCAGGTAAACGCTTTATTTACGGCAAATAAAAGAATTAGAATTGAAGAACTTAATCTCGAAATAGAACGTTTGTGCACTTACATTGTTTGCTGTTACTATGAAATGGATATGGCTGCAATTAATGTATGTTGATCCCTGAATATCATCTTACTCTTAATTATTCATGAACTTATTTTACCCTGCAAGAATAAAATATAAATAATAATAATAATAATAATTAAGAAACAGTACTTTCTGTGCTCATTAATCAAAAACTTAATGCCCAATTGTAAGTTTCGAATAATTTCCTGTTTCGATTTTGCACTATTATCGAAATAATATTTCGTTCGCGACCAATTGCTGTTGTCATATTTCGTTCCATCTCGAATAAAATTTTAGATGTGAAATTATTTTGAAGAGCCGTTTTTTTTTTTTCAAGTTCTAATAATCGAAACATTAGAACTTGAATCACTATTCAGTAATATGGTATCTTTTTTTTTTTCTTGTCGGGGACCTAGTACAGGGTCCATATGCGCACGCGTGTAAACCGGAAGTCGGAACCGGAAGTCATGTCTCGTTGAACTTAACATGGTTTGGAAAAAAAAAAAACAGACTTCGGTTCAGGCCACTTTCAGATGGCTACTGACGGGATAAGGAAAAGAGTACGGTAGCAATTGGACAATGTAGGGCCTATTTACTGCATATTGAATCTAGTCCCCTCCAATGTGGTCTCCGCTTAACCGCTCTCATGCAAGCCCCATTGGGGCTGTTCAAGTATTATGTAATCATTAAAAACAGGGGGGGGGGGGCAGAGCTATGCTTACGTAAGACAGGCAAACATGCACGAATAAAAATTTTGATATAATTTTGACTTTATCTTATGTTCAGTGGTATTTACTGTTAATGATTTGGCCTTAACACTTGAACGGCCCCATTTGTTGTAAGCCATTGGTGTTTCGAGGAGGCTGTGACGGAACTTGAACTTGACCCTTGAATTACAAGGGCTTGATTAAATGAGTTTTGCGCGACTCAAGTAATAGTGTCAATTTTAACAAAGCAGCATTGGACAGATTAGAGACTGTACGGTGTCGCTTGATTTTACGTTTACTACAAAACTTTGAATTGACTAAAATTTCAGTCAGAACTCCATCATTTTCTACTAATAGTCGTGCTTTTACTCTACTAATTCGCCGTTAAAAAACTAATATATAAAGTGGTCCTTGTATTGTCGTTTTATTTTAAGGATGTATATTTTTTTCTGATATTTATGCCTGGAAGATCAGTGATTGAACGCTCTTAACACTAAGGGAAGCCACGCTACAGTCTTAATCCATCTGCGCCAATCGGATTCAAAATATTGTCGATCCACTAGTCATTAATTCGAACTTCTGCATTTAAGCACATCTGTGGTTAATCCATCAGGATCGGTATTAAAGTATGCATTAACTTGACCGCTGCATTAAAGACTCCTTGCAAATAACCGTGGGAAAATTCGTCTTCAAATATAATCTAAAATTTCGTTAATCTGATTGGATAAGCAACTTTTTTTAATTTAATAAAATATTCGAATGTCACCATAACTGCATAATTTCAACCATCAAAAACTAATTCGCGATATTTAACTTGTAGTTGGACGTAAAGTTATGATCTTAATTTAATTACATTTTGTACTTATTTATATAACTATTAGTATTAAAAGCTGTTTCGTTAAAAGATTATTTTACTGATGTGCAATAAGCAAATCGTATTAAGCCTCTTTTAATGTTAGCAATGATAAATTGACGCGAACTGCCACACAAGGAAATTTATTTATAGTACATTAATTAACAGAGGTTGAATTGTTCTTAAAAATTTTGAAGGTTTTGCATCTAATTTAAATCTTTAATTCAAATACGTGATTTCTTACTGTGAGCTCTTTTTCTTGAAAAAATGGTTTTATGTTTTGTTTACGTGTAACTGATAACTTAAATCGATAAATTTATTTTCAAAAGAATCGAGTTTTCGAGGCGAATTATGAATAAAATTAAAAAAAAAAAAACAATATTCAAATATTTATTAGTTAAGCTACGTTAATTATATGTATGAATTACAAAGAATATCCATTGCTAAAATTAAAAAAAAAAAAAAAGCTGTCTTATCAGAATGAAAATTTCCGCCACTTGGAACGAATTGATTTTGAAAGATTATACAGTTGTAAATATCTCTAAACCTTATAGATAGGATTTCTTTGTTTCCAATTCATTAAAGATATCTTATGACAATTCATGATTAAATCTTGTTTACTTAGGAAGTTGAGTTGGATATGTTATCCCTTATAAATCTTATTTTATTTTTTTATTTATTTACTAGACTGTTGCCCGTCTTTTCACGCCGGACGTCTCGCGTATATAATGGAAACAACTTTTTATTTATTCAAAAAAAAAAAAAAAATATATCAAGTAAACTAAAACTTAAAAGTAAAAATAAATTAAAGTTGAAATTACATGCAATACAATATTGAAATCCTTTTGTAACAGTCGGAGATTTCCTCAGTTGACTTGGCTATGGAATTGTTGCCTGGCAATGATAAAATGGCATTATCTCTGCAGAAACGGAAATACGGTTTTGATTTGCTAAAGCCCAATTCAAAAACCATATTTCTGTTTCTAGCAATTATTTTTAAAGTTTTATAATATATTATCTAGTAGTCTTTACTATTTCAAAATTGCATTTGATTAAATGAAAGAGGAATATGGTCTTTGAATTGGCTTTTACAAATTATGTAAGTTTTTAGTTAAGAGGTTTTATTTTATTTTTTTCTTTAATTTAAGGCAATTCTCACCAATTTCATGTAGCCTAAATATATTCATAGTTGACCAAGAATTAAAATGTACTATTTTTTTTAAACCAACAATTCTTCAATTTTGTGAATTTTCATTTCTTTTGTTGCAAGATTAATTAATTCAATTGAAAAAAGAGAAAAGAAAAGTGTATCGAAGTACATCATTCATTTATTTATTTATTTATTTATTTATTTACATCATAGAATGATTTCCAATTTTTAGTTCCTTCGAATCCTTACATTTTAAGTTCTCTGCTGAGAAATTTGAAGTAATATTGTATTGCGCGCTTTCCAGATCAAAGTGCTTCCGAGTTTATTACCATATTCAAGGAGAGAAGAAAAGGAAAAAAGGAAAAAAAAAAAAATGGAAAGAGAGAAAAGGAAAAAAAAGTAAAACACGAAAACCAAATTAGATTTTGTTGGAGAAGGACTCAACCAAATCTGCTCAGTTTTGTAACATTATTACTTAGATAAGCAAAACTTTGCGTTTCTTGGTGGTGTATTATTAATGGAGGCTTGAGTTAGATCCATTTCCGAAGGGACCCAATCTCACAAACGATAGCTATATCGAAATAATAAGATCGGTAAGTAGCAGAAGCATTGTCTGAAATCTAACACCCATTGAATCAAGGGGGTGTTAAAATCGATAACTTTGCAATAAATCATCATACCGTGAAAATACAATGAAAGTACATTTGTTATCTATTTCGCTGTTCATTGCTTTACTAGCGGCGTTCATTAACCTTACGTCAAGGCCACAATTATATTTCTGAAAGAACGAAGTGACGTCAGTGGTTTTAATGCAATTCCATATTGTAACTTAAGTCTCGTTCTTCAATTGACAGAGGTATTTTTAAAATGGATCGTGGATTTAGCAGGAAAATGCAGAAGACTCACTTCGATGTTACTTGAGAACGTCAAATAAGCGCTCGTTAACGTTAACAAATCATGAAAGAAAAGGCCCGGTGATTTGCTTGTTTCGTTAAAGAAAATGATGACCGTGCTAATTTGAAAACATGCAAACATGGACTGAAAGCTTGCAGTTTCAAGCAGGCAAAGACTTACCAATTAATTTTTCGGTTTTACTGGTTTATATAGTTACTGATGCAGCGTAGAAAAAAAAGCTCTATTCGAGACATATAATATCGATTTTTGGCCGTCAGCTGTGGGCTGAGTTTGCACCAAAATCCAGTAAAAGACTTAAGTCTTATTGTAATAATAATAAAATTCCAATTTTTTTTTTAAGATAAGTAGTTTTTTTTTTTATTAAGATATGTAAATTGTCGACTTTTAATCGTAAGTTTCTTACTTTAAATTCCCAGTATATATCGAAATCAACAGATATGTTGCAATTGTTTAAGCCCCAATACGTTTAGTTTCTATCGCTTAGGATTAACATTTCTTTCTCACTGTTATGCTTTAATCACTACAAAGCAGTCTTTTTGGTCTCTAGTACCTGTTTCTTGGTTCCTATTTGTATCAGAAAGGATCTTAATAACCTAATCTAAACGTAATAATAATGAATAGAATACAAAAATACGATTACAAAATACGAACACGTTATGGGTATTAGCCTTCGTCAGTTCTGAACTGATGAAGGCTAATAACAGCAACGCGTTCGTATTTTATAATCCGACGAATTAAAATGATGCTGTTCTACTAAGAGTTTTTTCAACTGTATTTTCTATTTTATTTAATTTTTTTACACAGTCTATTGGATATTTACCTACATCTGCAATTAAAACCAAATCTTTTAAAGAAAATTAGTTTTTTAACAACGCACAAGGATGATTTCTATATTTCGTCTTAAAAATTAAATTCCAACAATATTTTTTTTTGTTTTTTTTGTCCTAACTTTTTTTTTTCTTCATGTAACAAAGGCTAGACTAGAACTTCAAGGCTAGAGCAATTTAGGATAAATATATATAAGGTTATGTATATTTATAAGATTATGTATATTTATAGCTTTATTAAAAAACAAAAATAAAATCAGCCATTGTAGGATAAAAAAAAAAAAAGAAAGAAAAAAAGCTGCCATGTTCGAAAGCAAATTTTCACTACTTGTTGATTCCACGATGGAACGAATTGATTGTACAGTTGCAAATCTCAATAAACGTTCAATGCAATTTTAGATTGACAAACTGTTTGAAGCTGTGCCATTCAACCTTTTATTTTGTTCGTGTACCCTCAGGTATACTTTATCTTTAACTATGCACCCCTCAAATTATTGGTGCATAATTTAAAATATTCCGTTTACATATACGTAATTCGGTGAGGGAATAAGATAGAATTAAGAAGAGTAAACAACCAAACTGTTGCTTCAAAATACAAGATAAATCTTATTAATGCTTTTAGACAGTGTCAAAAGCAAAGCGGCCCCATAATATGCACAATTTTATAAACAGAAGGGTCGATATTGAGGGGGACGTCTATCGTCGCTCTTTACCGGAAGCGACCACTTTTGACCCCCAACTTCCGTTCAGAGATTGGTCCTAGAGGTCTGTATTTTTAGACGTGGTCATCTACTTTTTGATGCTGAATACAATGGTGAAGGTTTCATTCTAATATCTCTAACCGTTTGGCCACTACAGTCAGACATCCACCAAGCATAAAAGCAAGAGCGGTTCCCTATATTTTACAGGCAAGCTGTAACCTTGGGGCCACTAAAAATAAAAGAGAAATATGAGGAGAAAATAAAATAATTAAATAACCTTTTTGAGGTAAGAGAATTTTTATCTTTTCAAAAATAAAAAAAAAGTACTAACGAACAGTCGACTGTGTCTAAAACTATTATAGATATGGTCGAATAAAAATATAGATTGTATAATCGACATTATAAACTAAAGCATACCCAAAGTTCAAGTCGATTGGATCGGTAATTGTCTAGGAAAAAAATTCCCAGACTTCACCTTTTTCCGGTGGACAGTCGGCTGTCGTTGTGCGGCGGATAATCCTCCAACGCTCCTTAGGTGATTTACAATTTCTTACTTGTTTTCATTGCGAAACCGCCTAAAAATGGAAGTTCATAGTAAGACTTAATGTCTATTGTAAGGATTACTATATTTTTTTTAATATATATTAAAAGTAGTTTATTCGCATTACCATTTTATTTAAAATAAATCATAGACGAATCAACAGAATTCGAGAATAAGCGAAGGATTTATAGAAATAAAAGGAAAGAAAGAAAAAAAAAGAAATCAATACCGAAATTATTGTTTTCAAATGTTGTTGTTCTTACATTGAGCATACATTTCTGAAAAAAAAATTCATCCAGGAATATTGAATTCGCATTTAAAAAAAAAGAAAGAAATTATTCATTTTCAGTGAAAAAATAAAGTGAATTGTTTATTTGTATTTTCTTGATCCTTTTGTCTGCTTTGATCAGAATAGAATGAAAGGGAGAGAAAAGGTGGATTAGTTGGGAAAGAGGGAGGTGTGTATGTGGGTGGTTGGGATTGGAAAACGCTGTAGTTTCTAGAATCCAACAGAGAATGTTCCAGAAAGAGATATACTTAAAAGCGTTATGTTCACCTTACCAGGAACAACGGCGCCAATTGAAAAAAAAGAAAATAGATAAAAAAAACCCGCCTCCATATTTCATTCGCTAAAGAATTGGAACAAAAATCCTCCGAGTTTTCTAAGTGAATTTACTTTTCAGTTTCATTCCATAAATTTTTATTATAATAAATTCAAGAGATAATTATTTCTTATGAAAATTCAGTATAGATTCATTCTTGTTCAAAATTGTATAATATTTCTGTGTACAGGGTGCTTCGTAAAATGGATTTACTAGTCTAACAATCAGCCTTGACAAACGAGATTTCTTGAGATTCATGGGAAGCCCGAGATCTTGACTTTAGCCTCTTTCCGAGATTTCAAGAAATGTAGTACTGTGACTATCTATCAGTAGAAGATGCTACATGATGAATTTGTTTGACTGTTCTCAGTGTTATGAAAAGAAGACTAAAATAAAGCAAAAGCCTCGTGCATTTTCCCATATTTCATTTCAATTAAATTTGTCAATGAAATTAAAGCAAATATTGAAAGGAAACATTCAAGCATATTTCTTTTTATTTTATTTTAACAGAATACTCCTGCAGATACTCTGCCTTCAATTCTTTCTAAAGGTATCAGAAGTCCTCCATTAACTAATTCCCTACGAAAATACTCGTCTACTTGCAATATAATTTTGCGTGCGCTCGGAAAGCTCGGAAAGAGGCTATTATCCCGGACTTTGCCTGAATCTCGAGAAATTTCGATCGTCACGACAGATCTGTCAGACTAACATCTATCTATATAAAAAGAAAAGTCCTGATTCAGTCACTGACTGACTCATCAACGCCCAGCCCAAACCTTTGGACCTAGAAAGCTGAAATGTTGCACGATGTAGACAAGACTTAGGTCGGATTTTTCGAAATTCCCACGGGATAGAGAATAAAGAGGATTTATATTTTCGCTTTAAAGTTGCCTTATTGTGTGGCGCCAACCCGCAATACATCTGAGTTTTCCGGTGAAGGCCTGGAACGGGCTGGGAACTCGTATATTTCCGATCTCGATATTAATTTGCGAAATAAATAGTTATTTTTTATTATGCTATGTATGCAAGGGTTCCGAGCGAAGCGACGATACCCGGCTAGTTTAGAATATTTTCGACAACTAATTGATCAGAGTATAACATGCATGGGCGTATTTATTATCCGATGGACAGGGCTGCCCCATCCACTATTCCAATATTTTGAAATAATGTGCAGACCCTACTTTTTATTTCCTCTATAAAGGGTTAGATAGACCCTGGAACGTATCTGAAGGAGAATTCACGTGAAAAAAAGTCAATCTTCGGCCGGATCGAATCCGACTTCTCAAGCCTACAGTCCAGTGATGTAAACAGAAAATAGGACAAACTTTTCTGTAATTTGTTGTTCAAAAGCAGATTTTTAGGTGGTATGTGAAAGGTTTCGTATTCAATATCTTAAACTTGATGATATTACATTTTTCGTTGCCGTGAAATCATTACGTCGTAAGCGATTTGGCCGAACGCTTAAAATATCGAAATCGATCTCTAAACGAGCTTCAACAATCGATATCGTTCGATTCAACTTTCGTAAATGTCCTCCCTATTCTCCTGATCTCACAATTACGATTCTGGTATATCGATAACTTGTTAGTCTTAGTATTATCTCGCTTCCATTTATTGCGATTGGTCCACAAAAATAATTAGTAATTTTTATTTCTTGTTGACTTTATTACTATAGTTAAAACGCAAAATTATTTACTTTGAAAATAACAAAATAATGATCGGGTTTTAAACAAATATCAAATTTAATGAAAATCGACTACGATGAAATAATTATTTAAGATAGAGAGATAGACAACCCCAACAGCTTCTTTCACAAGAATTGTTTTTTTTTTTTTTTTGAATATTCAATTATATATCATGACAGTATTTATTTACTTTTTATTTTTTTATTTATTTTTGAGGGATAGAGTGATTAATTTCATTAATTATCAAATCTACTTCTTACTGTATTTTCGCAATTGCCCTTAAAAAGTGAGAAAACTTTCCTTGTTATAAAAGGTTTAGTATATCTATCCATCCTTCCGCAAGAATCACTTCGATTTCAACTGTTTCAACATTTTATAGATCACTAAAATTTCTCGAGCAATATAAAATTTTATGGAGATTAAATAAATAAATAAATAAATAAATAAATAAATAGAGAAAGAAAATTTACTGTCATGTTACGACCACGTAGAAAGTGTCGCCACCTGGCGGGTGGTTTGGAACACGTAAAAGTACCACGTTTAATGAATGCTAACCTTACCCGTGCATGTTCCATGTTCAGTCTTAGTTATTGAAATAATGGAAGTTCATGATTGCTGCCTTAATTAGTTTAAATGCACCTGGAACCTTCAGCAAATTCATTTCCCGTACATTGTGATTCCCGTTTCTACACGAGTCTTGTCAAAACATCCGAAGATAGAACGTGATTATGACAGACAAAATAATTGCGATCACGAATCACTTAATTGCCCTCATTCCTGTGATATCTGATCACAATTACATTGTCAGTCACAATTAATACCATTAAGCTTTTAGGAAGAGATTAATCAATCTGAGAGAGCTGAAATCCAAAATATGTTATCCTTTGAAGCAACATGAAAAGATTGACACTCTTCTGCCGTCATTGCATCTTCAACTTGATAGTCTTAAATAGGAGTCTCGTACATAAATCAGAACAACAGGATACGATTGGCGTGGCCTCTTTCGAATACCAGCTTAGTAAGATCGTAATAAAAACGAGGCCCTGTCTCCCCCTGGTAAGTATGAGATAATCCAAGAAGAATCGATTCCAAGCGGTTATGTCAAAAAGTGATATTTTATTCCTTTTTGAATGAACTCATTATTTGATAGCGCGCGTCATTGTTGACGGAGAGAAGTTAAAAAAAATGAACATTGAAATTTAAATTTTAATCTAATAGGCTAACATTAAAGAGTTATTTTCTTTTTTCTCTGGCTCTTCTTTCATTGCGCCACACACACACACGGAAAGGGAGTGATAAGAAGCAATAATTTGAATGTAGTCCCCGTGGCCTAATGGATAAGACGTCTGACTTCGGATCAAAAGGTTGCAGGTTCGATTCCCGTCGCGAACGTTTCATTGTAGACATTTTTTCACAGGAAATTAACAATTGCGCCGGACAGACAGAGAAATAAAAGATTTTAGTAATATAGATTGATGGATAAGAAAAAGAAAAAAATGAAAACATTCACTAATAAAAAACGGAAATTAAGAACTCGGGAAATAAGAAATCATTTGGAAACCACCGAAAATTAAGAGGAAAGAAAGAAATAGTTCAAAGGTCAAATAAAGAGAAGAGATGAATGTACACAAATCTTAATTTTTTTTTTTTTTTTTTTTAAGTTATGGTGGTATCGGAAATGAATGCCGAACTTATCAGTTTCTGAATCGTAGATCTTTACTTACTGCTCCGATTTTGTATTAAACCAGGGATTTTTTCTTGTGTAGATCCAACAGTCGTCGCGGCGAATTTTGAAACCGGAAACACATTATCATTGACTAATTTCTCCAGTATCAATGCCATAAGCTCCGCAGGAAATATCAATCTCAATTATCAAAAATAGGAAATATCAAAGATCTCACATAGATCTTCTTGAAATTGACGAGCAACGTTAAGAATAATTTCCCTGAATAATTTTTGAGAACTTTTCCTCGTCGAAATATTGATTGTGAAGTAGCGACCGCCATTTTTGAATGTGACCGACCGGCCAGGAAAGGAAAATCTATCATCTGCGTTGCATTCTGGGAGTTTCAACTTTGGCCGCATTGATAATAGATCTGTAGTACTAAAATCTCAGTTTTAAAAGGACAAATAGTTTTTGGTCATAGGCAGAGACAAACTTAAAAAATAAACAAGTGAATGTAATTTTGTGCTAAAGCATACATTTAAGGGCGACCCATAATAAAAAAATTAAAAATAATAATAAAAAAGGAAGTATATTAATGTAAGGAAAAATAAAAAGCGTTAGGAACATAAGAAAAAAAACAACACGAGAACATTAAGGAAAAAAAAGATTAAGAGAAAGAAAAAAAAAAAAAGTAGATATACGGATTCGAACCGACGACAACAACCTTCATTCTGAGTCCGAGACCTTAAGCATCAACCTATCACTGACAACTGAAATGAGATGGTTGCATTTGTAACATTTAAGCTAATAGCGTTAATCCAATGAAAACTATGCTAAATATCTCGAACATGGGGGCGTTGGCCCCCTGAAAATACCCTATTCCTACGTTGTTTGGGCGTCTGAACACGATGGTGAAGTCCGTTTGCCGATCCGACCTTCTGTTCGGGAGTTGTTAGGGGTAGACAGACGCGCACGGACGGACAGAACAAACGCAATAGGTACCGATTTTGGTCGCTAAAAATCTTTGCTGCTTCCTTGCCAATATAAAATTAATTTTATTAAAATTTTAAATGATATGCTTATCATAAATAAAGAATTTAACCTTAATGTTGGATAATTGTTTTGAATTTTATTTTTTATATCTTTATCTGTGCTGGAAGCCAATAAATTCTATAGACTAATATTTCATTGATCCAAAATCACTTCAATTTAAAGTAGTAATTGGATTGCAAATTAATATTGGAACGTTTACATGAAATTTTCCGCTATTTTTAAATTAAAACAGATATTAATAGAAATATAATGAAATCACGAACAATGCCTATCAATCTTTCATACTTTTGTGTTGCTTGGAATTCTGGGTAATTCTAATCGATGACGTCACATGCGACCGATCCTGACTAAACTTGTTTTTATGCTTTTATTTGTCTTCATTATCTGAATTAACCTGAAAATTACCTGAGTAAAAAAAAAAAGAAACAGTTTGCCGAAAAAGGAATGTAGTTTTTGTGAATGTATTTTGCGGGCTCAAGAAAACGAAACTTGCTTCAGTTCTGAAGCGAAATCGCAGGAAACAAAGGTAATCTCCGAACATTCTGGATCCTGTTGATGGTCTTCTGGTAAATTTCCGTGGCTCACAAACCACCCATATGGAACAGAAAACGGAAATGTCAAGTCTTTTCGTTCCTTTTCCTTCCTTCCTCCCGCCCTCCCCTCTTCAGAAGACGAGACAGAGTTTTTCATTCTCTGTCCCATTCTTCGAATTCTTTTCCGCATTCCCACACAGACGGTCTTATTTGCGATGAAAGAAACAAACAAACATAAGAGTGAATATAACAGATTGTAAACGACAAAATGAAGAAAATGATTAGATATTACAATTTGCAATGAACTCACACGCAAGTTAAGAATGATAAGATTGAGAAAATTGATTTACAAAAATTTTATTCCGTCAAATGCTATTTGAAGTGGAAAATAGGCCTATTTTTTTTTTTTTTAAATAATCATTAGTTCAGTTTTAATGGATTTCAAAAGATGTTAAATTCGATAGAAATGGTTTCATTATACATATTTAATATTTAAATTAAACATTTAAATATTATATAATCCGTCCGTGTCTATCCTCTAACAACTCCCGAACGGAAGATCGGATCGGCAAACAAACTTCAACGTCGTGTTCAGAGGCTCCAAACACAGTAGGAAGGGATATTTTTGTTTCTTGTACGCAAATAAGTTCGGCATACTTTTGAGTTTTAAAGTTTTTTTTTTATATTTCGGAGATTTCTTTTAATTAGGAACAATTGTCATATTGAGCTAAAATTATTTTCTGAGAGAAATTAACATAATATTAATGTGGTTAAAATTTTATTTTAATCCGTCGTTTCTAAATAGGGGAAATTTACGCTTAAAGTTTGGCTTTTAGCCACGCCTCCAAAAAGCATTGTCACGTGGTCGTGACGTCATGTTTCCCTTTCAAGAAGCTAGTCAGGCAGGCGCAAGAGTTCTTACTCACGTTATAATTGCTTTCTTTCAAATAGCGTCTGTGAAACTTTCACAGAATTTAAAAGATGATATAAATATTATATTGTGCCAATGTGCAAAAAATACAAGCGTCACATCGCTAAACAAGATTGTTAATTTCGTGCCGAAGAATGCAGTAAGAAAAGAGACATCGCTCGCCGAAAAATCTAGTTGTATTGTCTGTCAAGATCACTTTAATGTATTACAAAATAACTTATGTTTCTTTTAAATGTGCATGCTGTTAAATAATAATAAAATTATTTCTTACGATGGACTTAATGGTGACTGCCAAGCATTACTCGGAATTATTTAAATTGTTCTCTGATGTGGATGAAATTATTTTTAGTATGGTTTTGAAATGAAATAAATAAACATTTATTAGTATTTTTTCTCTCTGTTATTAAATACGTTAAAAAGCTTAAAAATACTCAAAGTGATAAACGCAACAAAAAATAAGATTGAACGTTGCTGTTTCGTAGAATCCACAATTTATATTTTCGGTCAATTAGAGATAGTTTTATATAGAAAAGATTTAAAATTATATTTTCTTTTTAAATTTATTTTAAAAATAACTTCTAAATTATGAAGGTTATTAATGTGCAGAAAGTAGTAATAATAATGTAACCAATACCAATAATTTAGAAATAACTTCTAAATTCTTTTCCTTTTTTACCGTGTTTTGTTAATGCTGAATTTTTTTTTTCGAAAGAAGCCAAAAAAGTTTTTTATTTCTCTTATTTTGTTTATTAAAGTTGAAGCGATCTGCTTCTGAAGTATAAAAATGTACATTTGCTTTTGTTTGTAATTTGCACGGCTCATCTGTAGCGTAGCCTTCGTTAAACGAAGCTACGGCAGTGGCCGGTAAGTCGCCTTACCAAGGCGGGTCAGCGTAGGCCCCGGGCGCGCTTTAGAATTTCCCGTCGTCCACGAAATCGGTTAATTTTGATGACGTAATGAAAGATTTTTTGGCGAAAAAAATTATGTAGTATTTACAGTATACTCTGTATATATTATACGTATGTGTTTTATTATTATGAAATTTAGAAGCACGGAGGCCTATAAACACATTTTTTTGGCCCCGTGATGCCTTCGCAGCTGAACGTAGCCTATAGCAGAATCAAAGAACTCTATTTACGTTCTTTGAGCAGAATTGCCTTACAAAATTTTCCCATATCTAAAATTACATAAATGAAACTTTTAAAGTTTTCATAAACAGCATAACACAATATTTAAAAATCAATAAGTCTTTATGTTTGTTTGCTAAGAGAGTATTGATTGCCTTTCAGTTTTCATGCCCTTTATATTTCGGCAAAAACGAAATCTTCATTTCCAGCAAAAATACTGGCAATCATTAGGGAATCTACCATCGGTAAATTCCCTGAATTGCCCTTAACAAAACTGGGATCTGGCAGAGGCATGTCTGAAAATTAAATAAAACTCAGAAATCGGCTAAGTTTTGGAGGGTGCTTATTGCTGATCGGGTCTCCACGCTGATCGAGTCTCGCGGTCGGGAAAAACTACGTCACACCAATCACAGAGCGTTTTCGTTTTGATGACGTCATGACACAATTCTGGATGTGTTCGCAGGCCAATATCTTGAAAAATACTTCAAATTGAGCCGAGATTTTTAGGATGGTTAACTTTTGAAAGTAGATTAATGGAAATATAAGGTCAAATATCATTTTTATTTTTCATAATTGTTCCCCAATATCACTCTATTTTTAAGGAAACTGAAATAGTGTAGTGGATAGTGTGACGGATTCAGCATCATAAGGTTATGAGTTCGAATCCCAGCCTTGAATACAATTTATTTATTTATTTATTTTTATTTCGGATATGCCGCGTTTAAGCAAATATAATTTTTCGTTGTCTGGTATTTGAAATTGATTATGCACACGTTAATGTCCGCGGGGGTTTTAACGGGTCATATAACTTTGCTAAAGCATAAAGTTATGCGCGCCCCATTGGTATGCTAAAGTATACAATTTTTTTTAGCTAGTTATTTGTTTATGTAAGGAATGCTTTTCCCACTTTACATAAATAGGGCGGAACGTGTAATTATTGTACAAATGCAGTCAAGTGTTTCATTTTTTTCCTGTTGATTCACATGATTATAGATTTTGGATTTTAATCTCTATAACAGCGCTTCCGATTTGGTGGTAGTCAAACACCTAAGAGGTATCCGAAGGTGCGCCTTTCAGTTTATCCGCACCTCCATTTTATTGTACCTCTGCTATCACCTTCTTCAATAATGTGTCCCTGTTGCTTTCTAACCCTTTCATCACTGATGGACTGCATTGCCTATCCTATGAGATGCTTCTGGTCGTCAATTGAGTTTCAATTCGTCCGCGAAAGAATCAAAACAGGCTTTCAAATTAACTTTTGTAATTACTTTATATCCAAATGACTTTATACCAGCGTAGAAACAGTAACAATCTTAAGGCTTATGGCGTTTTTCTATTGAAACAAGCAAGGTTCTATAACAAAGATCTACGACAGCTCAGGAGAAAAACAAATGCTTTAAAACATTTAAAGATAGGTTTTGCATTAAGAGACGACCCCCCCCCCTATTGAAAATCTGTAGTTGACTATGAAGGCTTTTTGGCTCCGTTTTGTGGATAATGATAAAAAATATCATGTGCATAGTTTTCTGTATTTTAATTATCCAGTAAAACTTATTGTATGCAAAAAAGTTCTTATTTTTAGCTAACAAAATTTAAGTAGATCGTGTATTTTCAATCGACCGCAGGGCCCTCTGAAAGCGTGGCAATTATTCAAAACGTATTTATTTTCATTTAAATTTACAGAACACAATTGAGGGGAATAAAAAAAATTGTTTTGTAAAAGAAAATTCATTTGATATTTTATTATCTACATGTAAAATTAAGATTACAATGACTTTTTATAGTTATATATTCGTAGGCTACATAAGTTTACAAATTAATCAATTTCAAAATTAATAAGTAAAGCAAGAATAAAAGTTGAAAATTGCTGGTGTTAAGTATGGAAATTATTACTTTTTTATCTTTAATTGGCATTGTAAATTACCTGGTTTTTAAATTAGCTTGTTTTGTTTTTTTGTTTTTTTTCTTTTAATGATTGCTATTTAAGTAAGGCTTAAATTTTGATAAAAATCAGGAAGAGATTTCGAGCGCGAAGATTGAACACAATGAGAAAATTGAATGGAAATTCAGAAAGGAAATGAATATGTAAATAGCCTTTGGCGCCATTTCTCATCAACTTTTACTCGATGCAGGTTGGATCTTATTCTTATCGCTTCTTAAGAATCTACGTCAATAAAATCGGCGGCAAAACACATTTGGAAAAAAAAAAATCGAACAGTGAACAGTGTTTTCCAATTGAGTAGGGAATTGCCGGAGGAAAATGAGGATAGTTTTTCGCAACGTCTCACTTTGAGATGCTCAGTTAGTTTTTCGTGTTGGTATTTCGAGACTGTTCTATCGGTGAAGAATATCCGTATGATACTACGGGTGTCGGGTCTGTTCTTTCAGCAGACGCTGGTTGTTATTCGTTTTAAGTATCTCATATTTTTTTCTTGTCGTACGTAACTTGCTTTAAATTTAAAATCGTATCAATTAAAATGGAATTTTTGCCGCATTGTAAAATGAAAGATTGATAGCTCATCTTACATGATGGTATCAGTATACTGTAGGATTCCGAATATACGCAAGCACAATGAAAAAAAAAAAAAAAAGAATGCGGAATGAATCAAGGTCGGTCTCGCCCAGTAAGATAAGATATTATCACACAGGAGACACGAAAATATTCTTTAAAAAAAACTGGGAAATTGTTTATAGAGAATTTCTGCTGAAAGATTTATTGTAGATACTCCTTTGATATTCCAATCTTTAATATAGGGTGTTGCACTCGCTATCGAACCCTGATTTTCACTTATAATTTTCAAACTAATGGAAGTAATGCAGAGAAATTTGGCACGGACATACCTTGGTTTAGGAGAAGCATGGTTACGGAAGACACGACTGGTGGCGATACTGTCTAGGCCGATTGTCGCGCATGCGCGAAGTGATGGCCGATTGCCTTTTTCGCCGTCCTCGGTTTTGTTGTTAAATTATTTCATGAGTTTGTGAATCAGTTGGAAACTCCGTACTAGCTATTTTCAGCAGGATAGGGCCACTTGCCACACCTTCAATGTTAACATGGCTGACATTATTCCTCCTTTGAAGATTGTGTTATTTCTAAGGGACTTTGGCCACCAAGGTCGCCTGACCTTACCCCACCGGATTTCTTTGTATGGGGCATAATGAAAGGGAAAATGTATCACAACAAGCCACGGACTCTCATGGAACTGCAAGAAAGCATTCGGCGGGAAACTGAGACTATGACTATCGATGTGTTGGTGAATACCTTCCGTACCATGGAGAGGCGTGTGCAAGGCATGCCTTGATGCTAATGGAGACCATACTTACTATGAAATCATCATGCTTCTCCTAAACCAAGGTATGTCCGCGTCAAATTTCTCTGCATTACTTCCTTTAGCTTGAAAATTATAAGGGAAAATCAGGGTTCGATAGCGAGTGAAACACCCTGTAACTTCACTGGATTTTTTTAAAATTAAGGTATACTTTCCTGTACGAAAAAGATTTCTTTATTTTTTAATAGAAGAAAATAGAGAAAATACATAATGTAAAGCCTCTGCAATCTTCCACACAATAATTAAAAACAGCCCCTTCCCCTACGGAAATGCAGAAAAGCTCAAATCCACCCCAATCTTCCTTTAAAAAAAATCTGTTTTAATGAGATCCAAGGGACAGAGGAAAGGCCTCATTTTAAACTTATTCTATTTATGTTACATGTTATTTTTTGCTGTTACTATTTTTAACAGAGATAGTATGTTAGAAAAGAATAAAAACAACAGGACTAACCCTAGCTTACGATTACACTATTTCACCTATATTTCTGCTGAATCTATACAGAAGCTTCAGATTTTCGTTTTTTGAAAAATTAATGAAAACGGCGCTATAATTTGCATCGTATCAGAGCACGTGCACAGAGATTATTATCGGATTTACGTGCAATGTTAGACATCAAAAAAAAAAAATCATTTTTCTCTTCTAATGTTTTTCTGTGGGGATTTTTATTACAAGAAGCAAAATTCTTGCCAGGGATTTACATAGGAAAAATTTTCAAATATATAAAAATGAGATCGTCCCTTGCCTATTGTACATGTTAAGATGATCCTTTTGTTGGTTTTTTGTTTTACAGGCGGATTCTCTGCGCCACTGTGAAAGAAAAGTTAACAAGAAAATTTTTTTTCGAAATAATAAATTTTCATATGGAAAGAAATCAAGATGTAATAAGTTCTGTATTTTACTCAACCGATGTATTTCATTCCAAATTGCTTTTAGGCTTCTGATACCGGTTTGTCTGCCTGTCTGTGGATAAGTATCAACTCAGCAACCACGAAGGCTAGAGACTTGATTAGGGTGTCGTTGAAAAGGTCTTGCCAAGAGTAGTTCAAAGCCGTAGAGTTTGTGTCTTTAGCTAGTCGGGCTCTAAGATAGCGATAACGATTAGTAAACCAAACACAATGCTTCGCAACGGCTTCTGATACGAGAATGAAGAAAATTATTCAAAAGTTATTGAATTCAAGGTTTGAGCTAAGAATGACGATTATTCCATATAAATAGTGATTTTTTTTTTCTGTATTTTACGTAATATAGATAGGAGCTACTTGCATCTTTTTTTTCTTTTAATCATCACTAGGAATTCAGTGTATTAACAAGGTTTGAGTTAAGAATGACGATTATTCCATATAAATAGGGGTGGGTAAGATAGCATGGGGTCGCAAACAGACTTACGCGGGCATTTTCTAGACCACCCCGGCGCAGTCTATTCTAACGTAAAGGTGACTCAACCTGTACTCTACTCATCCTTCTTCAGTGTTCATGAGCCTATTGTGGTGGATTTTGAATTGTAAAGTTTTCAATAAAAACAGAATGTTAGCTTATTATAACTTTTGAATAATTTTTTTCATTCACGTATCAGAAGCCGTTGCGAAGCATTGTGATTGGTTTACTAATCGCTATCGCTATCTTGTTTATCTCGAAGCTTCGTGTTAATTTTATCTATCGGCACTAATTTTATTTTATTTTATTTGATCAAATATCCAAAATTATTCGTAACCGTAAAAAATGATACAATAAGTAAACTTGAAAGGAGACAGAAGTAAACTTTCAAGTTTAAAGGAGACAGAAGTTTTGGAGGCTTTTCGCTTTAGTTTGCAGGTGGAGCAAAAATATTTAGAAATAATGGTTCGAATCTGAATTCGTACCTTCCTTTGTCTTTATCGATAATTATTAAAAGGAATGTTTCTGTTCCTTAGAATAAATCAGGATTCATAAAAAGGAACATCAGATAACGTTCAAGGTCAGTTCCACCCCGTTAGTTGATGGGACCCACATTTTTGCAAGTTATTTTCAGTGAATAGGTTTTTTTTTTTTTTTTTTTTTTTTTTTTTGGCTAAAAAGATGACATTATTTTAAAATGCAAAAATTCTTATTTTGCAATTAAGGCGCATTTGCATTAGAGCTGCGATATTCATCACGTGAACGTAAATTATTTTTTACTTTACCTATAATGAATTCTGAATTAAAAAAAAATAACAAATTGCTTTTATATTGTTGCTCCAATCATCGAGTTTATCAAAAATATTAATAAAAATTTACTATTTCTTAAACAGTGATTTCGAAATAAACGAACAAGTTTAACCAAACTTAGATTTTTGTCAGTAAAATTCTGTAAAAATCGCATTAGTAAAAAAGAGTTCATCAAAATATAAGCAGTAGGAATTGTTTCACGGCGAAACAATGATGGCGCGCAACTCGCCATATTGTAATTTAAGAACTCAAATTTCCCTAATTAACAGGTGAAACGGCAAGAAAAAAAGCAAACAAAAAACGCACAGACTTCCAAAATTAGAATAAGAAGTTTGCGGATTACCAATAATTTTAGTTGCAATTTCTAGAAGTTTTATTATTATTATTTTGTAAAAGTTTCAAACCATGGGTTTCCCCAGCAAAGACAATATGGCGGGTCAAGGACCAAAGCACATATTGCCTTGTTTTCAAAAAAGCTTTGTAGGCTCTTTGCAATTTATGCTAATCTATAAAAATAAGTAAACATGGTCTATAAAATAATAAAGTTCACGTTAGGATCTCCATTCACTCAGTTTCACTATCTGCCTTATTTAGGACAAAAGTAATATGATCGTCGTAACACTGGGAAATGAAACTTTGGAGACATTGGTGCGGAATTTCTTCTGGTGACCCAATAAAGGAAAAAAAAAGTCAGCATTTATTTCTATGAAGTGCTTATATATATTGAATTATATTCAGAATATTCCTTTAATTTCTGTAAGTCACCTTTTAATTTCATACACAAGGTCAAGAGAATGGAAACTGGATCCATACGTTAAGTTACCTTTGGAGTCAACAGATGAATAACACACGGATAACTGGGAGGAGATGATCTTTGTGACAAATTAATGACGACTGAAGAGATAAGGGAATCATTGGAGTGCTGAGGGTGGGAGGTTGTTATCTTTCCATTGCATTCGCAAAAAATTAACCAAAAAAAATAGGAAAAAAGTATTTTTTTTCTTTGGTTGAATGATGTGACCTTTTTTTTATATGATTGATTTATTTAATTTTTTTAGTATATCCAAAATATTATACATCTCCTTCATCCCCAAACTTATTGAGAATTCTTGAATGTACATCACTGGGAGGGAGTAAGCGAACTATTAAGAGAACTATCGTGATATGTTCTTCGCAGTGTGTACATACTTTTTTTATTTAGGTTTTATCGCTCCGCGTCGCGAGGATGTCCTCTTCGTTATAAATAGCTCTACTTGATTCTACAAGTTCGTCTTAGCATCAATGTTCATCTTCTTATTATAATGTACCTTTAGAAGCCATAGTTCATTGCACTACATAATTCTCCTCAATAAAACAACTGTATTCGGTTGTGAAGAATTGCTTGCTTCGAACTGGCAACAACACGAAGAGGTGGAGCTAATCTTTCGTTTCGATTCATTAGCCTACTTTCAGTAAAAAAAACGAAACAAAAACAAGGCTTATAAGATCACAGTATCGTTTTTCTATCGATAATTTTTTGAATCTCAGATAGATCTTCTTGAAACGTAACTTGAATATTTATGGCGAGAGACTATTTCTATTTTTTAGTTTAAGAAAAAAAAATCTTTTTAGCGATTTGAATTTGGCAGCGAAATTAAAAAGAGATTTTGGAGCTCTATCCTCAAACTTTTAACAGACTCGGAATACTGATAAAAAAACACTGAATTTTTGTTGAATGGCGACGTAACAAAATTTTTTGGAAGTTGACTCAGTTCATTTAGGAACTTCTTGTTAACATACAAGGGAAAAAAAAAAAACTGGTTTTCTATTGTGCACGAAACCATAGCAACACCGTACATATTTCATTTCGACCACTTCCTCTGAGACAGGAAGTGAAGGATAGACCGGAATTCGTATTTTTACCTACCTATCAAGAAGATGTCACTAATGTTGAACCGCTGAAAGTTTCTGGTTGCTGACAGAGTAAAAAAAGATCGTGTTGGAGGACAGAGGATCTTAGTGGGTTACGATTTGTAATTAAAAGGTTTTTGAGGTTTTTTTTTGGTTGAACGGTAGAATCTATGAAAATGCGGAATTTCGAAGGACCAGGAGAGAGAGAGAGAGAGGTTAGGTTTCTATAATCCTTGCAGCGTTTTTGAGTCCTCTGGAAATTATCATTGACTATTAAAGCATGAAAGCAGAAGTTCTTGCTGATGAAAACCTATCGTTTCGTTGACGAGTAATTTCATTAACAGAATCGAAATTCTTTTATTTTAAAACGATCAACATTAAGAATAATCTCCCTGGATTGACTGTTGATGGCTTTACCTTGACGAAGTTTCGAACGTGAAGCATCGGTCGCCATTTTTTTTTTTTTTTTTTCAGTCTGTCTTGTCGAGCAAACTGTCAGGACAGTACAAATCGATGATACCCGTTGCATTCTGGGAGAACTCAAGAAGCGCTGCGATGATTATAGTTGGCAACAAGATCATGTCTGCCCGACTTATAGTTTGGGCTGAAGATATGGTGACAGGTAGAGAGACATCCTTCTTAAGAGCTCCCTTCTCCCTTTTATATTTGTGTACCGGATCGCTGAAAAGTACGAGATAACCAAGTTGTAAGTCAAAGTTGTAATGATTTTATAGTAGCATTTCTTTGTTGTTGTTTTTTCCTTAGAAGTAGAATTTAAGCAATTGATAATGAACAAATTTCAACATACCTTCTGCCAACTAGACGAGGACACGATAATTAAAAGACCGCTTTTTACTGTTGATGCTTACCATCATAAATCATCACATTTTAAGTCATTCTATCAAAACAAATAAAATAATTCATTCTCTTATCACTTGACATTTATTAATTTTGGATTATCTAGTTAACATAGATTTTTAAATTTTCTTACTAAAAATTAAAAAATATAATTGCATTGTATATTTTCGTAATTACTGTTGTTGTCACTAAAAGATTTACTCTTGTCCAAAAGAAAGTAATAATAATAAAGTCCAAAATCATGGAAGCCTTAAAAAAATGACGATCTCAGTCTTAAGGCCGCTTTACATGTACCATTTCACAGGCAATCTGCGTGCCATCATCGCGCCATGGCGGGATGGAAAGCACATTGTCCCTTTTAGAATGTGTTCTAATTTCAAAGAGATGGCATAAAGGAACCATCGGACACTAACGCTCCTTGTGGCGAATTGTAGAACTTGCAGTCTAATCGATTTGTATCTATTTATTCGAAATTACCGATTACAAAAATGATATGCACGAACGGAGGTCATCTTTTCCTTTTCGTAGACGCTTCCAGAAAACGCTACATTATTAATCAAAATCATTATAGAATTTCGGCCTGAAAATTTGAATCGACGGGTGATTCTCGAGAACATATCGTGGTTGGTCGAGATATAACGAGAAATATCGAAAGTGAAAACAAAGAAATACAAAAAGATAAAAAAAATAATTATAAAGCTTTTTATTCACTGGCAACCTATCCTGACATTGCCATCAATATATCCTACTCAAATGGCACGTCTAAAGCGGCCTTAAGGTTGTTCAATGATGAATAAATATAATAACAGTTTCCTTGGGGGGGAAAACAAAATTTTTATAAGTGAGCTGAGTCGTCAAGCAACATGAAGCAATTTGTTCTATTATAATGATCAATAAAACTAAATAACATCAGAAAATTTACTTGAATTATTTACGTTGTGCTTTTGTTCTGCTTTTTATAATGAGCGAATTTTCAAAAACAAAGACCAGTTATCAACTAACATAAAAACAAAAAGTAAATCACGATAGGGTTATGATTGACGGAGACAAAATTACAAAATAAGAAATACTGGAATTGAATCATCCATTTGAAGGATGTTAATATTTAATAGAATTGTATTCGGCGATTGACTGAATCCAGACGTAAGCAATCGATGATTGAAATCGAATCGAGTGACATTCAAGTCCTGCAGTTGCAGTCACACGAAAAGGAATATTTTGCCGGTCCCATCGCTTAATGACGGGGGTGGGGCAAACACAGCGACATCCGACCCGAATGTTGTTTGATCTGGCCTCAGGGGAGCCCAACAATATTCCTGTCGTCTCAAACTATCCATCATTCTGAGCAATGTTGTCAAACTCCCTTCGATTAGTCAAAGCAAATCATCCGTTATAATCCACTTAAAAAGATTAACTTTTTGTCACTTTTATTTTATAAGAGCTAATTAAGATAATTAATATATAAAATATATTTATGTGAATTTTGATCTCCCATCCAATTAAAAATAAAGCACTTCTTATATATATTTTATGTAAATCTGTGTTAATTCATTGATCTCTTGAACAGCATTTTTTAATATTCAAAAACTTCATTTCAATTCCATACTAGATCGTCGCTAGATCACATCATTCCCTCATTGGACTTAAGTTATTTAATAACCACTTTCTGAACAATCTTTGCTGTTATTGTTTGCCTGTACACAAAGTTGTTAAACAAAACGAGCGCTACAACTGATCATTTTCATTCTTAAGTTCTGAGGACATTTTCTTTTCAGTCTATCGAGCGAAAAACAAATCACTTTTTTGGAGCTTTTTTTTTTTTTTGCTAAATATCTATAAATTTAAAATAAATAAATATAAAATATAAAAAATAAATATATAAAAATAAATGGAGTCTTCCAGCTTCATTTTAACAATCCATTTCAGAGTTGGATCATTCTTAAAGCATTATCGATGCCGGCTGCTCTCTCACATGTTAATGTCATTTCTGTTTTCTTGTGTCATGTACTCACCTTGAAGATGGTCTCCCGTGGGAGATTGAAACCGTCGGTGGTACTGTGCGATTTAAAAAGCCAGAGCTACCACTGCCGGACGATTTTACTCCGCAGAGGGGTGATACGCTGAGATGGGTACTTCCTAAGAAATTCCTTTGGACATTTTCGCTTTTAAGAAAAAAATAACGAGGAGCATTTTTGCAATAGTATTTATTCTTTCTATAATTCTTTCTCGAAAAGCGCAAATAGAACGTAGCTACTAGTAAACTAACACTAAAAAGTAAACATCCCATCTTTGTTTCTCCTCGCCCCTATTTTAAAGAAATCGAAGGAGACCTGACGCATGCGCAAAAGCGTTGAAGGCTCTCGTAAACAAAACCGAACAGTAAAAAAATAATTATTTTTTTGTTTTATATATATAAAGCCGGACAGTGATGTGGAATTTGAAAAATGCCAATACAAAAACCATATCACTGTTTCTGTGAAGATACGGCAAATTTATCCTCACATCATCAGCAATACAAGTGGAAAACAAAATTTAGAAAAATTTAGAAAAACAAAAACGCAATATTCTAAGACTTTGTTATTTTTTTATTTATTATATCAGTAATATTATTGTTAGTATTTAAATTTTAAGTATTATAAATTAATTTCTAGTTTTTAGTTTTTTAAGTATTTTAAATATATTTAGTATTTAAATTTATTTACAAAAAAAAAATAATAAATAAATTACAGTTAGCCAAACCAGAGGATGACTTTGACCTTGAACGAGACCCATGATCTCTTAATCATTCCAGGACTAAGAGAGAGAAGATTAAAAATGGCGACTCTCCGACACAGAAAACCGTTGGCAGCAAAACAACGGAAGTTATTGCTAATGTTACTTCTTATTTCGAAAAGGCTTTATGACATGCTTACTTATGGCACATCAGAGAAATTGTTTTCGATCCCAGTGCCGTGAGTAAAAGAATCCCATCTTCGTCTTCGTGTTATCGATCTCAGGGATGCAATGTCGTCAAAAAACCAATTGGGAAAGGTAGGAGACTGATTTTGAACGATTGAAACGAACGAATGAATAAAAATAAATTTTTGAAATTATATTTGATGAGAAATCAGAATAGTTCAAGAAAATAAATATCGTCTTTTTTCCGTAAACTTCAAACTCTCTAAATGTTCACTTTCCCGCCAGAAACACAGACATATACAATCGATTCAAATTCTACTATTGCGACATCTGGTGTCCACGGTCGTTCTTTGGTTTGGCGGACTTTACACAGATGACAGCCATCAAATCAAACTCAAAACTTCTTAAATTTAAGGATTTAATATAAGAGTTGTCATAAGATAACTTAAATGATTATAAACCAACAAATCCTATCTAGAAGAATTCAATGATTAAATAAAAAGAGTCAGCTTTGAGTTTTGCGTGGTCGATGTATATATCTTAACTATTATTGTCCACCTTGTGCATTTTCTTGTTTTCCCTCTTTTACTAAATTCTTAAAGCGTCTTGATACATTCGTTCTTTCTGTTAGGTAACCATGACAATGAATTTTAATGAGTGCTCTTCTTTGTGTGACCTAATAAGAAAGAAGACATGTTAATGACATTGTTCGCCCATTCTACAAAATCAGAGACGGACTTCAAATATTATTTTTTAAAACTTAATTCAGAATGATTTAATTTACAAAAGACTTGAATATGCTGGTATTTTGATCTGCTGACCATTTTAGACATTCATCTGTTGAGATACATCTACAATAGATACCGAAGTGTGAGTTCGTAAAGTTTTATTTCCAACCACTAGATGGCTCCAACAGTCGAGGTTAACTTCACTTACGTTATTTTCAGTGTTTTCTTTTATACGTAATAATTGAGATTTAATTCGTTTGTTTAAAAAAAAAATAATTAAAAACTAAATAACTTTTTTTTTTATTTTTTTTTTACTATAATTTTAAGACGTACCGGTAGTGTTTGGTTGAATCGTTGGTTTTCAATTCCTCTAGAAAAAGACGAAATAAAGAATCCTTTATTCGGAGTAAATCTTGCTTCTAAAGTTTCCATTTTTTTTTTAAGTTACTGTGATTATTTATCACAAATTATTCACGCAATTTTTTTATCTCTTTCCTAACTACAAATATTTATTTTAACTTTGTGATATGATTCCTTTATTGTGTCTGTTTACTTTTACTACATTGGTTTGATCAGGCTGCGATGATTGAATTTAGGTCTACTTCATCTAGGTTATTGCATACATACACACAATGGCTGTTTTGTGCTGATAGGCCCAAGAATTTCGGCATAAATTGCTTTAAAATGTGTTTGGACTTGATTTTTTCTTCATGGAGACTTCATGGATGTCTTGTCATCGTCTTCTGAGATTCACAATTTCCTAGACTAAAGCCCATATCCATTTGGGAGCTATTGTGATAGCGACCAAAATCGGTAGCTATTGCATTTGTCCTGTCCATGTCTGTCCACCCTAACAACTCCCGAACGGAAGATCAGATCGACAAACGGACTTCACCATCGTGTTCAGAGGCCCAAACATTGTAGGAATGGGGTATTTTCAGGAGCCAACGCCCCCCCCTATGTTCGAGATATTTGGCATGTTGTCATTGTATCCGCCTAAAAACTTCTGAACAAAAGGTGGGATCGACAAACGGACTTCACCATCGTTTTCAGAGACCCAAACAACATAGGATATTTCAAGGGCCAACGCCCCCCTCTCCCCATGTTCGAGATATTTGGCATTGTTTTCATTGGAATTTCGCTATTAGCTTAAACGTTTTTTTTCTCTTTATCTTTTTTTCTTAATGTCCTAGTGCGCTGTTGTTGTTTTTTGTTTTGTTTTTTCTTATTCTTCCTAATTTTTTTTCTTATGTTCTTTACATTATTGTATTTTGTTTTTTTATTATTATTATTATTATTATTTTTTTATTATTATTTTTTTTTTATTTTTATGGGTCGCCTTTAAATTTATGCTTTAGCACAAAATTATATTCACTTGTTTTATTTTATTCATGTCTTTAAATAAAAATTTAATTCAATTTTTTTTTCTCCAATTTTGATAGTATCTAACCTCTGCTACAGTATGATCTGTTTATTTTTACTGGAATTATGAATTCAATTGCGAAAAGAAAACTGTTTTTTCGTTTTGTGAAATGGTTCTTTTGTATGTTTGACTGCCTCTTCAATATTGTTAACTCAGAGTTACGCAACACAAGGCACCGAACTTTACGCCGTAGACACAGATAACACGATTTCAATAAAACAGACACGTTATCGTCTAAAGTTATTTCTTGTAATATTTAAGATCTTCTTTAAAATTCTTAAATAGATTAGTAGTTGAACTTTTAATCGTTGAAGTCTGGGAAATATTTCTGTCAGGAATACAAGGTCGTTTTTATGGTTTTTCCCAGTGAGCTAAAAATTTTCCTGTTACACATTTACTTGTTCCCTTGATGTTGAAGCGTATTTGTCAAACAAAATTAAATTATTAACTATACTCTTAAATCCCTACCGTTCCTTGATAAGAAATCGGAACGAAATGTAAAGTTATAGGAGCAATTTTAGTAGCATATCTAAAACATTCGTTAGTTTGGACAAAAAAAATCCCCCTAGAAAAATACTGGAATGTTATCGGTGGATTTCTATTATATTTCTATTAACATTTCGATATCTTAAACAATCGTTAATAAGTCCTTTGCGCATGGGTTTGATACGATTCAAATTAATCCTATTTAAATCAATAAATAAAAAAATGCGAATTTAATTCATTTTTATTTGGTAAAATGGAAAATTTGTACTTTTCTTATCCAGTCGATTTTACAGTTTGAGTAGACTCTTCAGTTTTTTTATTATTTTCACGACTTGAAAAAATAAATACATAAATAAATAAAATAGAAAAATAAAGAAAGTTTACGAATAACATATTCAGGAAAGTACGCTATATGTTCTTTCGAACTTCTTGTAATAAACATAAATTTCTATGAAGGAATAAATACTTTCTCTTAATATATAAAAATACTTTTTCATTTATTCCTTAAGTGACGAAATTTTCGGATGAAAAAAAAAAAAAAGTACCGTTAATCCATTTGTTGATGTAAAATTTTGGCTGTAGAATTTAATTACGCCGCATTTAATGTAATATTTCATATGTTCAGAGAGAACGAAGCTATAAAACTTGTAAAACTGTCAGTCTTTTTGAACGTCAGAAGCTCAGTGGTGCCTCAAAAGAAAAAAAATGAACAATCAAAAACTCACTAATCAGAAATTAGTGAGAATTATTCTGCTTTAAAAAAATTCATTCAAATTCAGGCGAACGGCTGGCACATGAATTTTCTCACTAATTTCTCATTAGTGAGTTTTTTATTGTTCATTTTCTTTTGTGTCACCACTGCGCTTCTGACGTTGATTCACATTAGCCACAGTACGGAGACCTTGTTGTTTTACTGGTGACTGCTGATGATCGCCAAAGAGCGTGAAACAGCTGTTCCAGGATGTCACTTGGTAAACAATTTGGTCTCACCCATTGTTGTTTAGTCTTTTTATTCGTATATTCACCTAAAGCATGTTGTGGTTTCGAAAGTCGAAGTTTGGCAATTGGTTTAAAAGTTCTTACAAATTGTATACATATATGGGGACCAGCCAGAGAATGACTTTGACCTTCATAGAGGACAATGATCTCTTAATCATTCCAGGACTTAAGAGAATTATTGACAAAGGTTTGCCTCGCTTGAGAGTCGCCAATCAGAAGCCATAAACTTTCCCGCCATAAACACTGACATTAACAATCGATTCAAATTCTACCATCGCGCCATCTGGTGCCCACGGTCGTTCTCTGATTTGCTCCACTATAATTATGTATTATAATTGTATCTCAGCTCCATTAAATTTATATTTGATTTTGTAAAGCAATTTTCCAAAAACAATCCCTATCCGATACCATAATGAATCTTCTGGATTGTATTATAATTAGAAATTTTAGTTATATATTTAATTTTGGAATCTTTTTTTCAAAAAAAAAAAAAAAAAATGCAGCTTTAAATCTCTTACAGTTATCCATTTTATCCACCTTTTTTTTTTTTAATTAGGTAGTTCTTCTCCTTTTATAAATCGCCACCGACTTTTCTATTCCCTTACAATACACTTGCAGGCAAGAAGCCCATGGCACAAATCCATTCCCGCACGCACTACACACCCAATATAAGGCACATAATCTAGTTATATTCGTAAAAGGTATGCTGTATTCTTCCCAAAAACTAGCCGGTTTTGAGCTTAAATAAAATTAACTCAGCATACAAAAATAAAGAATAGGAGAGTAATGAATTCTTCCTATTGTACGGTTTTTGTGAGAGAGTCTTGTAGGAGCGAAGAAACAACGAGTCAAGTTTGGAACTGAACTGAATTAATTTATTAAACAGAAAACATGGGTTTTTATAGATTTTACAAAGTTGGATTTCATTGGAAGATTGATTAAAAATATACATAGTGATTGGACAAGAAACATAACGAACTTAAATTAATTAACTAATTAAACGGATGCAACGGAAAAGAATTTAAAAATAAACAGAAAAATCAATAATTAGGAAATAGAAAACGAATGATTTAAAATAAATAACGGTAAAGATTAAAATTAATAAAATATAGATAAATACAAATAAATGATTTCTAAAAATACTAAACATAGACTATAAACTGTTACAATATTTAAAATTTCGAGTTTTTAGCTGCATTTTCATCCCTTACAGAACGATTTGAAGTCGTCCAAGTTGACTGTCTTGTATATGAATGTAAAACGATTTTTACTAAACAAATTGTTATTTATTTATTTATCTTTTAAAAATTCTTGTTTATTTTTTTTTTTTCTTAATTTATTTCTTTACGATAGTCATAGATGAATGTCATCTCTTTTTATTCAAGGAAATGTCAACTAAATGTTTCAGTCAATGTCCTATCACTTGAAACTGCCTAGATTTTGTAACTAAAATGTTTTACTGCCAAGCATTGACATGACTCAGTTTTAGGCCTATTAAGTTTCAAATGTGAACTGTGATCAGAAACGGAAAGCGAATTTATAAGAAAAAAACGGGAACATATCTTTATAGGAAATATTTTTATAAAATAACTTAAGAATGGCTATTTTTAATAACGGTAGATTATTATAATAATTGTTTATTAAGTTGGTGTATTATTAATTACACCAGTTATTTATTAAGTTAGTGAATTATAATAACTAGCTGTACCGGCTTGCGTTGCAATGCCACTCAAAGAAAGAAAGTGTTTGTGTTTTAATTCTGTTTATTGAAGTGCTTTTGGATACACAATATTTTTTGTTTTTCCGTCTGGTGCATATACGAATAAATCAGAAGGTTTTCCGACGCTTGAGCAACCCGCATACAGCTGTCCGTGTGTGAAGCATGGATTTTCCAAATTTATTCCGCACACTTGTAGCGATTGTCCCTGTGCTTTGTTGATGGTCATCGCAAATGCGAGTCGCACCGGAAACTGCAAACGTTGAAACCGGAAATACACTCATTTGTTGAAACGACCAGCGCACCAGATATTGTAAAATGGTTCTACTAATTCAGAAACCTTCGCGGGCGTGCGCACAACAACTCACCAAAGTTTCAATCTGATGAATGGTATAGGAACGCATACGGGACAAACAAAGAAACAGACATACCGTATATGCTCCAATAAACGCCGAGTCTCTTATTGTCGCCGGTCTCTAATAAGCGCCGGGCTGCAGAGGGGACACGGCCAAATAGTAGCCGGTCTCTAATAGTAGCCGGGTCTATTTGATATTTGCCTACCGATACTAGTGTAAGCGTCCGAATCTTTATAGTCGTGCGTAATACCTTACGGTATATTGCCTTACAAAATGCCGCCGAAACGGTGATTTAAGATTCGATTGGTGAAATATTAAAAAAAAAACTTCGGTGAGGCGGCTGCCCATCATTGCGGATGCGGACGACGAATAGAAGCGAAAGATACAGAAAGACATTGCCATTTATCTCTTAAGTCTTACGTAGCATGTGAAATTCAAATAGCTGTTTGTAATATTAGCCGGTGTTTATGTGTAAAAATGTTGCGTTCTGAATTTTTTTTGTTAATAATGGCCAGCCTCTAATAGCAGCCGGTCTCTATTAAGCGCCGGGAGCCGAGACTAGTTTTGCAAATAAACGCCGGGGGCCTCTATTGGAGCATATACGGTATTCATTTTTATATATTAAGATTTAACAAAATAATAAACTCTGTTTTAAACCATGCTAAAATTTACCATGTTTTATTTCAAAGAAAAATTTAAGCATCCCGCAGAGTATGCTCTCAACATTTACAAATTTAGTAAAACATAAGATTAATTTTTAAAGCTTAAATTAAGTAGGCCTAGTAATTAAGAGAAGACAATCTCGTACGCTAGTTTAAAAGGATAAACATTTTTATACAAAAAAGATGAACGCAAGGGAACGACCCGAAGTATTTGAAAATAATACGCATTGGCATAATGGAGTGTTGATGACTGTGGATATTTGATTCAAAAAGTAAAATTACCTGATATGAAACGATTCTCTCTAACTAATAATTGTGTGATGAAAAGTGAAATTTGCATCATTTTGTGCCTAAAGGAATACAACAGTGAATAAATGATGCAGCATTGTTGAAAACCAGGCGTTGTCCTCCCAATGAATGATGGCCGCCCTGTTTTTGTGAGATCTGCGCATGTATCATCGATTAGTCTGGTCAGGCACGTCCGTCTGATGTAATGAAAGGACGCCGCCATTGTGCTAATCGCTTGTTACTTTGCAAAAGAGCATTGTATTTATAAATAATATATATTTATTTATTTATATAAATACTTATTGTTAGCAACTGGTATTGAAATAACGCTAAATAGTCGAGAGAAGTTTTAATTTGGCGTTATCAACATGTCTTTCTCAGTGAAAACAGACTACGTCATCCATTGTGACAGGAAAACATAATTGATCAGCTACCGGAAGGGCTGCGCAATTCAAACTTCCGCCGGTCATCTTTCATTTTGAGGACAATAGTTTTTGTTCAAAACAATGAACAAAAATGTAAGTAAAAATATTTGTTACTTGGAAGATGATGTGGATGAAGTCTAAAAATCCTATGGAGAACAGATTGTATGGAAGAAATAGGATTATTTCTCCTAATTTCAAGCGTAGATAAATAGGAAGTAAATAAAACTATTTAGCAAAGCAGTATATCGTCCAATGATGATAATAACAGGACAAATATTAACGTCTGAACATCGTAACTAAGCAACTAGACATAGGATGTTCCAAAACGAAGATAGGAACTGTATCCGGTCATAAAAGGGTTTTAACCGGACGTAAGACAGAAGTTACTTGCTTCTGTCTAACGTCCGATTAAAACCGAATAAATTTGACAAAACCGGATAAATTTATGGTCGGATAAATTTACTATCTTCGTTCTGGAACATCCTACGTCTAGTTGCTTAGTTACGATGTTCAGATGGTGATATTTCTTCTAGAAAGGACTAAAGATACGGAAATATAAGAATATTCAACTTCATTCGCTGAAGCAGATTTAAGGTAACAGATGTAACTATGTTTGTTTAAGAAGTGAAGAGGATTTAATGAAGAATGCATTTGAACTTTTAAAATATAAAAGTATTTCATTAAATCAGTGCTAGAACTTAAGTGTTTTCTTCATTTATTTCATGAAGACTTAAGACTACTTTGTAAGAAGGAAATTCGAACATCAAGATCGAATTGTAAATATTTTCAATAGAATATAATTGATATTTAAATGAAATGACTTCTTATCTTTATTATTTCAAATTTCTAATTTTAATTATTTTAATTTCAAGAGGCTGCTCAAAGTAATTCAAGTATTTATTTAGTTGTGTTGAGGTAAACTGGATATATAATATTTATTGGTTAAAATGGAGAATCCGGCACAAGCCTTAGATGAATTTTTTTTTCTAAGTTGTGACGTCACAGGTGTGTTTTCACTATATTCAAAATGGCGGACACTGCGATAACGTAATAATATCGACAGTGTGAGAAATTTGAAAGGGGAATACAGGAAACGCGACTCTTGCTAAAAGGGGCAGCTATAAAATACACATAATTTCCCTTATCTGGTTATACCATCATTTCTTCTACCACAATTACTTGTGTCTGGAAGAGAATCTTTTATGTTACAGAAGTAATGTAAGTTAGCCAATTGAATAATAAAGAACGTTTTAAGAAAAAGTCTTAATTTTTAATAATAGTAAAACAAGAAATAGTGAAGAAATAAGTATCAGCCAACACACATAACTTTAAAAAATAACAAATTATAATTAATTCGAGCTCCGTAAAGGCAGCCCGAAAGCTCCAGAATATGTATGTAAGTTATGTTTTTTATGCTGTTAATTATAATTTGTTATTTTTTCAAGTTATTTGTGTGTTGGCTGTTACTTACTTCTTCACTATGAATTAACGAGCACATATAAACTTTCTCCTTCACTTAAACAAGAAATAAAAATCGAAATGATGAAAAAAGTTAACTTTTGGGATCTGTCCAAACTCGGGGCCCCAAATGGCCGTTTAGTCTGCCTACCTTTGAATCAGCCTTTGGATTCAGTGAAGCTAATTTTCTAGTTTCGTTTGTATTGATGTACTGAGCCTAAGGATATTGACACATGGAGTGTAATTCCCGAGGAAGTGTAGATCCATCTACAATATTAGACGAATCAAAACCACTGAATACAGTATATCCTAAGAATAGATTGAGAAATACCTCAGTATCAAATTGACTCTTGGGATCCGAACATTTTGGGCCTCCCCCCAATAACTTTCATTTTGGGAATGGACCGGACCCTTCGCTTTCGATGAAACATTCATAATAAAGATCCATACAATTATTTGCTTATAGATTTCTTCACGTTTTTAGACTTCATAACAGCGGGAGACAGAAGGAAATGAATGGGTTAAGATTGCTAGAAAAACATTTCCCTAAATGCCGTTGATCTTGAAACATAATATCATGAATATCTCAAATGGTAGACCAGATACAAAGATGGAACTTATACTATTGGAAAGAGCAGGAAATTTTCTATAAAGTGATGTAAAAAAAACAGTGGGTTATTGATTGGAAGACCATTTGCGAAGCAATAACATGTTTTCGTCCATTATAGCAGGCGCACACGATGCAGCTTTTGCTGTACAACTCGTTGCAATTAGTTGCACAAATGAAGGTTGGAAACGACAGTCAGGGGCGCACACGATGCAACATTCGTAAAACAGCGAGCGGCAATCCCATAATTCATTGCAAACACCGCTTTCGATGTGAAAAATTAAAAAAAAAATCGAAGTTTTTCAAACGCTCTGATACATTCTGCCATTTACCTATAAACTGGAATTATGCGTGAAAGAAACTCGCAATACTCTGATTTTCATTGTGTACTCGCTCTCCGCTCATCTGAAGCGACGGAAATCTGTTTAGACGCCATGTTTCCCCCTGGGCGTGACGTCATGACTGACGTGTTCCAACGCTCCACTGTGATTGGGTAATCTCCATGCAGCTTTCGGAGTTGCACCTACACCAAAACCTCGCCTTTGCAACTTTTCGTTTATGCAACTCCGATTGTAACTTTGCTCAATAGGCGCTCTAACAACTTGTTGCACATGCAATTCGGCCCAAAGTTGCATCGTGTGCGCCCTCCTGTAGATTTCAGTCAACCTTGCGATACTTGTTTTTTTCTTCCTTCTTTACCACCTGAAGGAACCCTGGCTGCTAAATACTTAGAAACTACTTTGAACCTTGTAGAACAACTTCACTACCGTAGAACTACTTTAAAACAGGAAGATTATAAAAAGATAAGATGTTGGGGCTAAGCGTTCCCCATACCCCCAATAATTTTCAGCAGTCGGCTCCTATAATCAAAACATAAGTTTTCTTTGTAACTTTTCTCATTTTCCATTGGCTGGTCCGCCACCTACGATCCGAGACTTTACTCAAACCATCTAATTCACTTAAAACAAGAAAATTTAAAATTATCAACTTTCCAATACCTGCAAGTAAATAGCTTCACGTAAACAGTATTTTTTTTTAACCGTAAATTTCAGCTACCAAAGATAAATCCTTATTGAGTTATCATTGTTATAATGATAGCTTTGGCCACAGGCTCCACATCTAACGTCTCAGTTTGTATTCAAATCAGTCGTTCCTATATTTTGTTTTTATTTTCCATATGAAAACAAAAAGTTGATATGAAACACAACTAGCACATTATTTGATAATTTGAAGTTTATGGTAAATTACATTTACTAATAATTATTATTATAAATGGCACTGTCAAATCATTAATTAGTAAGAGATTTAATAAATTATATGTATTATTAATAATTATTATTATAAATGACATCAAATCATTAATTAAGAAGAGATAGTAAGGGTTGGGAGATTGGAGAATGGATGATGTGGTCCTCCATCAGAACTTTTATAAAAACATGGGCCCTCAGACTTCCAAAGGTTGTGAACCTCTGGTTTAAACCATACTAACAGTAAGTTAATTTTAAGCCTAGGCTGTTTTTTTTTTTTTAATTTTTAAAAATAATAATAAAAATCCCTACTGTGTCTTGTATGCTATGTCATCAACTCATGCAAATGAAATCTTAACTTACAATTTAAATTTTAACTACAGTAAAACCTCGTTAAGTTGTCACTCAAGGGACCAAACATTTTTGACGACTTAAGCGGAGTGGGCATTTTTGGAAAAAAAAACAAAAAACACTGAACTACAATATTTTCATGAATTGCTGTAGGATTCGGTGAGAAAAACAAGATTTTCAGAAATCAATGAGTGGAAAATAAAATAAAAAAAAAACACTTTATACTTACCACATTTTATTTTCTTTTATTGGCTTAAAAATAATCCAACAGGGTTGATTGATGAAGGTGCTGATTACTGGAAATAAATAATTGTGGGCGGTAAAGTTATCGACAATGTTGCAACATTTCTTTTCTGACGCGAAAACTGAGAATGCAGTTTACGAATATATCGTTCCCAAATCGTTGTAGTCATCCATGCATTTGAATTTGCTTCATATTCAACTGGCAGGGATCTAACGTTTTTAAAGCAGCGTGGCTTTTTGCTTTTGCCTATCACAAGTGGTTTAAGTTTCTCATTTCCACTCATATTAACTCCAAGCAGAAGTGTCAGGCGTTGTTTGCTTGCTTTCCAGAAGTGCACTTTTCACCCTTAAATGATAGAGTTTTATCAGGCAAAGACGGTAAAATAAGCCTGTTTCATCCAGATTACAAATATTTGATGCATCAAACCTAGATAAAATGTCCTTGAGAACATTGTTCTTCCAGTCTTCTATAGCATCACCATCAACAGCTGCTGCTTCTCCGCAAATCGTTTTAAAAGAAAGGCAATGTCTGTCTTTGAAATGTTCCAGCCAATCATTGCTGCCGCCGAAATCTTCCATGTTCAACTCCTTAGCAATTTCCATGGCTTTTTCTTTGAGAATCATGGCTGAAATCGGCACATTTTGCGATCTGGCATATTTTAGCCATCGAACTAAAACCTCCTCGATTTCCTCATTCTCTTTCTTTTGTCTTTGCAGTCAGCTTCTTCAATTACTTGTTTCAATGAAAGAATATCGTTTAATGTAGTCCTGGGAATATGATGTTCTTTGACAAAAGCTGTTTCGATTTTTCAAAAAGTGCAATTAAGTCTTTTTTTCTTTAAAAGATAACGAGGTAAGTTTTCGCTTCCCTGACATGTTACAAATGTAATCAAACCACGAAATTGCAAGATTAAAAAATAGCCCTTATAGCGGAGCTTACTCGCTATGAAATGAAATCACACTCACAAGTCAGTAGCGGCCAAGAAAGACAAGAAACAAACACTCAGTAGCGGCTTGACAAAGAGTCGCGGCGAGAAGTGTGTAATTTCCCAAGTGAATTTCCCACGTGAAAATTCCCCGCAAAGGCTAGGCTTTCTTAGAGTGAAGGGGCGGGGCTGAAAAGATAGCAGGCAAAATTGAGAATAAAGATGCTTTTCACCAGTTTTGAGGGTGACGAGTTATCCGGAGTAGAATTAAATTTGGTGACGAGTAAACGAGGGTTATTTTACATTATTGTCTATGAGACTTTGTCGGGACCAAAGGAAAACGACGACTTAAACGGAGTGACGACTTATCCGGGTGACGACTTAACGAGGTTTTACTGTATTATTAATTTCTATTTATTAATACAATGTAAAGTTAATATAATTAATTAAAAATATTAAATATTTACATTATGTATATAATTTTTATTTTCAATTGAATATATTCTATAAATAAAATGACTTTTAGCTGTAAATAAGGAATTAAATCTTTTAAATTCTATTAGGCTTAAATAAAGCAAGTAAGATGAGAATTATTAAAAAAAATATTTTTTATTTTCTGATATCAGTAAAATGGATTGAAGTGGGTGTAAGCCGTTTTAAAATTCATATATATATAACCTGAACTAGGATACAATATCTGAAATTTCAATGCAGTTGCAAAGGAAAAATTTTTTTTCACCATGATCCTGTGATCGTCCCCTCTGAAATTTTGCAGAGGAACTTACAAAAGGTTCTTCTTTAATATAAAGTTTTTTTTCACTAAAGTATTTTCCAGTTCTTTTATTTATTAACATCTTGTTGTCGGAAGAAGTGAAATACATTAATTTCATTAAATATTAAGTAAATAAAAGAAGTATATCACAGGAGATAAAACTATTTTTATTTTACCCAGAATAAGAGTTTTTTGTAACCTTGTTTGTTTGTTTTTTACCTGCAAGGCTCAAGATTTCTTTGAATGTGAGGTTCCTTTTCAGGATAGTTATTTCCGGTTGCAGTTAGATATTTCAGTTAAGGTTCACAATGGGGAAGCTGAGAATCTTAAGGGAAATGTCCTTTCAAAAGAGGTTCATTGAAATGTAGCTTTACGTCATAATATCTAACAGATTGTGAAGGTTATCCTTACTGTGTAATAATTCAAGGGGAAATATGTTCTCGGACCCCTTTTCTTTTATACTTACAATAAATGTATCGGATTGTAATTTCAAGAATCACTGTGTTAGACTAAACTTTAACACAAAGCCTTTGAGGAACATGACTATGCAGAAAAGGTTACTTAACAAAAAAAATAATAATAATAATTTTTGGAAGAAATCAATTTAAATTCATTGAATTATTGATGATTTTTTAATTTTAGTTTATTTTGTTAAAGGAAAATGATAAAACACACTTGTATCTCATTTCTGTTCCATTCGTATTGATTGAAGGAATGATTCAAAGGACTTCTTCCATTTGAAGCTCAATAATCATAGGAGGAATATCTTTTATTGAAAATGGAAATACATAAGCATTTTCATTTATTCTGATATTGGAAAGACGACGCAATTAGTGGAAGTTTCGTATTCTCCACCGAAAGCAAAGTGCAGAGCCATGTTTCAATTAATAATAGGCGAGAAGATATCCTCCCTTCCTAATGGATTGTGGAACGGTCCATCCCTACCCTACATCTGACTGAAATATTTACATTGAGAAGGACGCGAATTGAAGAAAAACTGTTTCACCCTTCCAATTAGACCGAAGATGAATCCTGGCTACCATTTTGTTGAAGAGAAATTTATTAATGAATCATAAGCGATAACTGTTACAATATTGTATGAAATCCTAAGAGCTGTGGCCCACTAACACGAATATATAATTGATCATTTTCTTCATTTTTCTGACAGAAACTAAGATGATAATTAAGTTATAGCTGATCAGCTGCTTTGGTAAAATTACATTTAATGTGCAACTTCATGAAATATTTGCATTTTCTATTTAATAATTTATCGTGTATTACTTTATACAAGTCTCCATCACTGTACCAGTTTTATTTATTTATTTATTTATTTATTCTTAATATCTAAATTCTTTTTTTCTGAAAAAAAATATGTTGAATTTTAAATTTTACATTTATTATTTTAATTATAAAAAATGTATTATAAATCTAGACACGTGAACGTGACATAAATAACCGGAATATTTAGCATCTGAAATGGTTTGAAATCAAGAAATTTTTCCTCGCAAAGGTTTTCTTTTAGAACAGTCTTAGCTTTGCAGCGTAATCTGTATTTGTCACTCTGTCTCTGATCAGAGCCGTTTCTAGGTGTTCTGCCACCCTAGGTGAGAACTGAAAAATGCCGCCCCCTCCCTTTCAAATGCCGCCCCCATCGAAAAAAACAAAACGACAATCCTATTTTAACAACAACAAAAAAAACGGACTCCGTCCTTCGGCCGCCTAGTCTTGCCTAATGGTAGAAACGGCCCTGTCTCTGATGACGGTGTTTTCACTTAAATTGTTTCAGTCTCGTATATCTATATTTACAAGCACAATCTCATTGTTATAGGAATGTGATGCGCCGCTATCAAGATGCCTTTGGATTTATGTTACGTACCTTCTCCATTGCAAGATTTCTACTTACGTGTACATCCGGGGATTTCTGCGACAGCGAATCATACGACGTTTATTGATATGAAATAATATAAGTACAGTAAAACCTCGTTAAGTCGTCACCCAGATAAGTCGTCACTCCGTTTAAGTCGTCGTTTTCCTCTGGTCCCGACAAAGTCTCATAGACAATAATGTAACATAACCTTCTTTTACTCGTCACCAAATTTAATTCTACTCCGGATAACTCGTCACCCTCAAAAATGGCGAAAAGCATCTTTCTTCTCCATTTTGCCTGCTATCTTTTCAGCCCCGCCCCTTCACTCTAAGAAAGCCTAGCCTTTTTGGGGGTAATTTTCACGTGGGAAATTCACTTGGGAAATTACACACTTCTCGCTGCGACTCTTGTCAAGCGTATACGTTTTTCTTGACCGCTACTGAGTATGGTTTCATTTCATAGCGAGTAAGCCCCGCTATAATGGCTATTTTTTATCTTGCAATTTCGTGGTTCGATTACATTTGTAACATGTCAGGGAAACGGAAACTTACCTCGTTATGTTTTAAAGAAAAAAAAAAAAGACTTAATTGCACTTTTTGAAAAATCAAATGTTTCGGAAACAGATTTTGCCAAAGAACATCATATTCCCAGGACTACATTAAACGATATTCTTTCATCGAAACAAATAATTGAAGAAGCTGACTGCAAAGACAAAAGAAAGAGAATGAGGAAATCGAAGTTTGACGAGATCGAGGAGGTTTTAGCTAGTTCGATGGCTAAAACATGCCAGATAGCAAAATGTGCCGATTTCTGCCTTGATTCTCAAAGAAAAAGCCAGGGAAATTGCTAAGGAGTTGAACATTGAAGATTTTGGCGGCAGCAATGGTTGGCTGGAACGTTTCAAAGACAGACATTGCCTTTCTTTTAAAACGATTATAATGTGGTAACTATAAAAAGTATTTTTTTTTTTTTTACTTTACACTCATTTGGATGTATGATTTCTGAAAATCTTGTTTTTCTCGCCGAATCCTACAGCAATTCATGAAAATACTGTATTTCAGTGTTTTTTTGTTTGTTTTTTTTTTTCAAAAATTCCCACTCCGCCTAAGTCGTCAAAAATGTTTGGTCCCTTGAGTGACGACTTAACGAGGTTCTACTGTATCTCCAAGAATTTAAAACACCGAAAAAAAAATGATGATGTAATTCCTATTCCGCCTCAAATGAACGAAATCGGCACATTAGAAAAGAATTAAAGAAAAAAAAAAAGGCTATCAGTGATTGAGATCTAGTTCATATCCTGCACGAGGTATAATATCCCAATACTTATCTCACTTTAAATGTGAAACTGTCTTTTCGTTTTTAGATACTACTTTTTTTTTATGATTGAAGTTATTGTTTGGTCTAACATGTAATCAAGAACGTTTTTTACTTGATAATGAAACGCACGATGTTTCGAAAGCGTTTGTAATTATTTTTATATACCGATATAAATATCTTTTCTGTTTGTATGGTGGCCTGGATATTTCATCTTCGAACATTTTACGCACGTTAACTTATTTATTAAGTGTAATCAAGAAATAATGAAATCTTTTATTTTCTGCTTCATAAATAAAGCATCACGCCCATCTGATTGTCGTGTGATAATTATTCTTTTGATGAGAGTATAGACACAGTTAAAAAACTAAATGTAAAAATTTGGCCAGTGTGTAGATTCACTAAAGTGACCATTAAGCCTGTATTCATATAAAATTGGAATTGTTGTAAATTCAAAGCCTGCAACTGGATTGTTCCTCCAATGTGAAACATCTCATCCATCAGACGTAGTCGGAGGACAGGGCAATTTAAAAATCAGGATTTTTTTTTCCCTACTCTTAACTCCTGTAATTTATAATTTATAATATCTAAACTTCGACTTCGCCGAAGAGTAACCGACTTAACATCCCCTTTTTTTCTGACTCCCGATTCCATAATATTGGATTTGGGACAAAAAAAAAATCAGTAAAGAAAAACTTGGATTGATGTAACAGCGACATCTAGTGCTAAAATTCATAACTGAATCTTATAAACATAACGAAAACATTCTGGCTTTTGTATTTTCTACAGTTACGAATATATTTTTATATTATTGTTATTGTTTAAATAATTTTATATTTTTTAATATCTTGGCCTGCCTATGAGGAAATATTAATATTAATTAATATTAATTCTTCTATAATTCATTCCCAGCTTCATTTGAAGAATTCGTTGCAAAGATGTTTTGTTTTCGTTGAATTCTATAAAGCATACAAATTTCTTCATGTAGCCATTCTATCCAGCGCTTCAGAAAAGCATATTTCATCAGTCTGATTCGTGAAATATTGAAGAACGTTCCAAATTACAGGTTTAGCTGTATAGTATCTTTTCCCGCATACTAACACTAACTTGCAATTGCAAAGACTCCATTCTATATCATGATTTCCAGGCGAACGTAAGTGATCAGATTTCGCCATATAAGGAGGAGTTCTCTGTTGATTCTGATTATAAGAAAGATGAATCGTACACCGCCAAATAAACTATTGACCTACATCATCACTGTTCTTTATTATCCACAGTTTTGGAAAAGTAACAGTAATCACAAAGTCGCCAGAGCTTCATTTTTAAGTGTACTTTCCAGGAAAGTGCAACTCGTTAAACAAAGATATTTATTTATTTATTTATTTATTTATTTATTTATTTATTTATTTATTTATT
>JAFIDM010000004.1:26139570-26152305 GCA_023159025.1 Thereuonema tuberculata | reverse complement strand
ATTTATTTATTTATTTATTTATTTATTTATTTATTTATTTATTTATTACTAGCAAAGCTGTGATCACGTGATCTTGGATTCTGAGATAATTTTGTCATCATTTGTGACCGCGAACGCGTTTCGGGACGTCCGGTTGACCCACATAGAAAAAATGAAAATGTGACCATCCTCAATACTATACCTAATGTTTGCCATCTTATTTGTATTCCTGTGTCTTATGGTTTCGGAGGAGTTAGAGCCAGAAAAAAAAAATCAATTTCTCTTTTAATAATGTAGATCATCCACCAATCGTAATAATTTTTACTATCTGTAATACTGTATTGAATCTTACTAGTGGTAGGTAGCAATTAGACAATCAAAACTTGGGAATATTTAAAAAAAAAAAAAAAACTTAAATTCTCAAACTAAAAACTTTTATAAACACTTTCAAACAATTTCTTCAGTTTTAAAATGCATAATTTACTGAAATAGAAAATGAACCTATTATTCTTATCTAAGCACATAAGATAAATCGCTGACTTTATTAAAGGTTGAAGGAGTTTGAAATATTAAAGTATGCCGTTGAGTTATTGGAATGTACAAACTTTATTTTACTAAAATTTAAATCAGTTACAGTATTTTTATTTTCATTAAGAAATTTACTGTACTCTGAAATTAAAAGTTCTGTCACTAGATGGCGTCATCATTCACGTATTAATAGATTCTACAGAAACAGAAAAAAAAAGAAAAACAACCTATTTTGGTTAAATATAATCTACGATTTTTAATAATTATATTCAAAAAAATAAAATAATATAATCCACTTTCTTTTCAGTGTTGTTGTAAAAGTGAGTAATAGTGAACATGAAACTAACACTTTTGCTCTGCATGATATAATAACATTAATTCGTTGCAGAACAGGTTGTTAATGTGAAGTTAATTTATCATTTTCTTTTTAATTTTTTAGCACAAAGTATAGAATACTTGGCAAAACTCCGAACGGCGGTCCCAAATTATATAAACCTTTTTAATGACAGATAACAGTATGACTGTGAAGGATAACACATAGCCAGAGTTATTACACATCAAATCATATAGTTTTCGCTCAACATCTTTACAAAAAAAATATGTATTTTCCGAATATGTGCGACTTATGACTAAAGCGTTATTACTCTTGGTGCTTGCGGTCTACCAGCCATGGCATGTTTAAAGTGATTTTTAAGCAACAATACACAATGTTTCATTAATAACAACAATAACTATGTCATTACACTTGACACAATGTTTCATTAACAACAAGACAAATGTTTCATTAATAACAACGTTGGGACCGCGTTCGGAGGTTATCATAATTTGGGACCGCCGTTCGGAGTTTTGCCGAATACTTTGTGAATTCTAAAACTTGGTTTACATTTTTCATTGTTATGTTCTTAAGCATAAGTGTTGTTGTATTCACTATTGGAAAGAGTTAATCTAATCCGTCCTGTTGATGAAGTTTGGAGAAAAATAATTCTAAATTTATCTATTCTTAATCATTCCGTCTGATCTTTATTTCATTTTTATTGCAAATATTTGGTATCGTATTTTCCGATCTTCAGATAAACTACTTGATTTCATTGCAGTGGTAAGGAAGTAAGATCTCGATGGCAGTTAAGAAAAGAATAGAATGTCTTTGATGTATTATTGATCTCATGCATGACTTAAGCCTCCACTAGCACATGTTGAGACAGAAACGGTTAGCAAACATATAAAGTTCACTACTTCTAGAACACATCCTTATCTAAGCGTCTGTTTTTCAGAAATTTAACAACCATAGTTCAGATAACTAAATTGGTATTTGTTTTTTATGCTTTATTTGTATCTTTCCATCCTGTCTGTATGCAACATTAGACTTATGGTTCAATGTTGTTCTATCAAAATTTAATGATTTTATTACCTTACACCAGTAATAAACTCATCTTCAGCTTTAAAACTGAAAAGTTCTGATTCAAATCTTAAAGTTAAACAATTGAAGTAAGTACGGTATTAATTACTTCAACAAAAATATTTTCAATAATGTGAATAAATACAAGGCTGCACCTGAGTAAACAAAAGGTTCTCGCACCCTGAGCTATCATGTCGGGAATCTGGGACAGCTGTTTCAACCTTATTAGGCTTCAAAAAAAAATAAATTACATTTATTTTATTTATATTTTCACACCTATTTTTTTTTTGTGTTTGAAAATATGAAGATCTTGATAACTACTATTTTCATTTAATAATCCATCTGTACAAAGTAATTGCAATGTTGATAGGCCCATATCACTTCTTTCACTACCAAATTCTACAAACCCTGACCTAATTAATTAAAATTTCTGTTTCAGTGACTGTGGATGAGGCCTCTTGAAAACAGGCAGGCTTCTTTAAAGCCTTATTTACTCTTATCAGTGTGTGTGTGTGTGTGTTTGCAAAGGATTAAAGGTGGAGTCAATAAGTGAGCCTTGGAGATTCCTAGTATAGCTTAAAGATAGCTAGTATAGCTGGGGGGGGGGGGGTATTATATAATCTTGCAAGAGTAAGTTAGACGCAACTACTATAATTTTTGAGACAAGTTGATATAATTTGGAGACATCTTATGGAAGAGGAGTGTGGCTTAGCTGGGTGAAAGGTAGGATAAGTTAAGATACCAAACATAAGTAGGAGACAGCTAATGTCACTGGGCAAAAGCTAATAGAACTAGGGGATGTCTAGTCTAACTGTGGGAAAGCTAATAAAACCTGGTGAGAGACAGAACAAGTTTTATTCAAGCAAATGTACCTTTGGAACAGCAAGTACAATTTGGAAATGCTTTGTGAAAAAGTGGGGGTCAGCTAGAATAACTGCTGTACACCAAGAATAACTGCAGAAAAGCTAAGATAACTGGGGGAAACCCAGAATAACATGCAGAGCTATAAGACAGTAAGTTTATCTTGGAAACCATTAGTATAATTTAGAGACAGTTAGTGTAATTTGATAGTGTGTAAATTGTAGAAATGGGCTAGTGTAACTTGGTGAAAAAGAGGATAAGTTGGAAACAATGCTTGTAATTTAGAAGCATCTTCTGTCAGTAAGGAACATGTAATTTAAATGGGGAAAAACTAGTATAGACTGGCAAAATATCAGTTAAGGTGATTATAACAACCATAACTTTATAATAACTTTCAGAACTGAGAGACAATGCTATAATTGTACAAGTTTCAATTAATTGTATCATTGGGCGGAACCTAGGATAATTTGCACAGATAGAAGTTAAATTGGGGACAACTAGTGTAATTTAGAGTGTGGAGACACCTTGTATAATGGGGACGGCTAGTAGGAAACAGCAATATAAACGGGAGAAAAGTAATATAATCTGTTGTGGACAGAATAATTTGGAGATACCTTGAGTAAGTGAGGAACAACTAGAATAAATATCTAATTGGGAAAATCTAGTATAACCTGGGAAAATATCAGATAAGTTGGAGACAACAAGCTACAACTTATAGAACTGATCATAGACATCTAATATCATTTGGAGATACTTTGTATAAGTAACAGCTAGTATCCTGTTCGAGACTAATATAACTTGAAAAACCTAGCGTAATTTTGAGACCTCTTGTGTAAGTCAGGGGGGGGGGGAAATTTAGGTATGTAAAGGGTGTTTTTTTTTTTTTTAACATAGTGCTAATAAAAGAATTGGTAACAATTGGTATAACGTCAAATGACCTTATAGATTCTCATCTACTTTCTCTATAACTTTATTAATAAAGCAACTAGACTTGGCCCAGCGAAAGAACGACTTTGACCTTGGAGAATGCATCCATGATCTCTTAATCATTCCAGGACTTAAGTGTGTCAAGAGAGACAATGGAAAATGGCGTCTCTCGATCAACCGATTGCTGTTTTTAGCCAAACAAAGCACGTTATTGCTAACGTTAATTCTTATTTCGAAAAGGAGAAATCAGCGAAACAGGATTAATATCTTATTAGAAAGTTAATGAGCGAACATCAGCTGCGACAGGAATTGGATTAACATCAGTGAAAGCTATTCGCCGAGAAGCCTGTAGCCGGCCAATTGCAGCCAAATATTGGACTAAAGACATCTGGTAGAAACTGCAGTAGAAACCATTAATTATCTCGGTAACTAATTCTTATGATTCACACAGCAGTTCTTTTGAATCTTCATTTCAATCCATAGATTAAAATGAACTTCATGAAATGAACCTAATTTCATATTATTCTGAACAACTGCTGCGTGAATCATAAAAATTATATCTTATCATATATAAGCTATCTAAAAATTCTACACACCAAAAAAAAAGGCCACACCAAAAAAAAAAAAAAAAAAAAGAGCTTCCAATACTGTCACCTATTATTTTCTAAATAAAATTAGTTCATTTTCACCTAACAAAAAATAAGTAAATAATTTATTTAACAGTAAAAATTGTCAACTTTCAATGTGTTATGAATTTCACATTAGAATCCTTTAATAACTGAATCTAAATGATAATACCTTCTCAGAAATAAAATACAATTTTAGAATTTCTAATTTAATTTATTAAAATACCAATACTAATGAATAATATATGTCTCAATTAAATTCCTACTCAAAAGGAAACAAACAATTGGTAATATGCTATAGTTATACAGTAAAACCTCGATTATCCGAGCCCCGATTATCCGAGTTTCCGCTTTAACCGAGCTATCAAATATTTCTAGGATGTTTTTTTTGGTTCTACATTTTCCATTTTTAAAACTACCGAAAAAAATTCTGAACTTGATCTCACAAACACTCAGGAAAACGAAAGAGAATTCGCAGAATATTGGTCGCAATTAATTTTCCTTCGTCTAGTCATATGACCCCCTACCTGGAATCGGGGAATGGAAACATTGTTGCAGAAAAACGCCAAAGTAACGTAAAACAAAAAACAATTAAGGACTTTAAGTAAATGAACTCTTTAATTATTGTAACAATATGAATTGTATGTGGTGTATCTATATATAACTTTTGTATTTGTTAAAATGTACATTTAAACTTACACAATTTATTTACAATTTTCGCTTTAACCGAGTTTTTCAGTTATCCGAGTTAGTCTTGGTCCACATTAACTCGGATAATCAGGACTCTACTGTATTTTAATTTTTAGTTACCTTTATTTTTTTTAAGAATTACATTCTATATTGAATCAAATGAATGAAAATAAATACATTTTTGAAATTATATTTCATGAGAAATCAGAATAGTTCAATAAAAGGAATATCGTTTTATCCGTAATCTTCGAACTTCCCCGAAATGTTCACTTTCCCGCCATAAGCACTGACATATACAATCGATTCAAATTCTACTATTGCGCCATCTGGTGTCCACGGTCGACCGTTCGCTGGGAGGACTTTACTATAACTTAAGCAAAAATGTAGTATAATCTGTTAAGTGATAGAATAAGATGGAGACAACAACTTTGATATAGCTAGTATAATTTTGAGACATCGACTATTGATGCAAAGTCGGAAAGCCTTCCCAATTGGTCAATTAAACTGCCCTGTGATTGGCTGAATCGAGAGGCCAGTCGGCTACGCGTCGAGTCCTCTCGCCAAGTGGCGGACCGAACAGTGAGCTTTACCGCTAGCTCTCTCCGAATGACTGACCAGAAAGACAGCTCTGTTTTTGATTCTCGGAATCCAGTCCAATATGTATATATACCTGTAAATAATTGTAAATAAAGTGTGTGTGCTTGAGACTAAACCCCGATGTTAGTCTTTGCCATTTCGACCATACATCAGTATAAACTAGATACACTTTGTGAAAGTGGGGATGACTAGTATTTGTGTGGGATAGCAAATGTAAATGGGGAAAACTAGAATAATTGGCAGAAAGCCAGTATAATTGAGAAAGGCTAGTATAAAAGCTGAAATATTGGATAAGTTGGAGATATTACATTATATAAAATAATGAACTAGGAAAATTCATGACATTTAATCTTAATACTGTGACTGTTCATCCCTCACAGCAATAAAGGTCTCATGGTATCTTTTCATATTTGTCAAATGCCTCTCGGGGTACTAATATCTATTCATGGTAAAGTTTTATCTTGTGCTTAAGCTTCTGGGAGGATGAATGAGAGCAGCAATTCATCTTTGAGAGCATTCCATGCTCAGTTGGATTCAGATAGGAGAATGGATTGGTTAAACTAATCAATCAATTCCCTGTTCATCAAAATATTCATTCACGAGATTAGGCTTGTGAAGACAGGCATTATTGTCCATCAGTATGAATCCTAGCACCTGCAAATGGAAGAACATAAGAATCTCAACCCTACATCATCCATTCATAGTGCCTTTCTCAACGATGCACATAGGGGTATTTGACTAATCTAGCGGGACAAAATTATTTATCGTTCTCAATCGTTTGGAAATTAGTCGGTTACTCTTTTTTTTATATCTATTTTGTATCTGCTTGAAATGCATAAAAACAAAGGGCAAATATAAAAAGGGGGGGGGGCAAGGCCCCCCCCCCGAAATAATGAATATAAAGAAAAAAAAAATAGGTAAAAGCAAAAGCAAAGGGGAAAGAAAAACATAGTTCTTTTAAGTAAAATTTATTTAATAATTACACCTGGGAAATATATATCTACTAATTCAATAAAAAATAAATAACTATCATAATTATATTTTAAAACTAAGAAATATAAATATTAAATGAAAAAACAGTCTTAACTTTCTTCACACATTAACATTTCTAATGTTTCCTTCATAAAAGAATTTCGTTTTTTCTTGATAATTATTCGCCTTGATGCAAGCAGGGAATCTGATGATAACAACAGCCTATTTAAAATACACTAGAGTCCCGATTATCCGAGTTAATGTGGACCAAGACTAACTCGGATAACCGAAAAACTCGGATAAACCGAAAATTGTAAATAAAATAAATCGTCTAGTTTTAAATGTATTTTAACAAATACAAAAGTTATACAGATACATCACATACAATTCACATTGAAAGAGTTCTTTTACTTAAAAAAATCCTTAATTATTTTTTGTTTTACGTTGCTTTGGCGTTTTTCTGCAGCAATGTTTCGGCATTTTTTTTAAGGATAACCAAGGATTGTTGGTGTCGAAACCATTCCCCGATTCCGGGTAGGGGTCATATGTCACACGAACGAAGATTAATTTGGGAAAAAAGTAATCCTAGAAACATTTGATAGCTCGGTTAAAGCGGAAACTCGGATAATCGGGGTTTTACTGCATCTGTATTACAGTCTACTCTAAAGACGAAATTTTGCCTATGTAAACGAAATGTTTATTTCTGCCTTCTGCCGCTTCTTCAGACAATTGTCTTATTGGCAAAAGGGTATTCTTCATTATTACAGAACCATTTATTAAAATTTTCTGCATGGTAGGCGTCATATTATGCCTACCATACAGTGCAACCTAAAGTTCAGCAGTCTGGTATATTTCTAAAATTTTTGTACATCTATTTTGTATCCGCTTGAAATGCATTCAAGACAAGGGCTAATTAAAGGGTTGGCGCAAGGCCCCCCGCCCCCGAAATAATGAATGTAAAGAAATTGATTAAAGTACCGTAATCTGAATTATTTTAATGAATCGTGCATTTATGCAATAATGAATTCAGCATTCAGGGCAAATTACCCAGCATATCAGGGCAAAATTGATATAAAGTATCATTACTTAACCTAACCTTGCATTAATCTTGCCCCCCCCCCCCCAAAAAAAAAAAAAATATGTATTCTATATTCGCCACTGATTGAAGAATCACTTTGATTTTTTTTGAAGAAAATAACATCCAGGCCTGTTATTTCAGCTGTTAACTCAGGATCTTCAAAAAATCTTTGTCTTGTATTCCCGTCGTTAGTGTTCCCGAATCCAGATTTTTGACATTTGAAATCGCTCTACATGAAGGAATAGGAAATAGTAGGAACCAATTTTTACATTTTTACAAAGTAGAATTATTATATTTTAAGAATATATAAGAATCACAGCCGGGCAATGCCGGGCACTAAAACAAAAAGGCTCCCCAAACTATTGTTGTCGCAAAAAATAACGGAATTTGGAAGCCTTTTTTAAAAGCGCAAAAAAAAAAAAAAACGGTGAGAAAATTTATAATATTTTGACTATAAAAAAAAAGTCATTTACCAGCAGTTTCAGAATCCATAACTAAAATTTCTTTTTTCACAACAGAAATTAAAAAAAAAAATATTGAATTTTGAGTTGTAAAGCACAAATTTCGAGAACCGACAACCACTTGCGAGCAATGCCTGAGTTTCGACTGACCCTGTCCTTTGTAAGTTGGGGTGGGTGAACTTAAAACAATGGGGTTGGGTTTCCCAACTATCTGGCTTTCTAGGAAACTATTTTTTTTTTACCTGAGTGCAATTCTGAAAATTCGACTTTTGGCCAGCTAAATGTAACAAATACCCCACTGTGCGATGTGAAGATTCATAGGCCATTAATCCTGCCCCAACCATTAGATCTCCAGCTCTAAAAGTGATTGATTTTTCTAATTACTGTTTGAGATCATGTACCAAATAAAAGTTCTTCTGGAATTGATTACACACACTGGATCTTGGCTCGATCTATGAAAGAACAAGTCCTTGCTTCCTATGTTAATATCTGGAGTTATATCGTGCTTTTTCTTCTAAATTGGGGGCAAGGAGACATAAACTGCAGGTCTCCTAGCATATTTTATGGAGCCTTCAGTTTGCCTTGAAATTCTTCTTCTAGTGGCTTTATTGAGTTGTTGAACAACCTAACAACATGTCATACGTCTGCTTAGAGGTTATTTGCAGATAATATCATCGTAGGTCTTACGACTTTTTGAGTAATGGTCAGTTGAGAAGTAAAACTGAATTTCTTATTTAGTAAAGATAATTGAAACTTTTCTAAAGAATGAAGAAGCAATTGAGGGAGTCAATTAAATGGCTAGAAATTAACTTTGCAAAGCATCAGTTTTTAAAATGCCTTTTGATTAAGTATATGTATTTTTTCTATTTTTTTTATTTTTCTGAGTAGAATGCAGTTTTTATAATCAATTTCTGTTTTTCTCTACAGATTCATGGTTGTCCTCATTTGCCTTATCTTCAGTGTTCTATCAACCATTGACCAGTATGCTCAGTTCGCCAATGAAACCCTATTCTGGATGGTAAGGTAGTTTTGGAAATGTCCATTTGATAGTTCTCTTGTGTTAATTTTCAGTTCTGATTATTTATCAAAAAAAAAAACAGCTATATAAACTAGTAGCCCAGTGTTTTAGTCACTGAACTACAGACTGGAGTAGCCGGTTCAATTCCCAGAAATGGAATTTTTTCACGGTTACTCCTTCACACAGATCCTTGGAATCGACCAGTCCTCTTTCAAAAGGCACCGGATTTCAGAGTCGAGGGTTAAAGGCAGGCAGTCATTGGCCTGATTAAAGGGCTGTTTCGATAAAATAAATCATTTACATACTACTCTTGTTAATGTTTTTTTCAGTCTAAATTAAAATTAAGTATTTATTCTAACTAATTGTTCAATTTTATCCTTAATTTTTAATATCAAGTCCTATTGGTTAAGTATCGTTGCATGTAGTGGAATACCTTTACCTTAAATAAACTTTTACTTATTAAGAAAAAAAAAATCCAGTGGAAATTTTAAACCAGATAATAATCTGAATTTTGGTTCATATCTGATTTTTTTATGTTAGTTAATTAATGTGTAAATTTGTTACTCGTTATTTTTGGGAAACAACTAATAATTTTAGTTTTGCTTGTTCTAAAATGATATAATAACAAAACTTTTATAAGCAAAATTATGTTTTTCGATACATTTCTTTATTTTGTCATCAGATTGTTCAGTGGCAATTGATAAAAGAAAGTTTTTAATTCTTTCAGATATTTGTTCAAAAACAAAAAAAGTGGAGAAATTTATTAAAGTATTCTTGAAAGTTAAGTCAGTATAAAAATGAACAAAGAAATTAAATTTTTCATTTAGTGAAAATCTAATCATTTGTTGATTGATCTTCATTATAAAGTTTGCACTTAATATATATTCTGGAAATATTAAAAAAAAAATTGATGCTGAACATTTTGACTTACTGTAATGTAAAAGTACAATAGTCGCTACAACAACGATTACCAAGTCTAATCAGCTTTCAAAAAGTAGGCTTTCATAAGTTCCTTTATTTCAATCTTTAATAACTGATTTAGAAAATATTACAGTACGGTAAAATAGACTGTCTTGCTGTATAATCACAAAAATAGTTCATGGGAAAGAAATGTTAAGCCATTTATTATGAATCATTTTAATATTGATGTGTTGTTCGGCGGCAGTGATGTGTTGTTCAGAATGAGTGGGACAGAGTCAAGGGTTCGGTCTAAGGTATCTACATTTATTTACAATTAATTACATTTTATATACAGGATTAAATAGGTCATCGGATTCTCAAATCCAGGTTAATATTATACAATATGGGATTCTCAAATCCAGGTCGCTGTTAGACCTTCCTTTGCGGTCTGCCATCGAGGAGAGGGGAGGCGATCTCGGATTCTGAGAGTCCCCGGCCTGGCCAATCACACGCGGCATAATTGGCCAATCCGGGACGGCCTTCGACCTGGTGTCTGGGATTCTCTTTTTTGGAGATCTCTTTGCGGTCCGCCTATATTGCGTCATGGCTTGTCGACATCGCATCAATATTATGCAGCATTTTTATACAGAAGTGAAATAAAGATAGATGATTTAGATCTGCTTTATCCATACTTCTTCGACCCAACTCCCCTTAATGAAATTGTTTCAGTTATATTAAAATAAATAAAATGAGAAACGGAATCACAGAAACAATAGATAGTGAGTCTGTCCTATTCCAGAAGAAAACCAGCAAATAACTTACTGACTAAGTAAACAGTACCTCATCAGCTTATCGAACACATGCCTGCAATTGGTTCAAACTTCTAGTTCTGTTCTCAGTGAACAGCATTGGTACATTATCTAGTGCCAGAGCTTGGTTATTATCTGCATTCCTTGATAAGAGATTAGCTGCTATTCAGAATTTCTTTACTAAAGATTACACACTTACTCATAGTGTTAGTTCCAAGAATTGAGACTTATTTAATACATTCTAACTGTGGGACAAAACTCTTTAAAAATTAATGGTTTGTGCATTGAATAAAATTAAATTTAAGTACTTCATGTGTCGCATCAGATTGCCAAAGTCCAACGCTCCTAAATGAATCCAAATGTTCCTCCTCCTCAGGAGAGCACTATGCCTATTTTGGAAAACCATGATTTATATAAATAGGCTTCCAAACATAAGATGTGTTAAGGTTCATCTTATTAAGAACATGAGCTGCTGATTTCTTAATCTATTAAACACAATTAGAAAGTTTGGATGAGGAGCATATTTTAACGATCATTATAACCCTTATAGAAGACATTTAAGTATTCATTTAAGAGAAAGAAGAACAGGTTTCAAAGCTATCTTGGAAATATGGAACCTTTTATAATTAAAAATACTAAAAAGTTTCAGAAATCCTATCCTGCAATTAAAACCTTTTCTTATATCTTTCTTTTTTTATTCATCCAGATCTTCTGTATTTTCAACAGTCCAGACGTCCATAAATGCATTAAATATTTTCACAAAATAATTTTTTGGTAGATGTTTAACTATTATAATAATAATATATAATAATTCTATGTTTCAGCATTAATGAAACAGTCTGAGGAACAACATTGAATTAATGCTTTCAATAATTTATAAACAAACTAAATTACAAGATAAAGTAATGATTAGATAAGCTCTCTTCTTTTCACTTGAGCAATTATAAATAGTAATATTAGGAAAGAATAGCTGTGCAGCTATAAGGTGGAAGTCATCCCACATCAAATCAACTAATTCTCCAGTATTTCAGAGTCTCTTGAAATATGGTGTAAATATTGTGAATTAGCAAAGTTTGCAAAACATCCATTTCAAATTTGGATGAAACTTGCACAGAACTTTGTGGGTAATATGAAACAAGCATACATATTGTAAAAAAACAAAAAACCAACATGTGGTGGTGAATATACTTACATACTTGCTACTGATATACAAACAGCTTGTCAATCATAATTACTTGATGTGATATGAATAGATGAAAACTGAACATTTTTCACAAAAAGAGAATGATTACCTCTCACATATCCTACAAATATACAATTCTGTTAATCACAAATTAACACAATTATATCAGTTTTAAGTCAATTATATCACTATAAATCTACTACTAGAACATTAGGGAATACAGGTGCAGATTACCATAATTACTTAAGATATCTAACTTTTGTTTTTCCCTTCTCTCACAAAATATTAATGGGATTAAAATACCTAATTAATAATTTGAATGAAGAATCTAAATCAATTTGACTCTTTTTTTTTTTTTTTTTTTTTTTTTTTTTTCTGCCGAAAAATATTTTTAAAAAAAAAAATTAAAATTCCTTTTAAAATATTGAAAAGGATTTTTTTTTTTATTGTCAACTTCAAGAAAGAAGGTGTCATTACTTAACACAAATAAAACTTACAAAGAAAATAACTGCAATGACAATAGAAGAAAAAAGTATTTGATTGTCACATTACTTAGTAGCAATTAATAATTGAAAAGTTCACCATTTCGTTGATTGTTTACGAGTTTTCGCCACAGACGTTCTCTTGTTCCGTTGTTAACAGTAATTGCAATTGGCCTTTGTTCAAGAAGAAACATAACAATCAATGGGAAAGTGAATCCAAATAAAAAC
>JAFIDM010000004.1:26109060-26139560 GCA_023159025.1 Thereuonema tuberculata | reverse complement strand
TAGTATTTATTGGTTTGTAGCCCTAACATTCAATAGAGTTTCTTTATTTTAAGCATTAGCATTGTCTTGACTGCAATTCCTATTTTTCAAATAAAGATCAATAAGTTGTTATTGTCAAATAAATAGCGATTATAAGATTTTAGTCTAATGTCAAAGCAGTGCCCAATAAATAAGCTGGATTCATAGAATCAATAATTTACCTACTTTTTAATAAACTTATTTAAATGTAAAATGCAAGAATAAAGCAAACAAGCATTAAATATTCATGTAAGCAAACAAGCATTAAATATTAAACAAGCATAAATATTCATGTAAACTTCAAAAACTGCTGAATGTCACTGAATCAGAACTTATAACCATCTAATAATGATAATATCGGTTAATCTAACTAGTTACATATATAATTATTAAAGAATACGATTCTGTTTAACAAGAACTTAATATAACTTGTATTAAAACTTGACAAAATTGAGGAGTATTATGCCTCAATGACACAAATATCCAAATCATATTCAAATAAAAAAAAAACTATTTGTTTAATTGCATTAAACAGTTGTGTGTTGGTGGGTTGGATACTTGTTTTTGTTTTTCTTTTAAAGTCATATTAGAAAAATAAAAAAATAAAAAATTCTCCACCAACTGAATTGAAACAAATGGCAAATTGTCTGTTATCACATTTGATATTAACAAATTAACTTTTTTTTATTAAATTAAATAGAGACTTAAGAGACATATTTTAGTCTTTAATACAACTTTACGACAAAAATAAAATCCATTTCCCTTTCAAAACAAACAATCCAGTTGTTTTTGTTTTGTTTTTTATTTATTGTTTAAAACATCTTTTCTTTTTTATTTATTGTTTAAAACAACTTTTGTTTTTTATTTATTGTTTAAAACAACTCTTGATGTTTTCTGACAATATACTGTAGATTTTGTTTTAGAATCCAAAAACAGAAGGAATTTTTAATGGTGGAAATGAAATGTTGACATTACTGTCCCTTTGAACTAAAGCAGGGCAAATATTATTCTGAAGGTACAATAAGCACTTCGTATGTGTTTATTTATTAGCATAGCTAAGCATTCTGCTATTGGTAAAAACAGTTCTATTATTTGAAGAACATTTAATGGTTGACGAGCAAATTAAAAAAAAAAAATGTTATTTCATCAAATTTAACTGCTGGAATTGCAGCATAAGAAATCATATAATGAAGAATAGCCTAAAAGCACATATTTTTCTGATACTTTGTTTTAAAATTGCTTATAAGTAGATGAATTAAAATCTCAGCAAACATCCACTAGTTTAATATCAATTCCTAAGTAAAATTTATCCAATGAAAGAGAGGACAAAGCGTTCTCTGAACTTTATTACAATTCCATGCCCTTTTGTTAACTATTGATAGCCTGTGTCTCCTCATAGGAAGCAGTATTGGTTATTATCTTTGGCGGCGAGTACTTGATTCGTCTCTGGGCAGCAGGATGCCGCTCCAAATATATGGGCGTTTGGGGCAGATTCCTTTTCATACGCAAGCCCGTTTCACTCATAGGTAAGCGTTCTGCCTAAGAATTTATTTTCTATGTTTCCCGTTTGGGAAGTAAAAAAAAGGTCACCTGAGCCAGCGCCGCAAATAATATCTCTTCATGCCTCAACTGCTTCTTGTTTATGTCTTAATTTATCTATGTTTTGTAATGTCCTGTGAAACCATAAACAGCCTTACTGTCCAAGGCGTTAAACTTTTCATTCCACTGTGTTGCCGTTCCAAGCTGTTGCTCTCTCTTTTGAGAAATGAGAAATTTCTTTTAAAGAATCCATACGTGTTCTGTTCTACTAACCATGTCTTTGCTAAATCTTTCATCTGCACTTACCAACTCTCTCCACCATTCCACCTAATGAATTTTTCCCACAATTAGAATTTATATTCAGTCACATTTTTATACCTCTATAATAGAATAATTAATAATAATAGAGAATTACTCCAGATACATTGCTTGAAATATCTCCTACAATTAAAATGGATAGAATAGAGAGTAACAATTCTATCCATCTGAACTTTCAAGAAAACTATTACAGAAAAAAAAAAAAAAAAATCAACTCAAAACATAGAATAAAATTGCATACATTCAGGTAATGAATAACATTTACAGCGTATTAATATCATTAAAAAAAGGACACTACAATCAGATATTGTTGAATTATTTCTACTCTCAAGAAACAATATTTCAGATTAAAATTTAAATAATTAATATATTGTATCAAAACATATTCTCAAGTTATTATTTGTATGTAATGTACTTTTTTAAGATAATAAAGTTAATATTACAATTAACTTGTATCCAATAAATGAAAAAATAATTAAATATGATTATTCAGTCAATCCAATACTAGTGGAATTTTGAATTAGCAGTTTATGAATCCAACTCGCATATAATATCATTAGACTGAAATCATTTCCACCCAACTTCTATTAAGAAACATTACTTCCCCTTTTACAAAGCAAAGCAAATCTTTTTCTTTTGTTTGTGGGATCTTTAATTTCCAAAGAATTTTCTGTAAAGATGTGTATCATTCAGACAAACATAATTTTCTTTTATTCAATAGCAATTATTTTATCAGTTTATCAATTAATTCCTTTTTAGTAGTCTATTTTCTAATTTAATGGATCTACAAAGAATATCTCTTTTTTTATATCGCACTTCAGAATAAAATCACTTTCATTGAATAAATTATAATTTTTTTTTCCCTGCAATGATGTGTCGTCATGTAAAGATTGCATTTAATTACAACTTTTACAAAAGTTTATCTCTTTGCATAAAATTATAAATAGTATTAAAAAGTTGCATATTCTTGTTATAAACTTATTTTTTACATTACTTACAAAATAAAGAATGATATTTATTGAAAACATTGTTGATTTGTGTGAGAAAAGGACCATAGACATAAGAGCTTCAAAAATAATAATGTGTAATTACTATGCCATAACATGTTTCGAGGTTTTCCTCGTCATCCGATGTACAAATTGAAATAAAACATCTTAAAAAGGTACAAATCATAAACCTAATGATCCTTTTCTCATTATATGCTATACAATATGAAGATTAATGTTGATTTGTAATTGGTAAATTTAAAATGCAATCTATGTTAGAACAAAATGTGTTAATAACTAATATCAGTTATTTATTCGTAAGCCAAGTTCTGTCATCTCATACAAAATTTGTCTCATTTGAAGTATTTAAATTGCACTAAACTTTAATAAATGCATTATTAAATTTGGTGAATAAAAATTCGTAAGTAAAATTCCTAGCATTCAATCTTTTAGTCATGCAATTTTATAAATAAATAAATAAATAAATAAATAAATTATCTCTTGTTTCTTTTACATAAAAACAAACAGCTCTTATTTAGTGTCAGAGCCTTATTTGAATCTTCCCTGGCTAAGAAAAGAATAAATGATTGCTTGTCATTTCTTATCTAGAATTGAAAACAATGAGCCATTGCTTCTTCACTTGATTTACTTCTTTGAACTTCTTTCAAAGGCAATTTGGGTTAATATAAAAAATTGTATGAATCATTTCATGATATTTTCTTGTTGCTGGATCTAATTACTCAAAATCTGTACATGAAATTGAAGTTCTCCATTTCACAAATGAAAATGCAGCACCCATCCTTTCTCCCTTAATGCAAATGATATGTAGTTTATTTGTAGACATGAAGAATGTAAATTTATCCTCCATTTACAATTAATTTTTTGGATTGCATTGCAGAAATGGTGGCATTTATTTTTCCTATTCTAATGTTTCACATTAGCTATATCACGTTACAATTCCCAGATTCCCATATAATATTTTAAATTCAGAATTATCATAAATCTCCATTGGCCGCCCACTAAGTTGCTGCAAGAATTAAGCCACAAAACTTCATTTCCAGATAAAACTATAGGGCTAATAGAATCTATCAACAACCTCCTGAAACTAGGCATTGAGGGAGTCAAAAAGGCTGCTAAAAATATATAAAAGAAAGACATTTGTTATTAAAGCACTTATCAATTAGTATTTTTACTGATTAAAAATAACAGAAAAAGAATGATGAAATATTTTATATTTGGAGTAAGCCAAATAGGGGGTCATAGAATAAGACAAAACAGATACTTCATTGCAAACTTAAATTTAGTTCACGTTTTTGAAGCCTAAGTTTTATTAAGCAAAAATACACATTAGAATTAAAGATTTTGAATATCACAAATTCCAGATATAACTGTTTGAGAATTGAGATGTAAATGGTTTTTGAGAATGACATAGTTGGGACCAATAACTAAAAATAATGTAACAAACTTATTTGCCAAGCATTTGTAACATACAGATACTACTTAAACAAGTTTTGAAAGATAGTATCCCATCAATTTTTGTAAGCAATGCTTCAATTCCTGCCTAATTTTTCTTTTAATAGATTTGCTATTCATTAAAATTATGTTCAGTAGAACGTGGTGCTTTTTGTAGTAAAATGCTTTTCAAAGCCTAGCTTGTTATAGTTTCACATTTATTTCATTGACTATATAATGATACTGAACTATTGAAATTAACTTCTCAAAGATACCTTCCGGGAAAATGAGAAAATCTTAGTAAATTTTCAATGGCTGTTCTTTATCCTCCAAAAAAGTGCTATTGGATCACTGTATTGAATCACGATAAAGATTAGCTGTCCCATCTATTGAAAAATTGTCAGTTCGCAATTAAGCTAAGACCACACTTAAGTCTAGAATTCTTTGTTAGCTAGCAACTTCTCTATATTCTTTGAAAGCAGTTTAACTGACTGAGCAATGAAAATTAAGGCCCAAAAATTGCATCAATATGTAAAAAAAATTAATTTAACATCATCAGTTCGGAAATAGAATTTTTTTAAATAAATACTATTCTCTTTGGAATTTTTTTTTTTTAATATTTCAAAGCTATCAAGTTTCTTTACAGATAGTAAAAGAGAGCTGAGAAAAGTATTGATGTTAATCATTTATAAGATTTGTTTAGATTACCTTTAATTTAAAAAAAAAAAAAAAAATCACCTTATTTGATTTTAGAAGTAAAATTTATATCTTTAATCTATTAAGTCAACTTCAACTTTGAATCATTTAATTATAAAATTTTATTTTCAATAAGTACGATAGTGTTAGGTTGTTATTCTGATATTAATAGAATTTAAAGATTAGCTCAGCCTCGACTATTAGTAGAATCCCTGCTGAAATCAACCAAGTAAACATTCTTTTTCTTTTTCTTTATCTGAATAAATGATCCTTTATATCATATCTGATAGATATATTATACATCAAAATTTTGTTTCTTTTTGAAGAGAAATGCATGTTATTGACTATAAAGTGTCATTACTTTCATTATAGTGAATTTCGTAATTTGCTGGTATGTGGATTTATATTTAAATTATAATGTAAACATCATTCATGGATGCACAATATAAGATGCTCACCTAAATTTATTCAGTATCAGTTATTTCAATTCCCAAATCTCCGTCCTAAATGTAAATGAAATGTTGGTGCATTATAGATATAAAAAGATAAAAAAAAAAAAAAGCTTTTTTTCATAGAAGGCTGGATAATAACTTAAAATTTACACAGTAATTGTAATTATAATTTCTTTAATTGATAATACATCAAGGAAAGAAAATCTGTTATTTTGCTTTACCTTAGGAATAACTTCAATTTAAGTCGTTCATTAAATGAAATGAAAATAATTGATTTATTGATATGATCTGTAGTTCATTTACATCACAAGCATATCAATTTATGCAATAGAAAAAAAAAGGACTTTTAAGAACTGCCTCAGTCAACACTGCAGTCTGTCAAAAAGTTATTACAGTTTGAAATGTATATAGATGATCAAAATGTCCATCCGTATTGTATCCTTGTAGCATTTGGGAATCCACAAATATCAAATACTTGTGCTGTAGGTTTTGCAAGATTGTGAAATCCTTGTAAGTTAATTTTACCTTAGGCATTTAACTTCCACTTGTAAAGGGAAAAGGTTGGTGAGGCTATTGATAAATATATCATTTGCACCTGGATGCCTAACAACATAATCATGGCCCTGCAGGGAAGATAATTGACAAGATTCTCGGAATGTATTATAAACACAGTAGTACACCCACGCAAAGGATTGCAATCAAATTATTTTTCTCATTTCAACACAAATGTGGTTGAAACAATGAGAATTATTTCTAAACAAAAGAATATAAACCTTAAAAAAATAGAATTTATATTAAATGATTACATTGAATATTTTGTACGTTAACAATAGTTTTTCTAATTTCTTCATTTCCAAAATTAAAATAAACAACATTATTTTAGAAATGGTAAGTGAGCTATAAATAGTTAGTTATTTTATTTTCCACAAATAACTAAATGAATATCATGTTAAAGAAAATTTTAATGTGCAACCAACAGTAAAGTTATATACGTAATAATGATGGCTTAATAATCAAGAAAGCTCTTGTATTTTAATAAGTGTTAATATAAAAAAAAAAGTAGCAGCTTGCTTTCTTTCTTCTATTTCTTCAATTACTAATTGCTCATCAGATTTGTATAAATTCTGTTCATATAACTAATAATTCGCCCTTTCAGCTTTTTGTGTTAACTGCAATTGTGTTTCGTTTTTTTTCTCTCTTTCTCTCTCTTTCGCCCATAACTTCTACACAAAGGAAATAGTGTTAGTGGTGTTTTTTGGCGTCGAATATATCGTGAGGCTGTGGTCAGCAGGATGCCGCAGCAAATACATGGGATCCTGGGGGAAATTTCGTTTTCTTCGAAAGCCCATTTGTATTATAGGTAAGACTTTTCTGTGTAGAGCTACTGTTAAAAAGAAATCACTTCTGAAAATAAGTAAAGGGTAATATAAATATTTCAAATTTAATTTCACTGTTTCTTTTTATTAAATTATTGAATTTACTTTCCTGATATATTATTAAATATCTCAAATATTTATTCAATGTCTGTAGCATAAATAACAGAAGTGTAGGTTAACTTTAGTTTACATATTAAATGTTTGCAACAAGTATTACTTCTTTTGCTTAATGTCCAAGTGAGAGGCTTGCTGTAATGCCTACCTGTCTTGAGTAACACTTTAAATTAATTTTAAACTCTGTAATGCCCAATTTAGTATAGGAAACTGTTTCTTGTCAATTTATAAGCTAAGTGCAAACTTCTGTTGATATTGTTTGGAGAGAGAGAGAAGACGGTGAATTACACAATATAAATTCAATAATTTTGAATGACGGCTATCATAGTGACGAGCTGAAATTTTAAGTTAGCTCTGATATTCTGTGAAATAAATATGATAAAACCTTGACAATAGACCACATAAATTGCTCACTTCTTGCCAATAAATTATACAGATAGGTAAATAAATCTCTGATATATATTTGACAAAAAAGATACAGCTACAAATGTGTCTGTACTTTGTACAGAATTGTGGTACTTTCAACTTTAAAAACATACTAGTTTGGATTATGAAAATTTTATATTCCAAGTAGAACTGTATTCTCTGAATGGGTTAGAGAATTACGAGTACAAAGCACTTAGTTAAAATTTCAGAATATTTTTATCCTGTAACTGCACTGATCAATGCCATACTTTAAAGCTGTATAGTCAGTTCCTTTCATATTCCTTTCATACTCCTTTCTTCAGTTGGAAGATTCACAGAAATTGAAATTTATCTTGGAACTGAAATACCCAGATTAACAAAAAAGTGTTATTACTGTCATCAGCCTTTTTTTCATATGTGTTGGCAAGTGCTGTTTTATTGAAATCTATCTCAAAGAGCATATACACTGTTTTTTTTTATAAATATAGATTGAAACCTCAAAAAAAATACAATAAAATTGATGGGATTTTCCTGTTAACAATGAATTGAACATCTCGACTTTTGTACAGTCTTCATTCTACATAATTATCGACAGAACTTAAGAAAATTGGAGTATTCTAATTAAAATTTGAAATTGAACAAGTTTTTATATATTCACTTTAGCAAAGGACAAGCCACATTTTCTAGAATTACAAAAGCATGAGTTAATTCATATCAATTGCACTTCTAACTTTTTTTTTTTAACCTGAAAGATTACTGTTTCTTAATTCCATTTCAGATTTAATAGTTGTAGTAGCTTCCATAGTTGTCCTATCTGTAGGCTCCAGTGGACAAGTATTTGCCACATCAGCAATAAGGTAAGTTAGTTCTTAACAGTAATTTGTCACGGATACAGATAAAAAAAAAAGGTTTGTTTGAATATTTGTAAAGTCATGCTAGTTTTGTTATTTTCAACCTGTTCAAGGAGCAATTTTCATTGGCTTCAATGCTTCATCATGACAATACGTTTAGATCACTTTCTCCTAATATGTTCTCCTAAGAGTTTGGAGAGCTGAACAGTAGTAATCTTGTGGTAAATCATTCAATTGTAAATCAATAAAATTCCATCATAATCAAAAGTTATTTAACCATAAATTAGAATTTTCAGATAATGAGCCTACCAGATGTAGCTTTGATTGTCGTATCTAATGCCAATTTTGTTTTATCTTATGATTTATTACATATTATGGAGCATCATTTCAGAGTAAACTGAATCAGTTTGACACATATTATACACAACATTCCATTTCATATTAAGGGATAGTCATGAGGTCCATATTGGAATGTAATAATCCAATGTAATGTGATACATTAATGTAATTAAAAACAAACAGTCATTTTGGGAAGGTTATATGAGACATGTTTGGAAAGTAAATACCATTCAGCTATTTAAAAAAGCTAAAAAAAATACATTTCAAACAGCTTCATTTTTATTTGATTTGCCAAACCTTAAAACTACTTTTCTATATAGTTTCCACAAATGTTGAGGCGTTTATTAATGGGGCACAAGTTTATGCATCCCCTCCTTGTAGAACTAAACCACCTGTGAAAACAGCCATCCTTGCACTGTTCCTTTGACAATGTCATCATTGGAAAATTGATGGCTACAAAGGAACTTCTTCAAATTCGGGAACAGGTGAAAGTCACTAAGGTCAGGGATGTACAGTAAGAGCAGTGATCCATTTATTCCCAACCAAATGTTGAGGTCTTGAGTTTGAGCAACTGAGTGTGGCCGAGCGTTGTCATGATGCAACACAACTCCCCAAGTAAACATGCCATATTTTGGATTGCACAGCATAATATCTTCAGAATCTCACAATAGGCTGCTGAGTTTATTGTTGTGCCTTGAGGTAAGAATTCAGCCAGCCAAACTCCTTACCTTTGCCAAAAAAATGACATACAAGCTTGCATGAGATTGAAAATGTGTACTGCTTTTCAACGATAAGGTTGCTTCCACTCCATTGAATGTTACTTCGATTCCAGAGTCACATGGGACCCATGTCTTGTCACATGTAAACGATATTGCTTAAAAATTCATCACCTTGCTTGCTGTATCACATGAGAATGGTCAACCCATAGCATCCTGCGCAGTTTTCTTTGTGAGCGCAGTTTTCAAATTTCAAATAATCTGACACAATTTCATAGAGAACAGTTTGAATTTGCGAGAATGCCAAGAAAGCAATGAAATTGTGCACTGTCTGTCTTCATGAAGTTTTGCATTGACTGCCCACACCAAATAATCATTGGCCATGGATAGACGGCCATTCCATAACTCGTCATGCACTTCCTCCCAATCTTCTTTGAACTGTCAGACCCATTTCGTCTTCATTTCATCACTTCCTTCATTTTGACCACAGACCTCACACATAGGACAATAAATGTCAGCTAATTTGACATTTCTTGCATTCAAGAAATGAATCACACACTGTATTTCAGTCGGGGTAGGGCACTCTGTCATTAGCAAACATACTTACTTTCCAAATATGCCTCGTATACATGATTTTTCATTATATATATGATTTATACAATGACTTTTCATTGCCTAATGATTGGGTTAAAGATCAACAAAAGGGCATTATCAAGTATCGTAAATAAGAATAAAACCACCAGATAAAGACTCAATTCTGAATGTCATCAAACGATGACTACGGCCTGCCTGCATTCTCAACAAATGTTGTAAAATGAGAGAGAATCTACCAATCAATAACAAATGATAATGAATAGAGGCACAAACTTTGCAGTGATTATGAACAGGAGCATAAACAGAACTTTGGACTTGTAGTTCACAACACATGAGAGATTGTTTTAGAAACTGCCGTAAGTTCTTTGAGAACCACTAGCAAGTAATAAACGGTGTTAATTAGTCATCCTGGATTAGACATAGATCTATCTTGATAATTGCAACAAGGAACAAGCCATTTTTTATAGGCATAATGTTAAGCTGACTTTGTCCAACTATGTAGGGAAAAAGTTTTATGGTGGATGCTGCTCACATGGATAGTTATCAGAGTCGATAGCAAAGCCAAGGTATTTCTAAGAATGATTACACCATTTTATAACATGTAACAGTTGTTAACATGGATGAGATATCAAGCCATTGCTGCAGTTCTATGAGTAAAAGAGATTCGAGAAGGTTATTTCTGTTATGTCTTTTAACAATATTTCAGTGAGGTTGCCGAATGAGTCTCCATAAATTTCTGTGGCTGTTAGCTTATTTAGATCGACCATTTCTTGATGCTGAGCTAGGACAGTGAAGCGGTCTCTGGAAAGAATGTCAGCAGAAAGGGGTTCGGGTTCTAGCTGCCTGTCTCAATAGAAGCTGCAATATTGGCAATAATTTGGAACAAATGGTGTCACATTGAACACAATTAGAATGGAAAGGGTGAACTATCATGAAAGTTGCAAAATCAATCAATTTTCGTTGAATAATTAAAGGAATCATTCAATGAAAATGATTACATAAACCAAACTTCAGTTTAGTTGACTTCTTCTCGAGTGCCAGAATTCACCTTATATATACATATCTAGAAATATCCTGATCATTTAAGCTCATCTGTAATGGGTTAAGTCTTCAAAATTTAGGAAACAGTATTCAGTCACATCTGTTACTGCATCAGGTCTGCCACATGAAATTTAGGACCCAAGTACAAATGCATACACTCCCAAGGTATGGTCAAAATCATAGATTCTTAGTCAAAAATATCATGAAAACAGTGCACGATTTCATATTTCTCCCGTTTAAACACACAGTTATTAGCATTATTTTTAGAATAAATTAATTTAATATCAATATTTAATTTTTCCAGCTCTACCCAAATTATTTAGAAATGAAGGTTAGAAAAAATTCGCTCTATGCAAACATTGTAATGCCGAATAGCTCTATGCAGTCGGTTAAAGTAGAGAAATAGTTACATAAAATGTACACTTAATTGTAAAAAAACAACAACATAGAAGTGATGAGCTAATTGAAATATTTTTTTTTTTTTTTTTCGATTAAGACCTTTGCCCGGGCCACACTTGTGGAATCATAATAAACATAATCCGAATCAAAACTTAAATCAAAATACTCTTTCTCCATCATCCCAGCAATTTCACTTAAAAAAAAAAAAAAAGAATAACCTTTAACCTTTTTTTTTGAAGGAATGGACTTCAAAAGGCTGAAGTATCAGAATAAATAACTGATAATGGATTTAAAATAAATATATTCCTTCCATTTTCATCCATCTGTTTAAAAATTCTTCAACGATATTTTGCGGAAAACCATCGTTGAAGAATTTTTAAACAGATGGATGAAAATGGAAGGAATAAATTTGTTTTTAATATATAACGAAGAACTTTATTGTAATGATAATGAATTTCTCAATTTCTAAACTACAAACATCCTTTTGTTTTATTTTTTTGCTAGAAATGAAATCTTAGAATAACTAGCCAGATTTTCTCATCTAATCAAGAGATTCTAGGCAATAAATTTGATGTGAATGAAAATGTGTTGGATTTCAAAATAATAATAATAATAATTAATAGAAGAATAGAATAAATATAAAAATTCTTAAAATCTTTTATCGACCTAGTTGTTTTTTTAAAAAATCTTACTGAATTTAATTTTTCTGACTGCTTAGAATGATTTTCTAATTTTTTTCTTTCTTTTTTCTTTTTTCTTTTGACAGGGGTATTCGGTTTCTACAGATACTGCGGATGTTACATGTAGATAGACAAGGAGGAACATGGCGGCTCCTTGGATCAGTTGTATTTGTACATAGACAAGTAAGTACTTTTCGGTTATATCATTTTCTTTCTTTCTTTTTTTGGGGGGAAATACTAAGCAATAATATTTCTTAAATCATAAACATAGTAGATGATATATTCTGTATATAGTTGATATCAAAAAAGTCTTTGTCTTTAGAGAAAATCTTTTTTATTTAAATTTATAAAAAATGTATTGAAATTACATAAAATAATGCATAAAACAATATTAAATAAAATGGTAACTATGGAAGGCACAAAGGAACAAAAAAAGATTTCGAACCTCGAGCTGTCACTGGGACGGCCGTTTCATCCTCTTTAGGACAACCTCCAGACAAACGCCAGACAAACTCCACCGATGACAGGTTCAGAAGATCCGAACATATAAGAATCAACCTGGAAGCGTGACCCCACAAATGCAAAATACAATCAAAAATACACAATAATAGAAAAAAATTTCAAATCCTTGTCCTGCGTTCTGTTAGGCTGAAAAGGAATTTGTCTAAAGCATAAAACAAAGCATTTAAACTAACCAATTTAATAACAAATTTTAGACAAATTCATTTTGAGCCTAGTGGAACACAGGGCAAGGATTTGACTTTTTTTATTATTATTATTGTGTATTTTTGATTGTATTTTGCTATTGTGGGGTCCCGCTTCAAAGAGTGAGAGTGGAATTCTTATATGTTCGCACCTTCTGAGCCTGTCATCGATGGAGTTTGACTGGCTCAACTGTTGAGTCCTAAAGAGGACGAAACAGCCATTCCAGACTCTCCCCGGTGACAACTCGAAGTGCGAAATCCTTTTTTTGATTCCTTTGTGCTTTCTGTAGTTATCATTTTGTTGAATTATTAGGGACGTAAAATTGTTATATCATTAATTATGGTATAAAAATTCTTTATGACAAATCGGCAGATATTAGTAATAATAAAACAAAATATGACAATCACAGAGAGTATTATAAATATCACTGAAATACAGAATAGTAATGAAGCTAATAAAAATGGTATATTTAATAATCTTTCTGTTCTTTCTATATATGTAGACAATATAGTTGAAATACAAGAATACTTAGAATACAAAAATTCTAAGTATTCTTAGAAGGTCAGGTTTCCCTATGTAATTAGAGGTTTTTTTCGTTTCTGAATGCACTGATATCATTCTATATTAAAATAAAACAGTCCAAAACCCCTGCATTAAAGTCATTATAATGTCTTGTCTTCCATACAACAGTTAATTACTTTTTTTTTCTTTCTCTTTTCAGGAATTAATAACAACATTGTACATAGGATTTTTGGGCCTCATTTTTTCTTCCTACTTTGTTTACTTGGCAGAAAAAGACTCAGCTGGCCCAGATGGCAAAACAGATTTCACTAGTTACGCTGATGCCCTATGGTGGGGCGTGGTAAGTGGGTGGGGTCCAGTTCTAACTCACCAAATTTGTAATAATTTTTCATGCGTATACAGGATTAGTCAGAACGAAATGTCATAACTTCAACACAGCATTGTGGAGATCATCACAAATTGGAAAGTCGACATTAATAGACGACCTCCAGAATGCTGTGTTGAAGTCATGTTTCATTCTGAATCACCCTATATATATATATAAAGAAAAAGAGGATAGAAAAAGGAAATTACTTCAGGAAATTATTTGGTATATGATCCAATCAAATTAAAGATTAATTAAAAGTCATAAGAATATTTAAATACACACTAATCCGTATTACTGTTCCTGCTCATTTACTCCAAAATCCCTGTTTGGTTGGTTTTTCTCCAATACTTAATAGAATACAATAATCTTCTTTATTGCCCAACAAGACATGATCTGGATTTGCTCACCATTTGTATATTAAAATCTCAACAGCAAATTTTCTTTCAATTTATCTTAGTGATTTTAAAAGGGAATAAAAACTCACAAGAAAGAACAAACACTGAGCTGCTTTTGGTAGTTTTGACTCCGGGAATCCAAGACAAGCCTATTTCTAGGTTATCTTAGTGGATATTAATTTGGTAACTGCACATTATTCTGAAATTCAAAAACCACAGTCCTGCTTTTCAAAAATAAATTCCCCGCACCAAAATCTTACAAATACAGTGCCTTTATTAGACAAAGGAGATCATAAGACTTTCTTACAAATTAATGTTAAACTATAGAGATGTTTCTTTGCCAAAACATGTTCAAAGGCATTAGTCAAACAATTTTTTATGATGCCTTCAGTAAAATTTGAAGCTGAAAAATATCCTGCAAGTTAGTAGTTTCAGCAGTTGTGATATTAATGGATTTCCTAATCTGAAAAAGAAATTCTAGTTATTTGTCTATATTTTTCATGACACCAAATTCCAGCCTTCCTACTCCTCAGAGCTACAAGATCTTATGTTAGAGTATGATCTCAAAAAAGGCAGCTGCCAAATGCAACAAAAGTATGTTTTTGCTTCAATTTTGGTTGCCTCATCATATTGCTTTTGGAAGACACAAGAAAAAAAAGAAAACCAACCAAACAAAACTTTAGTTGACTGTAACAGATTAAATAATAGAAATTTATATTCAGAAACAATGATTGCATACATCTTACTCAAATAGAAAATATAAATTTGTTTTCATGTGATTGAAAGAATACATGAACGAATATTATTCTGTCCTTTCCTAACATTAATTGATATGCTTAATTATAATCTTTCATTAATATTATAAGAACAAGGGGAAGTTAACAGAAGATGTGTGTTATAGTTTGTATTTTAAATATACCTTTATTATTCATTATTTACTGCTTCTGGAGTGATGTCATATTTTGTAAAACTTTATTTTTTTGATTACAGGCAGTTTTTCTTCTTGATATGTTGAATTTTGATTTCGTTAAAACTGAAGTAAAATTAAAATTTTCAATGTAATCCTGCATTTTGCTATTTTGTTAAAATTTTCAATTTCTATTATGAATGTAAATTCATTATCTTGATTTGAAGGATTCCTTTTGTCTTAGAAATTCTAGTTTTCTAACCTTGTTTGTTTGCCAGGAGCTTAAAGCCCATTTTTAAAAAAAATTAGCAATTTTAATACTTTTGCTAAACAAAGGATATTAACGGAGCTTTTATTCTTTTATTTAGGATTCAGACCAAATGTTTCTTACAAATGTAATAAATAATAGTTTTTTAAGCCAAGTTGTAGATTCCCAGATTTTACTGAAACCCTTAGAATTTTTAGATACCATTATTAATCCCTAATTACAAGATTCAGTGATTTATTGAAGGAAGTTAATGGGCAATTTTGAAAAACCAAAGAGAAGAATGTAGAAGAAAGTTAAACTTACTGCAAGACTATGAGTTTAATTATAAACAAAAAGATAAAAAAAAAAAAAACTTACCCACAACATAATTATGAAGATACTAGCCGGGTACCGTTGCTTTGCTCCGGAACCCTTGCATATATAGCATAAAAAAAAAAACAAAACTGGCACACGTCAGATCCATTGATACCTCTGGAGGCACATTAGGATGCTAGAGCATACCTAAACATTGTAGCTGATCAAGTGCAACCGTACATGTTAACAGTTTATCCTCATGCAGATGGCTACTTCCAGCAGGATAATGCACCGGTGCAGAAAGCCCGCATCACTATGGGATGGTTTGAAGAACATGATGATGACTTTTCCTTGCATCAGTGGCCCACTCAGTTCTCGGATCTCAGCCCAATTGAAAATTTGTAGGATGAGCTGGAACGGGCTGTTTGCTCCAGGCCTACACCTCCATCAAATCATCAGGAACTGCATGACACACTCATGTCTGCATGGTAAACAATACCTCGACAACGTTTTCAGCATCTTGTGGAATCCATGCCTCGACGAATTCAGGCTATTTTGAGGGCTACAGGAGGCCCTACACGCTACTAGACAGGTTTACCTAATAAAGTGGTCGAACAATGTGTGTGGATATATATATATAGATAGATAGATAGATAGATAGATAGATGCATCATTTAAAAAATGGTCTCCTTCTGGTCCACCCAAGGCTCTTCGATTGTCTGCTGTGACATATAATTTTCCAAATTGTAATCAAATAAGTATCAGCTCCTGGCTAGCAAATATGAATGAATATAGGCTTATCAACTCAAAGTAGAACTTGGTGAGACTCAAGGAAGCTTTTACTAATCATTGCTTTGTTGAATAAGTTGCAAGTAAGTAATAGAAATTGATTTTCTATTCTTAATTCAATTTTTTTAATCAATTTGCTGCTATATTTGGTAAATTGTTACATTGCAAAAAAAAAAAAAGAATTTCACAAATGATTTAAAAACAAATGGTCACAGTCATATTTTCCATAGCTTTTTTTTATTTTATTGCACATAAGCAGTTTAGTTTAGTATTTCTTGTACTCCCTTATCCTTTTGAAATTTGAAGCACTCAGCATGCCAATTTTAAATTTGCATTTTGATTGAAATGAATCCTTGATTTGCCTTTAAACCTATAAGTAGTCCTTTCTTTTTGTTATATAGTCTTGTACTGCACTATATCATAGATCACGTTTACCACCGTTGGCTACGGAGACAAAGTCCCTCACACCTGGATCGGCCGTGGGCTTGCTGTTGTCTTTTCCCTCTTCACCATTTCTTTTTTTGCTTTGCCTGCAGTAAGTATGAACAGTGGCTGAAAATCATTTCCTTTAGCATGTACAGCTTAAACAGCTTGTTTGTTTTCACTAATTATTTTCATTGAAAAGTGGTGCCACTGTTTTGGGAATGGCTGTTGATATAAAAGCTTGTAGAAACTTTTTTGTTTGTACAAAAGAATAAATACTTTTATTATCCTGCACTCATTTCAGTAACAAAGAATGAAGAATGGTTTTTGTTTTTTAATTCCTTTTTTTATTCAACTAACAAATCTGCACCTGAAAAAGATTCTTGGCCTCATTTGCTGATTTACAGATAATTTTCTTTTTGCCTTTCCTTTCTTTCTGTCTCGTAAAAATCTTTATAACGAGAGGTTATTATATTACATCAATGTTATTACATCAATTATCTACTTATAACAATAATTAAGATTTGCACTGGTTTCAAAACCAAGAGGACAAAAGCAAAAATGTAAATATTTATCCTGTCAGAAAAACATTACTGGAATCTCAGAAGATTCTGGATGTTTAGTATGGTTAGTTCCTAAAGAAGGCTTAAGTTTTGAGCTATGCCCTAGAAAGTATGCAATTACTATTAGTGAAAATGGAATGAAATTCTTGCAGATTATACCTTATCCAATCAAAATAATAATTTTACTTCAGTATCTGTTAAATTAAGGTTTCTTTTGTTGAGACATACCCAGACTACTTTAGTTATACAGGGTGTTTCGAAGTTCCTCTTACAAACTCCCAGGGCTTGTAGAGGGGACCAAGCAGATAACATTTTGAATAGAAACCCATGTCCGGAAACGCACTGCACCACACTCAAACCAAAATCAATTTACACTTGCATTCTGAGATCATTTCGACCAAACATTCGGGGGAAGATGGATAGGCTGCGATGGCTCAATTGTTTGGCCTTCACGATCACCGGATTTAACTCGATGTTTTCCTGTTGGGCCACATGAAGAGTCGTATTTACGAGACCCCTGTAGAGTCAGAGGAAGATCTGCTTCAAGAATTGTGAGGTTCAACACACCGGGTATCAGTAATGTTGTACCAGAACATGCTTTGCAGATGCAATGCTTGCAACAGTGTTGGTTGGCATCACATCAAGCAGCTCTTATAGTGGACCAGGATGTAATGCCTAACAAACAATTGGAACTGGAATGACACCTGTTTCTTGACCTCAGATAACATGACATTAGATAAAACATCCTTTCCATACAGGAAAACTGGAAACATTTTTTATTGGAATTGCCATTCTTATCACTAATGCTCATTGACCCAGCAGAAGCAAGAATATTTATTGTTATAAACACTTGATTTGATTTTGTTTTGCTTGTGGCGTAGTAGTAGCTTGTGGCACACACCCAAGCTTCTCCACTATGCTTTTGGAATGATATTGTCCCCCTTTTCTTTCTACTTTAGACTGGAAAGGAACACTTTCATTCATATGAATTTTTCTTTTGGACTTTATCACAAGTTCATATTTTAACATTAAAATTCATAATGTTTCTTTTATGATACCTCTAGGGGCCACATTATCAAGAAATGCATCTTTGGAATTTCAATTTCTGAATCTTGCTGCCACTGCTGTTCTTTTTGAGCCCTATAGTAGTTTGAATTCTACTGTTGCTGTCAGGTGTCTAAAATCCAAGAAATCCCGCAATGTGGGAGGGCCTATACTCTTAGGAGGCCCAAAAGCCGAGGCTGTTCTAAAAGGCATTTATTTCTATCCCAGTTTTTCACTATGGGGGAAACCTTTACTGATTCTTGCTGGGGTGAACACAAAATTTGTAGATCCGGGCCTGGTTGCTGTTGCAGCATCTTGCCAGCATGCAATTAGTGAATGTGTGTGACTGCTGGTGACTTCTTATTACAGAATCTTTTGGAAGTTCCTTCCACTGCTTGTACAAAATGATTAGTCACTGGTATTTGTTTTGTGTCTTAGGATAAATGTTGTTTCAGTGTCAATCCTAAATGAAAAGATAAATTCAGATTAGTCTCCCCAACACTTAATGTAATCATATGAGGATAAAAGCTTGGCAGCAAATACATTTGCTACGCTAGTAAAACTACATTAATCTAAATGTAAGATTACTGTTTTGAATCAAAGTCCTTAATAGTATACAGCGTTACATTTCAATAGTAATTACATAAAAATAAATAAAAATGATTTATTCCTCAATCATGTGATAACCAGTGTATATTCTTTCAAATTACCTTCATTAGCAAAGATAATAATTAAAAGATACAGTATATGTATAAAAAAAACTCATATTTTGCTTCAAAAAGCAAATTTCCAATGTTATCAGTTTATTTAAAAGTTTTCTGCAATGTAATAGTGCATACAGTCTACTACAAAATAAAAATAAAAAAATCTATGTTGCAGTAGATGTATGACTTGAGTACGTTTTAGATAGAAATTGTTTTTAATAAATAATGATCTCTTGTAATCCTATTATTAAGAATTTGTATGTTTTTATTAGTAAATTCAAAAGTGATTTTCTTTATTATTTTTCCAGGATTTAAACTGTATTTAGAAGAAAAAAAAAAACAACAACGTTTAACACACCAATTAACCAAAATTCTGATAATTTGGAAAAGAGAAAAAAATGAATAATAGATTAATAAATCTCAAAGATTTGCTTAAAAATGAGTTTCGAATATTTTATACATACTGTATGACAAAATTTTCTGCTTTTTTTTCTTAAATAACGTTAATAATTAATGAGATTTCTTAACAATATTATTTTCCTTCTCTTGTCTCTGTGCTTTTTATTAATCTATTCAATGCTTTTTATTCAAGAGCATTTGAAATCATTAAAAATCACAATTGTGCTAATAAAAACTCACATTGGATACTCATTATTTTATATCAGATAAAGCAAATGATTCACTCTAAGAATACTTGAAAAGACCATTGTAACTTCATTTTTCATTCTTAATATTTCTACGACTTGTATTTTTGCTTATTGTGAATTAATTCCATTAACAAATTGCCCTTTCTTAATGTTACTAACTCCCATTGCTTCTTTAGATTACAGTAACTACTATAGGGTATGGGGATACTGTTCCCAAAACATGGATGGGCAAAATAGTGGCCTCCTGTTTCTCTGTCTTCGCTATTTCTTTCTTTGCCTTACCTGCAGTAAGTAACAATACTAATGCTTTCAATTAACATCCTTTTTGTTATGCTTAGTTTAATTTGGAATGATTAAATCAAACCTAAATAATATTGTAAGGGAGTGATCAAAATATGAGCAGATGAAATTAGACTTTTATAAACTGACTTTAAGGTGACCTGCTTTGATTTATTTTTCATCTGCCAATAATTTAGACTTAAGTATCTGAAGGCTGGCCGCAGAAGTTTCTCAGATTATTCAGCTGAGATTTTTTTGTTTCCCATTGGCCATTAGCAAAGCAAGACATTAATCTAAATGCAGACAGTGTTTAGGAAGTGGAGGGCTTATGCCTATTACTCAAATGCTGAAAAAGAAATTAAGTAAGTTTTATTTGCATTCTAAGTTGAATATGTTAAATAGTCTGTATGCATAGGATGTAAGCTGACTTGAAAAGAGAATTATATTTTCTTCTCAGAAAAACATTATAAACTGCATTGATATTCCTGATTTTGTTCCATAATAATATTAAATATAATTTTGAAAGTCCTTGAAGCTGATAAGTAATGATTATTGTGTTTGAAATACCATGTTGATAATGTTAATAGGATAATAATTCAGAATTGCTTAAATGTCATTAAGAGCAACTAAAGCCTACTCTTAATGCACACTTCAGAGTAAGAAGTAGTCATTTAAAAAATGGTAATGTTTGTACTAAACAAAAATGGGCAAAAGTTTCTATTGAGTTATTGAATTGATTTTGAACTTTCTGTTCTTGTAAGTGAAAACAATGATTAAATATTTTTTGAAATTTTGTCATTTATGCATATTTTAAAACAAGGGTTGATTCATCTCGAACCACCTGAAGAATTCAGATTAGCTAATAACATCTGACCACAAGTGAAATTAGAAGGCATAATTTTATCTATCAATGAACATCTGAACAATATGTTCATTTATTTATTGAAGAAGACTATTTAAAATCCTAAGTATTTTTGGATTTCCTTTATATTAAACTTGATTAGCAAGTAGTGGGCGTACAGAAGGTTATAATTGAAAAATACCATATAGAGTTAAGGATACAAGGGATTTAGCATTTTAGCTTACAATTCATATTGTTTCCTTTAACAAGGTTCAAAACTAATTTACTGGGATAAAACAAATAATTGCTCTACTTCAAAACAAGTTTTAAACTCAATTAAATGTAAAGGAAATGTCTTCAAATAAATCTTTTTATTGATTTCCATGAATTACATATTATTTGGTTTGATCTAATCAGTCACTAGGTCAGTATAATAAATCTTCCATTTTTTTTTTATGAAGTCTTAGACTTTATAAGTTTAACACTTATTTTTTTTTTATTGTTAAGTACAACTTGATTCTGATTACATAGTAAAATTAAAAATAATAATAACTAAAGTAAGGAACAGTTCAACATGATTTGAATAGAGTTCATCAAGCTGCATTTAAAATATAAATCAAGCTTTACCAGTCTAACTTTTAAAATATTGGATAAGATGATTAGATAAGTTTTATAAATGTTGCCCAAAACCAAAACTGAAGTTTAAATTTGGAATGAATATTCTTGGAGTAAATGTTCTTCCAAAAGTAATCATATAAAATATATAAACATGTGTATTTCATGGAAACTATCGTTCCGCTTTGTCAAGTTTTTCGCAAATAAAAATAACAATAATATTAATAATAATGTCAACCATGGAAATGAATAAAACGCACTTACTTATAAAAAGTTGAATATAAAGTTGTACATGGAATTAATCCGACAGTTTCGGAATACTGTGCGTATTCCATCTTCAGGGACGGCACAAACATATAGGACATAAGGACAACATTTAGGATGACATGATGAGGGAAGGTATATTGAAAGTGAAGGAAGTAAGAGGATTAAGAAAGTTTAGCAATAGTGACGGGCGTTTTGCCCGCCGATTATAGGGTTGTAAGCTTTAAGTTGTATTATTTGGAAAGATTCAGCAAGGAGACAGTGGGATAGTTTATTATGGTGGGAAAGGGGTTTAGCAGCTGAGAAGTTGGGGGTGTGTCCTGTCTCTTTAAAGTGGGAAACAGTGTATGAGCCTGCGGGATCATTATTTTTGAAGGCTTGTTTATGTTCATTGATGCGTTTAGAGGGGTCTGGATGTTTGTCCCACGTAGCCAGAGGAGCATTGGCCACATGGGATCCAGTATACTGTGTTTGAAGGGTTGTTAGGTTTCTTTGTTTGTGTTATGTTTATGTTGTGTGATTTGAATGCATGGGCGTATTGGTGTTGGTTGAGGAATTTTCTGATTGAAGTTTTCGAGGGGAGGATAGTAAGGGAAGGGGATGTATTTGATGGGGGGTTTGGGGTTAGTATTGTTGGGTTTTTTGTTGAGTTTATGTGTTAGTATTATGAGGCAGTTGTGAAACAGCTGGGAGGGGTAGTTATGGAGATTGAGTATGGTGTGTATAGTTTTGAGTTCAGTGTGAAGGGCAGGTTTTGTAGAGCATGTGTTGAGTGCTCTGCATATGAGAAAGCTCCGAGCAGTCAGTGACCGACCAAAAAGAAAGCTCTAAACGGATCTTGAGTATCCACCAAAAATGTATATAAACTGTAAATAAATTGTAAATAAAGTGTGTGTATCTTAAGCTGAAACACGGACGCCAGTCTCTGTCATTTGACCACACATCAATATAATGCGACACAAAGAAAAGAAATTTAAATAATAAATTTAAATAAAAAAACATGCATCAACAAAGATAAAGGTTACACAGTGAACAGCCATTGCATATACATTGTTGATATTATTAGTATAGTATATTATTGTTATTTTTAAATGCGGAAAAACTTGACAAAGCGGAACGATAGATTCCGCGAAATATCGTTGTAGAATTTTGAACAGATTGATGAAATGGAAGAAATATATATATTTGTTTTAATATATAACGAAGAACTTTATTATAATATAAACACATGTTCATTTAATAATATTCCACTTGAAGAGATCTATATAATAGACAGCATATACAATGCTAGACACAAAAGCATCAACATCTATAAACAATGCATTTGGTAAAATAGATCATTACCAATTTGAGGAACAATGGTGGAACTTGCACAGTACACTTCAGTACAAGTATCAATCCGTGGCTGAAGATATTTTTACCACAAGCAGATGCATCAGTTATCGATTACTATCGTAAATAAAAAAATATTTTTTTTAAGCTGAAATTTAATCATTTATTTATTTCATACATATAATTATCCCTATTACACTTCATTTACATGGCTTTAATAATTCAGAATGTTGTGATTTTTGTGTCTGGCAATACAGGAATGGTAATTTTATAAGTACTTTCATAGTTTTCATTTACTCATAGAAAAGAGATAAAAGAAAGTTATAAGCTTTTGTGAATTATTACTTGTAAACTTCATGATTAGCTTGACTGTATTAAAACTGTAGTTATTTTATTGCATTTTAGGAAATGCTATTATTTTCAGGATTATCAGATTTTTTTTTGTCTGCTTAATCGTAGAACTTAATGATAATGTTGTTGCAGTAATGCCTGCAGAAAAACAACAATAAGAATAGAATGTTCTTGAATTTGATCTTAAGCTACTAAATAATTCTCAGACTTCAATTACAGCAGAGGATTTTTTTTTTTATTTTATGTTATTATTATTTATCTAATTATTAAGAATTATCTTTAAGAACTCAAAATTACCTTTGCCGTAATTCATCACTTTCTCTTTTGAGGGGATCTTAGGCTCAGGTTTTGCCTTGAAGGTGCAGCAGAAACAACGTCAAAAACACTTCAATCGTCAGATTCCTGCTGCAGCTCTTCTCATTCAGGTAAAAAGAAATCAAGTTTCTTCTCTAATTTGTTGCTAAATTACAAGAGATTGTAGTTTTAATTGAAATTTTAAAAAATGAGAAATATGCAATGTCTTTTCTTTTTAGTGTTTATGGAGATGCCATGCGGCTGATAAGAGCTTCAATTCATTTGCTACCTGGGCAATTCACTTGAAAGAACAGAAACATCACAGTAACAGTCAAACTACTTCATTCGGAAAAGTAAGCTTTCTAATAAATAAAGTTTTTAGGATATATAAATATCATATTTAGCGTACAGATAAACATTCATGTTGCATTTAGCTGTAAGAGAAGAAACATTTTTATTTCTATCTTTTTACACTTACTTCTTTTTAATCATAGGTAGCAAAGAAAGCAAGTGTTTTGCGAAGACGAAAATCCAAATCCAAAATAGAGATGAGCACTAACAACACTATTGATAATAACGGCATTCGAAGAGAAAGTGATAGTGATGTAGTGTTTTATGTGGAAGAACCAAAAGCAGGTAGGATAGAATCTCTGTAAATTCTTGTGATAAAAACAAACACTTGGTAAAAAATACTGAACAACTGATCTAATAATCCAGTTATAGGAAATTATTTAATAACTTCATAACCAATGATTCAAAAGTAATTCTATAGTAATTCCAGTGATGCGTTATCTGTCCACCGAAAATTTGAGTCTCTTCAAATTGAGATGTATATTGTAATCATGTAATTTCTCCTTGCAAAGGTGAGGGATATCTTATCATATTTGCATTGTCTGGTCATATATAAATTCCCATGAATCAAGAGCTATGCTAAAAAACAAGAAGTATATTATTCAAAGGCAATACATGTTGTCTAGTAAGAAGCATTGCCATATATGTTTTAATGGCAGTGATAAAGTGGAGCCAGTGTTTTGGAATTGCAATTAAATCAACAAAAGAAGCATTTGCATTGGCAGTTAGTATCAGTTAAGCAGCTGAAGCAACTGAGCTGTATATTCTAGTATTCGAAAAAAGGCACCATCTCAAATTTATATGCTTGCAATTTTGCTGCCATCTTACATAACTTCTAAGTTATAGAAAGTTTCTATCCACAATTGTATTAAGCTCTGTATTGTAAGATTGCCTGGAAGAACTTGTGGGATTTACTGGGTTTTTTTTTCCATGATCACCATAAATACTTGATATTGTATTGCTGCTGTTATGGAAATATAACATTATCCATTGTTTTTAGCACTTTAACATAAATATTACCGCTTTTGGTTTCTATTTCTTATTATCCTTCCCAGTGATATTATTTTGCAGACTTTGCATCATTTTGTTTCCTCAAATTCTTGCCAACATTTCATAATAGCACTGTTCAGTGATGGAACAGGTGCTATGCCCAGTAGATGTTATTTCTTCAAAAAAAAATACAGCCCAATGATGAAAGTGGCCGTAAATCCATACTATGCTGTCATTTTTGGAGAATGCAGGAGGTCCTCTTGGATAATTCTAGGATTTTCTGTTGCCCAAATGGAACATTTGTGTGAGATTCACTTGCCCATTTAAGCAGAAGTGGGCCTAATCTCTCCAAAGGATGATCCAGGGCCAAGTGATATCCACTGTAGATCAGGAAATGATAAAATTTCCTCCAGGAAATGAAGTCCAAATGTGACATAAATATAGGTCTCGCCATACTTATATGTGCCGTAGCATGTGCATCTTGTAAGGGTAGTACCACAAGACCTGACAGCCTTACTGTGGAATACAGCATGTCCACTTCATAGGCAACTTGTGCTGTCAAAATTTGAGATTAACTTGATAACAGCTGTATCCACATCTTCAACATGAGAGGAGCTCACTTGTTTTTGACCTCTACCTGATTGAATGCCAAGATGTCTTGATGCTTCAAACAGACAGAACCTAAAATTCCTTACGTGCTTCTGACACCAGAATTTTCTGATAGCCACAACTACATTGTTGCTGTATGATTTTGAAGAGACTGCTTTGCTTTTATAGAGTTGAGTTATAAGCATGCAAATAAGGCATGTTATTGGCACAGTGCCATTTAGAGAAACTAATTTTTTTTTTATTTTGCAACTAATTAAACAATAAAAACTTTGCAACTATTTTTTTACCAATAAAAAATGAACACATCCATTAAAGCATCGTTTGTCCAAATGCCTCTTCATTACAAGCCTCAGAATTACTTCAGAGTCCTCTTAAGTATGATTTTTTTTAATTTGAATAACCCTGTAGCATATATCACCTCCTTGTCTCTCATTGAGTCTCACAATGTCCAAGGACTATTCCCACCTCTCTCATGCATTACCATTCCATTTAGCTTTTATATATAAGAAATTAATTTGTTTTATCTCTGCTGTTTTTATTTTGGTTCCCACTTCTGGAACCAAATACTATATCTTACAACAGTAATGAGATCCATGTCTTGTTCATCCAATGACATTGGATTTTATATTTTTTTTTTTATCTTTATGTAAAATTATATTATAATTTTTTGTCTCTTTGCCTCCATCCCTTGAGAGCTTTGTTGCCAACAAGGTTCATCTTGGCAAGGTTTCTTTACAGGATAACCTAGTTTTTCTTAGTGAACCTACCTGCATTTATATGCCAATTGTTCTTCACTTTTCACTAGACTTTTTCATCATCCTAATTGACCTCATGGTTCCTAATAACTCAACATGACTTACATTAATTTATGTTTTCCCATATTGGTGTGGGACATTCAACCTCACAGAGCTTTTAATACAATTGTGGATAAAACCCTGGTTTACAACACTACTGACTATGCTATATGTTTGAATAATTTACTAAATCATCAGTGCCAGGCAATGGATAGGCGTCCTTCTTCTTAATGGCATTAAGGCTGCAGTAATCAATTCAAAAGCACTAATATTTGATCATTCATTCTGTGCAGTTGATAATCGGAGAAGTCAGAGAAAAGAGGATTGCTTGTGTTTGGATAGCTTGAAATTTGGCTATCCATCCACTAGCTAGTAATGCTGCAGGGTCCATTATCCAGAAAGGGCTATAAATGCCAAAAGATCAATGACATGGATATCTGATGTAGGCTGCAGTGACAGCGAAGGTACTAAGGGAGAGGGAATTGGTGGTTTCTGTGCACTCTCAAGTCATGTGGAACATTAGTAAAAATGACAAGATTAGCATCACAGTCAATCTGGCATCCATACTGTTTCAGGAAGTCCCATCCAAGAATTACATCATAGGTCCATCCCAATGCAGGCCTTGGTAGTTCCCAGACTAAGCACGGTTGTTCTTTACCAATGATAAATTGTGGAGATGTTGTTGGAAAGCTTTAATTACTATGCTAAATGTAACTCCTGTATTCTGAAAGTATGTGGTTTGTTATTGAATAAGATTAAGATGCTTGATTGCAAATGTGATCCTGTTACGGATGGTGACTTTTGCATTGTCTTGTACAAGTGATGCTGCATCAAGTTTTTCTGACTCCATGGCAGTGGGGATCGGCCTACAGGAACTGGGCCAGAATAAAAATACTGAGACTAGGATTAGATAGTATGGCTTGATGTAGGTGGCATGAGATGACAGATGGTATGGCAGTGACACAAGGCACATCCTGTGGCAATCAAAGTAAAGAGGACTGTTGTCCATGATTTGTCAATCATTGCAATGGTTTGAATGTGGTGATAATCTGTTCTATGTAGGTTGTTAGTCATATTTGGGTCTGCATGATGATGGTGATGCAAGCAATGTGTTTTAAAGGCTTTTAATGACAGTGGTCGTGGATGCTTCTTAGGGATCTACAGGCAATCTTTCATGGTACGGGGACAAGGTAATCCTGCTAGATCTCTTAGCTGCTATTCATTTGCATCAGAGAAGAGTGCAGAGACAGACAAGAATGATAATAAAGACATCATCAGCAATGATGTTGAAGATATTCCATATTTGGGTTGACAGTGCAGCAAATGGATGACTGCTTCATGTAGGATTGATACTTTTCATTGGTTAACTGTGCTCTCGTCACTAGAATTCACTTTGTTTGATGTGATACCCTGAACCTAGCAATGAATGTGATCCAGTTGGCAGTAGTGGACTGCTCATTGTTGAACCAATACTTCATTAACCCGTTCACTGCCGATTTTTCCGTGGTGGTGGGGTGCTCTACGTCCGAGTTTTTTTAACGAGCCTAACATAATCAAGATAGTTTTTCATTAGTTAATTTTGATTCTTTTTTTACTTCGAAATGATTATTTGCTTAGTTTTATATATAGGAAATAATTAACAAACAATATTATAATTTCTTGAAGAAAATATGACAAACACTGGTTACAAAATGATAACCAAAAAATATTGATAAAAATCATAATTAAAAAAAGTTCATGCTTTAGTTTTTAGTGATATAAAAAACAAATAATTTCGAATCATCTTGGATGAAAAGCTCTTAAATATTAAGGAAACAAATTATAATTCACAGGAATTCAAGCCTTTTTTCTTCGGCGGGATTCTTAAATAGACTCACAAGCCAGCAGATATTTGTGATTTTAAAATACCCCTGATGTTCAAAGAAATTTATTTGATGCGCCTTTTAGCGGCTGAACAACTCGCAATACAGCTGACAATATAATTTTTCCAAGAAAACCAAAACAATTAGTGAATTTGTAGAAAATATTCGTCGCCTTACAAGCACGAGTGTACTCAGGAGTGGCACCCAGCGGTCAAGGTCACTAGTCCGAGTTAACTCCAGGGTGGCACAGAATGGATTAAGGATGAATGGGACGTAGGCCAGCTTTGTTTTATCTTTCCATCTGTTGAATTGGGTATCATGGTTGAAATCATAGAGCCCAGACAGAGGGTCAGCTGATCATCAGGGAAGAAGTAGTGGATGATTGCCGAATTCTGGAGGGATTAACGTAGCAGTAGTACTGGTATTATGATTCAGCATTGTGGTCTACATTAAAGGTTTTGTTGCTGCTAATCTGCTTTGTCGTTTGAAGTGATGGTTTGGATACAGCTTAACTACGATAATAAAACAACTTGTCTTAGCATTTATTTTCCAATTCCCCAATGAGTTTGTAATTCTAGGTTATATGTAGCCTAAACTGACTTATTATTCTCAGTAGCAAGAGGTTATAAAGAAATCTATACAGCATTGACAATCTCAAAATATATTATTTACTCCTATATGGTATTCCCCTTTTATTTGCTAAAAAGAAACCTGTGTTTTTGCAGAAAAACTTCATCTTTTACAATATCATAAGCTGTACGTAAGCAAAAAGAGCTGTGACAATTCTACAAATATTCTTTCAACACACCAAGGTAATGTAGGAGCTATCTAAAATCACAACATAAATTTTAGAAAAATAAAGTCATAAACTTTAGCAAAAGGAAATTGAATCTTAGTATTTTTTTTTTCTTTTATCTTTAAATCTCACCTATTAATAACTATCTCTCTTAGGTTTCCAGTAGAGGAATTAGGAGCTTTGAGGTTAAAAGAATTGAGTACAAAATATAAAACTTAACAGAGGTTCTTTTTGCAATGCAGAAGTTAAGAGTCTTCTGAGATTTTGGTTAGAGAATGTTGAATGCACTTATTCTCAGGCCAGTGTTCTGAATCTGCTTTCGAAAAAAACCCCTTTTAAATTCTACAAAGTCCTAAGATTACAAAGTATGTACTCAGCTGGTCAAGCATCTTTTCAATAAATGGTTCTTACACTAAACCAGGTGTCATTTGACACTAGTTAGCTCTTAATATTTGTCATCGTATCTTTTAAGAATAAAACAGCCTAACTTACATTCATATAATTAAATATTTAAAATGGAAGAATTTTAAAATTCATTTTCACCATATTGTTGTGTTTCATTTTTTGAAGTGTAAAAAAACAACAGTTACCAAAAACAAAAACAAAAAAGAATGTTTTTTGTTGTCGATGTTAAAACTGTTCAAAAATAGTTTGTAACGTTCCATGCAGAAGATTTTTCTTTGAAGCATGCTTTGCAGCCTGGAAGGCCTTTTGAGATTGCTGACTGATCGAGCACTGTTTCAGTAAACCACATTGTACTATTAGGAGGATTACAACTAGAGAAAGTCTAGTGCAAGGATCAGTTGTGACACATTTGAAGCTCTACATTATGTAATGATGTTTTGATTGCCACATAAATTGACTGGAAAAAAAAACAAACTCATGGATCATATCTCCACTTGTAATTTGATTTTGAAACCAGAATAATTTATTTTTGAAACAGTTTGTAATCAGCAATGAAAAGTGGGTCTTAAGGAGTCCATTAGTTCAATTAAAAGTAGGCCTGCAACCAAGAAATGCAATGCTTTGTATCTGGTAAAACTGGATGATAATGAACTCTTGGCAAACAGCCAAACTGTCACTATGCTGTAGTGCTACTCTCAAATCGATGATTAAAAAAGAAATGGGCCACTAACAAATGTGACTGTGAACAAAGCATACTGTGATCTTTTGGTGAATATAGCTGGATTTCGGTAATTTTATTTGCCCATGGCCCACATAAACTAATCTTTTCAAATCTACTGACTACAACCTTGATTTTTATGAGAAGTATCATAAAAATATCATACTAAAACTTATTTGTAGCAAATGTAAATCATTTTTTTTTTCATGAATATCCTTGAACAGCTCTTGTTTCAGATTTCAGGATACATTCATTGAATAGGATGAGCCCCAGGTATTTTTTGAATTGGTGAAGTTTCATTGTAATTATCCCATATTTAAACAAACTCATGCATACATTATCTCTGAAGCATCACAACCCAAATTCCATCAACAGCTTATGAAATGTAATGTGTG
>JAFIDM010000004.1:26086873-26104060 GCA_023159025.1 Thereuonema tuberculata | reverse complement strand
GGGAAGAGACTGGGATGGACCGTTTCATCAGAGTTGTCATCAGGGGAGTTTGGCTGGCTGAGGAGTCCTAATGAGGACGAAACGGTCCGTCCCGGTCTCTTCCCGATGACAACTCAAGGTGCGAATCCTAACTTTAGCTAAGTGCCGTGGATTGATGCCTAAATTTGAATTATTCCGGCCCGTTAAACTTCTTGTATCACTGATAAAATGTCCACTGGTAAAAACTAAAAATTTCTTGTTTTTGACAACTATATTTTGTTAGGAGCCCAACCATTCCTCCTGTGTGTATTATAATTCTTCGATAACCACAAGCTAATGAACAGCCTCATGTTATCATTTAAAGACTTTTTAGAGATCTTGAACAGTATATAGTTGCTTGTAACAAAAACAGTTTATTTTTTGTTGAGGTTATTAAAAGCGTACATACAGCTTTAAATTAAAAGCTTTTATCTTTTACTTATCTTAAGAAATAATAGCAAATACAATTTTATTTTAAAGTTGCCAGTTAACTTTAAGTTCATATTCATTTTGCAGGTTGAGTTTTGTTGTAAAGACCTATTTTTTAAGTTCTTACTCTTCATACTACTTTGAAACAGCTCTTTTTGCAATCAGATTCATCAATTTACAAAGTAGAAATGAATTAATGTTGTTGTAAATTTCTTTTCTTAAAGCCTCACAGAAGCACACAAAAATGCCATACGTGCCATTCGTAAAATTAAATATTTTGTTGCTAGAAGGAAATTCCAGCAGGCACGGAAACCATACGATGTTCGTGATGTGATAGAACAGTACTCACAAGGACATCTCAACATGATGGTTAGGATCAAGGAGTTACAGAGAAGGTATAGAAACAACTGCTTCCATTTTTTGAATCAGATATTTGACCCAAGGCTTTAGAAAACAGATTTTTTTTTTAATAATTCTTTTGTGTTTAGGCTAGATCAAACTCTTGGGAAACCTGGTTCTTACCTAGTTGCTGGAGAAAGAGGAAATGGAAGACCAACTACAGTAGGAACCCGGCTCTATAAAGTGGAACAACAGGTTTGTGAATAAGAAGTTTATAATTTATTTCAAAATGTTTCTGCTGTTTGTTGAAAAAAGGAAACTATATAAAGCCTTCAATGCATATAAATTTGCTAGTTGCATTAACTACTGAACACAATCAAACACAAACTTTTAAGCTACTTATTAACACATTGTATGTATTCGTATGCAACTAACAAACTTATAAGCATTGAAGACCTCATCTAGTTTTCTTTTTCTTTTTTCAGTTAAAGAGTCGATACATTTCAGTTACTTTCCAATTTTAAACTATTTAATTGTATAGTACTTGTTAGTAAGTTTGATGGTCTAAGAAAAATTAGACAGCTTTCATCATACAATTTATAAGCTTATTATAGTCCTGTATAATGAATTTTCAATAGGTTAGGGATAGCAATGAGCTAATGTCATTTCTAGTAGCAGTTTTAGTCTCAGTCTTCTGATAAGATCAGCAGACTTACATTCCCGTTTTGTCTGTCCTGTAGACAAGTATCATTGAAATCTCATTAAGCGCAACAATTGCGTCTTTTACATTTGCAACAATCACATTTATAATGCAGCTCTACAACAATCACAGTAAACACAAAAATTGCGCATTTTGCATTTGCAACAATCACATTAATAAAAATAAGGAATTTAAAGCAATATCAATGATATTTTCTTATAAGACATTACAAAGCATTGTGATTGGTTTTCTAATCACTTTCTCTCCCTTGTTTATTATTAGTATAATTGTATCTTGAGTAACAGAGTAATGAAGCACAATTCTTTTTTCCATTACTTTTTTTTTATGTATCTTTTACTGTTGTCTTGAGAAGATTGGCAATGAATATTTCTAGAACATCATATGTAATATCTGTGAGTTGAACACATATAATTCCAGTTTCTTGGGTCAAGAAGAAATTCTGTAAATTCAACCACTTTGATGTGAATCAGCACTGTCTTTGTTTGGTGGGATTAGAAAAACAAAATAACTGAACCTCAGTTAATTTTTGGAAGGAGTATAGTAACTTTCCCATCTATGAGTTCCAGTGCAATTGAATATCAATGAATAGCAGCAAAGCTTTATCTGATCATCTGTTTTCTGTCTTTTTTTTTTTATGATCAGTTGTAACATGACGTAGGATCAGTCATGTCCACTTCCATATAAAGCATTTTTTAATTTTATTTCTGCTTTTCTTTCGATCAGTAAATATCCTGCAAAAGTATGAAAATAGAATTGAAGTATCATTTAACAATATGGAAATTTTTGAAATCAAATATTTTGAAAATAGTAGTTATCAGCAGCAGATGAGTTTGTTGAATTTGCAAGAATAAAGATAGACATGTATCATTTTATGGTACCCTCCCTGAATGAAAAGCACAAGAAAAATGAAAACATAAATATGATAATAAAATGAACATAGTTAGATATATTATGTTTGCAATGTAGAAACTTTTGTATATTTAATGGTATAAATGGTTAAGAAGAAATTAGTTGATGGCTTTTTAAAAAAAAATTGTTTAAAGAATTTAATAATGTCAGAATTTCATAGATTTATATTTCAAATTATTGATGTTGAAGAATCTACAACTAATTGCTGCAAGACTGCGTTGTGCACAATCCATTCTGAATAAGTTATTTGAAGCCAGGTAAATTATCTTTGTTATACTATAATTATTTCCTACAATAAGATGTATAAATTTACTGATAAATCCATTTTCCCATTGCTTCTAATAACAAAAATAAAAAGAGAGGAAATTGATACAAGTTGCTACGAGCCAGGGTCAAAAAAGACCATGCAGCAAATCGCCAGTACTTGAGAAATATGTCAGATGGAGTCTAATGCATACTTAGAAATAGCTATTTGAAAGTATAGGTCATTCTTTAAACTGATCCAAAGTGAGTTCCAGAACCTGATCGACATTTCCAAATCCTGCTCTTGGCTTTAATCCTTTTCATTTTCGTTATGATACTGTGTATTATAAATCTGTTAAATTCAACTTAACAAGATGATAGAACAGAATTTATGGAAAATACAAGAAAAAAAAATGGTGTGTATTACTTGTTTTGCTGTGCTTCTTTTAACTATGATTTTCATTAAAACGGTTCCATTGCTATGGTTTAAAATACTTCATATGAGATCCAGATTGAGCACAACCCATTCCTTGCCAAGCTTTTTCAGTAAATATGTATATTTTTAAATAATTCTATGTATGTCTTTTAAAAGTAAGTCAACCTATAAAAGTTCTGCAATGCCTAAAACCATAATTGAAATAATTAATTTTTGAAAAAAAAAAAATTGCTTTTTCAGATAACTCTCTTAGATAAGAAGATGGATCAGATCTTATACATTCTCAATGCTCTTGCCCAGAAGAATGGAATTCCCGTTCCATCGATTGAAGATGAAGTATGACATCACTTTTCCATTCCTACTAAAGGAAACGAAGAGGAACCACCCTCATCAAAGGAAGTACTCCTTTGAGATTCCCTGAATTACTCATTTTTAAAAAATGAATACCTCTCCTTACTAGGTCGTCAATATTTTAAAAGAACATTTGTACAAATGCAGTTTATTTATGTCTACTCATGAGCATTCATTGGAAAGACAACTATGCAACATTCCAGTGGTGAGAAGATATCGAAGGAACACATCGAATAGTAATCTACTTTTTAATATTCTTACCAATACAGTATTTCTTATTTTATTACTTTTTCAAAAGGAAAACAAGTGTTCATTTTGATTTCAAATGTGATATTTACCTTTTATGTTGTGAAACATAAACTAGCTTTACCAACTAATTTTAAACATTTACCTTATAAAGTAATTTAAATTGAAACTATTGCTAATAAATGCAGTAAAGAAGTTTCAGTTGCAAGTCAAAGGGAAAACAATGAAACGTTTGCTTTCCTAATAAAAGAAAGATATAATGTAGAAACAAAGAGTTTAAATTGCATTGCAAGGATTAGCAAAAGAATTTAAGTTTAATTAAACTAATGTTTACTTAAAGAAAACTCAAAGTCTAAGATTTGAAACTAAATCAAATTAAAAAGAAGAAATCAACAGTGATGCAAATATGTATCAGTGTTTCAGTGCCTCAGATTTCCAAAACAAGGAAATAAAAAAAATCTTTATATATATAAAACTGAATTTTAAAAAAATATCAGTTTAGAACAGTTTAAATTTTAGATTTCCCCATGTTTCTATTGCTAACTGACAGTGACGTACTGTTTTCACGATAGTTAAATTACCTTACTATAAAGCGATTATAAAGCGTTCTGTCGTGGGCGGCAAATAAAGAGGCTCAAAAAAACCCACCTTCGCTGTTGAAGTGAAGTCATTTTACCATTTCAACAAAGGGAATTAAAACAATCAACAAAAGAGAACTATATTTAACTTTTGGAACCTTGAATAAAACTTAACTGAAGCATTCTTCATAGTAAATTTCTGTAGATTCCTTACAAATAGAATCGCTGTAGAATTAACACTAAACCTTCAAGTGCAAACTGACGAAACAAAAAAAATTCCTTCTTAAATTAATTTTATTTCTGAGTTCTATAAGAATATGCATTTACTTTTATTTAAAAACAATATGTATCTGTTTATCCAACATATCATACTTTTTTTCAATAACAAATTCAAATATCAGCGATTTTACTGAACTTTACGGGTAATTTCTTGCTAATTTCTGTTTTTATCAGTTTTTTGTTGTAACCTGTTCATATTTTCAGTCCTAAAATTTTCCACAGTTAAAAAGATAAGCCAAGTCTTCCTTCTGTGACTTATATTTATTTATTATTATTTTCTTTTATTTTGAGCATTAAGATCTTCAGGTTTTCTTTCTTTGAATCCAAATGCCAGAAATTTGAAATCCTGACAACTTACGAAAGATTATAGACTTTTTGCAGCAATTCTTACGACTGTTTTAAATTCTGAAGCAGATTCACAGATTAAACGTCTGTTGATTCCGACTGCACAGCTTAAGCTTGTGCTTTAATAAGCTCATTCCTCAATAATTTATAGTTTACTTTCTACTTAGAATGCCGTTTGACTCTCAATTGTTAAATCTGATTCGTTTCCCAAATTACAAACAAGAACTAATTTCTAGCATTTGCTTTTTAAGTTATGGACTACATTCTTTTCCAATCCCAATGAAACAACTCCTGCTGTTGCCTTATAAATTTTTTATGTTGAAGTCCACTGAAGGTACTTCAACCTCCCATTGTTCACACCTTTGCCATTTTTCATCTGTACTTTTATCTGGATTCAACATATTGTACATTTACTCAAAAGGATTTTGTTCAGGTAGGAATGTTTGAAACAACAGTTTTTGCTAATCATAATTTTTATCAGTTTTATTAGTATTAAAGAGTACTTTTTTATGAGTAGTAGGAACAAATTCTTCTTTCTACCATTGCTGTGTTTCTTAGAGAAATTTTTCATTGTGTGCTAATAATTACGCTAGAACACCCTCATATAAGTGTAAAGATATCATTATAAAAATATTCCTTTTTAGTATATAGACTGTATTTATTATAATCCTAATGTTGATTGCAATTCCCTATGAGTAAGCCAATTGTATATTAATCCCTCTATTTTTCATATAGTATTGCAATTATTGCAGTTGATACTAAACCCTTGCACAATCAGCTTTTAGAACTGAACTTTGAAATGATGTAAACAAAACAAAGCAAAAAAAAAATGAATTTTACGTAATGTGTATATACAACAGAAAATGTATATATTGTACCTTGTCAAGAGGAAATACTTAATAGTTGTTGACTATGTTAGTCTTTTAAAGAAATATATTTACATACACAGAAGAAACTTTAATATTTATCAAATACTATTTAATCTATCAAAAAAAAAAAAAGCCTTTGAAATTGTGTAGTGTGATTTAATAAGAAATTTTCTTATGATAAATTTTACACATGGAGTCAAATCTAGTTAGAAATCCACTTCTAAAAGCGATATTTATTGAATTTTAATCCTCATCATAGGCCAAAGCTACGGGCCATTTAATAAGTTAATCAAGAAAAATCTGTAACAATTATTTGAAAGATTCTGTTTCACGGAATTGAAAAATAATTAATAGCTTCATTACACCTAGGATATGTCTATAGAGGCCACAATAGATGTAAGATTTACATCAATGTGAATTAGTGACTAAGCTTGTTCTTATGCTGATTAACCGTTCAGGCAGCTACTTTGCGTAGGTTGAATTGTTCTGTAATTGGTATTACATTCATCAATACTGTTTGTTGGAAATGCTTCCTTTTACTCCCCCTCCCCGAACCAGAACGTAACAAAGAACTGGAATAGAAAAACTGTTCTTTTTAAACTCTGCCATTTAAAATGAAAAATTCTATGAAATTCATTAGACTAAAGTGTGCTCTATGGATAGATGTTCAATATGAAAATGAACAGTGTTTCATGAAACATCTCAAATCTCTGTAATTATTTTTATCTCGATTAAGCTTGAAAAAGATTAATGTTCTATTGAAACATATCACAGATTTAACATTTGATGATATCCTGTACATATGATATCATCTGACGATTTCTAATCGGATATGAAGAAAGTTTCATTATCTCAGGATATAAAAATAAGAGCTTGGAAATAAATTTCCCAAAACTTAAATTTCAACAACTTTTTTCATAAGCTTGATAATTTTTTTCTCAAATTGGTTATTTTAAGTTTGAAATGGCAGTAGGATGCTAACTAGGGCCTCCGTAAATTTTTTTAAAACAATAACAAAAGGTTACTTCAAGAAATTAACATTGTGATAAAACTGCCTTAAATGCTTAAACCTGTTTATCAAGATTAAGATTGTGGAACTCTGAAGTACATTAAAATTGTAAGATCAATACCTATTAAAAAATTAATCTTATATTTAATTTTGTAATGCTTTCAAATTAATTTGACATAAAAACTTTCATCATCAAATCCTGACACTAGTCGCTGTTAGTTGCCTGATGATATTTTTTTAAAGTCTTAGTGAGAGAAAATGTAAGTCAAATACAAATTACGAAGGGCACATTAAGCCTTTGAAATCTTTATACTTAAGGTTGTAAATATATTGCTAATGGTTATTTTCTACTGACATCTTTAATATGTTAAGAATAGGATTGTAAATTCTCGTAGACTGAAAGTTGAATAAACAATCACCATTCAAGCACTTATCAATAGGGCAAAAACTCTCTGAAACTGTAATTATTTTCATTGCTTTTTATTAATGTTGCAAATGATTTCTGAGTTTATCACATTGCAATTAATAAAGAAGAAGTGACTCCCCATTTCTTACTGCTATTAAAAACAAAAGTATGTAATTGTCTGAGCTTTTTAATTTGATTTGCTACATAAGCAATCAATTGCCATCAGCTTGCAAAAGTTTCTCAGATTAATTTACCGTTATATTTGGAATATGATTTAACTTTAGGATCTAGAGCTCTTTGTTGCGAGTGGTATAATCGGAGGTGATTTTTAAAATTGCTGCTTGAGATGAGAACCTAAGAAAATGTAACCTTTAACTTAACAATCAAAAAGTGACAGTAAGACGAGAGGGAGCCCCAAATCAGTATAGTATCAACAGAGTAACAAATATTCGTAGAGAGACTTATAGTAATTAGTATATTACAATAATAAGCTATTGTAAATCTAAAAAAATGCATTTATTGGTTTTGTCCAACAAATGCGTTAATGCATACTTACATCAAGCTATGTAAATATTAAATAAATAAAACCACAAATTCTTCTTCCTCTTGAATAACTACTATATTTAAAAAACATATCCTGTTATCTTCATCAGGTACATATTGGAGAGAACTCAATTAAGTTTCTTCTCCTTAAATCATAATAAAAACATGAAATAAATATTGAATATGATCAACATAAACAATGTTTATTTTCATGTTTTTTTATGATTTGAGGAGAAGAAACTTAATTGATTTCTCTCCAATTTGTACCTGATGAAGAAAACACGATGTGTTTTTGAAATATAGTAGAGTTATTCAAGAGGGAGAAGAATTTGTGGTTGTATTTATTAAAGGTGTTAATGGTTACCAATGGTTCTAAATTGTCTGCTAGCATTCAGTGAAACAATCTGTTCTATTGAACAAATTGCGACTAGGTTTTTGGTGGTGAAAGATATTTGCCCCTTTTTTTTCCTTTAGCAGTTTCTTTATTTTAAAAACAGAAGCCAAATTGTTTTGCACTTGAATTAAAGCCTCATTTCAGTTGGCATCCTACTGCTTAGTTTTCTTTTATGGACAGGCTGTCTCTGAACACGTAATAATTCATATCCAACTCCTTGTCATTGGAAGCTATAAACAAGTCCAACCAATCGAAGACACTGTCTTCCCTTAAAATACAATGTATTCAGTGACTCTTCAATGTTAATTTGTAAATTAAATCATTATGCGAATGAATGTGTCTTATGAGAAATGGGACTGAATGGAATATAGGACTTTATTAACTATCAGCTGATACTCGACTCGCATCAAATTTTCAGTCACTCAATGAATGGCCTTAAGAGAACTTATAAACATTTATATCCTTCAATTTCTTAAAATTGTTAAAAATTGAAACAATAAATATACCAGTAATAAATAGAATGTTCTATATAGAAAGTGTGTTTTAGACTTTAAAATGAAAACTTTGTGAATCAGTTATATATATGTTTAATAGAAAAAGATTATGTAAGGTAAAAAAAAAATGAGACAAAGCATTTTGGAGCAAGTGACTATATACTGTTGTAAGTTACTGCATCTGTTTTAATTATTATTTAAAATTTTTAAAAGCCCTCCAAAATTTCCATAGCATTTTTACATCTTAATGCATGGTGTTAATTCATTTCTTACAAAAAAAAAAAAAAAACAACAACTTTCCTGATTAGGAGAACCACCCTAACAAATAGCATTCCCTAATCCCAAATCAACTGCTGAAAACTGTGTATTATTACATTACTATTTAATAACTTACAATCTTTTAGCAGATTTACATTGTCTTCAAAATCTAACTGTTGCTCTTCAAAGTTGAGATTCAGTAACGAACGTATGAGAAAGGAGAGAAATAAAAAAAGATTATTGGACCATTATAAGTTTTTTAATCTCGCAATTTGATGCCCTTTTCAAGAAAAATATTAAATAATAATTCTAAGATTAATCTGTTCATATTCGATTACTTTTTTTTTCTTATAAGAAAATTGTCCGTAAAAGAAAACGAGACGCTGGTCAGTCAAATTAACTTCATTACCAATTTAATCTCAAGATCTAATCTGTGAAAGGACTCGTTTAAGGTGGGATTCTCCATTTAAGGTCTGAAATAACCGAATGGAGGCCAACACGTGTTCTTTTCCTTCTTATAGAACTGTATGAAAACAAGAGTTCGGAAATGGCATTTCCTAAGTTTCAAGGGTTTGCAGTTTACGTGTTCAGTTGAGCAATTAATTGACGCAATCAAAGACTACATTTGAAAAAGAAAAAAAAACAACATTTTCTGGCTTTAGAAATGTATTAAATAGTGTTGGTAATGATTCACAAAGAAATAAAAGAGAAAACTGTTTCAGATTCAAAAATATTTTATAGAAAAAAGGTAATATTAAGCAAAATAGGATACCTTTTCTTTTATTCATCTTCATCCCACTGAAAATGCTTAACTTTTTCATTAACTTAAACTAAAAAGTTAAGCATTTCAGGGGAATCAATTTTATAATTTCATTCCTTTATAAAATCCTAGAGAGGTTTTATAATTGCTAGGTCGAAAGATTAGTCTTCTGACAATGAGATTACAAATAAAAATTTGGAAGTTTTGTTTAAACTTCCAAAAAGGTTAAAAAAATAAAAAAAACCGAACTATTTAAATTATCTTTTTACAATAAGCTCATGTTATTCTAGCAACTATGTGAGCTAATATTTTAGTACAATAAAATCTGAAATTAAAGGATCCAGAAGAAAAGATACATCAACTAAAGTCAAATATCTAAGCTAATCTTCAAAGCAAGTGCAAAAGCATTCAGACAGTCCTGCACTTTTCCTATCTTAATGTATTTTCATATCAATTCCTAAATAAATCATGTCTTAGTAGTAGCCAAAAAAAGAAAGTGGTATTAATTTGATTGTTACTGATATGTAACTGTAATCATGATCTATAATCAACAATAGATATATCTTCATGTTATTAAAGACTGTGTTCAATCTCATATCATTACTGCATAGTCAACATATCAAGATTTAATTGTATATACTTCAAATAAGTCTGAGCAATTGTAGCCTAAATTCTGCAACCCTTGTAAACTTTTCTATAGTCATTTCTAAATACATTAAAAAAAAAACTTATAATGGTCACCAATAAAGAAGGGGTTGAGGAGATTAGTAGGTTTTGCTATGCTCGAATATTTCATTCAAATTGGCAGATTGACAAGTTATTTCATAAAACTCATGTAATTAATCTTGAATGACAACAAAACTTTTCCTTTTGCTATTAACTATAGTCACATTACAGAATTTTTAAGTTTTTCAGATGTTTTCTGTATCATTATTTTAAAGTAAGCATTCTAAAAACTAAACAAATTAACCCAAAATCTGCATTTTAATATTATGTTAATTCAAATTAAATTTTTGTTGAAATCAATTATTTGTTCATTATTATGCATACAGAATTTATTAAATTAACTTTTTTGTTTGACTAATAAAAATAGAAACTTAAATGTTTAATCTGAAATAAAGTTATGCTGTCAGTTTAGAGTATCTATAAAGAATATATAAATACAAGAGATACACAGTTGTAATTAATTTTGTATTGGTGATTTAGTTGAAATGTAAACAAAATTCTGAAATTTTTACCTTTTCCTGAAATATGGAAACAATATGAAAATATAACCTTGAAAATATTATTTAATGTCTAATTTTGAATACCCTCAAGTTGTATCATGTTTTATTGTGTTAATTAACAGAGATAAAAGAGATATTTTTATGTGCAGAGCCAATCCATTGCATTTAAATTAATTCTCACTATTAGAAACTTGAGAAGTTAAGTTTCAAAAATTACAAACCCTATTAATTTCGTAATATTTCAATGTATTTAATTTTATTTGTCACAGACTGATTCTAAATATATAACAACTATACAAAAATTATGTAATCAATACAGATATATTTTGTTTTATTTAATAATAATAATTGGTTATTGAAAGTTAATTTTTATTAGAACTTTGAATAATTTTGTTTGATATGTTAACAAATAGTTTAATTATTGTATTCTGATTTTATGATAATTACTGGTATAATTTTTTATCTGAATTTTGTTTTGTTTTTTGAAGTAAAAAGGAAAGTTTAGAGGCAGCGAAACAATTTTACTTGTACAAGACCTTGATCATGGTCTTATAAATAAAAATGCACAGATCTGGTATTAATGTACTGTTTCAAAGCATGGCCTTACTAAGAAGTAATAATTGTGGTTATATTACATGATTTTTCAAAGATCAAGTTTATCTATAGACGAGTTGTATTTTTAATAATATTATTTGGAATTTACAATTTACAGAAATCTGTGGAAAAGAAAGAGTGATGTAAAGCTTTTTTTTTTATTAAGATTTGTTACAGCAAAACCTTTATTTTTTTGATGATGATCTGTCCATTTCCAAACTATTCAATGTCTTTTATGTAAGCAGTTCAGACCTTAAATCAGTTGTCTCTTTAGCCATATTACTAACACTGTTTGTTCTTGCAATGAGCTAAAGTATAAATACACATAACAATCCTACTACGTTACAAAATCAACTTGTCTTAAACATTTATAATTTCAGTTAGAAAGCATTTACTCGCCAGTTATTTTTTTAAAATAAAAATGTCTTTTAGAAATGGGGTAATACTTTTCCAGAAAATTTGAATTTACTAACATTTTAACTTGCACTTTGATATTGAAACAAAGATAAAGATATCGGAAATAATGTTTTTAAAAAAATCAGGAAAGAAAGAGAAAAAGAAATGTAGATGAAATACAAAATTTTAATTCTTTGTCTCACCAGCCTTCATTTAAAGTAATAAAATAAAAAATTACTAACCATCATTAAAACAATGCTAAACTTACAGATTTTCTTACTGGACTGTACATTAAAGAAATACGAACAAAGTAATCTCTTAACAAAGAAGCAATTCATCATTCCCAAACACCCAGTGCTGTTTTTCAATCGCCAGATTTATGCTTGAAGTGGGTTTAATTACTGCTTCCTTATTTTATCATTATAATAATGTACAATAATAAACACTTTGTTGTGGGTTTTATTCTTTTTGAACGAACGATCTTATGACCTGCACCATTTCATACTTACTTACTATTGGGCCTAGATCTAATAGTAGACTAGAAATCTGTGATATCAACCCTAGTATACTGACTGTGACTAATTAATCTCTTAACTTTAGAATATATCAATGCATTTCTGTATATTTAAGCTTGATTAGTTACAGTATTCAAGGAAAAAAAAAATCCCTTTATTCCTACACTTTCATAGCATTTCTGAAAACAAATGTTTGTTTTTTTGTATTTTGAAACTTTGGCTTCTTTCAGTGCTTAACTCAAAACTGTAATACACAATCAGCAATTTGTGACTATGCTTATTAAAATTTTATTAAAATTATAATGGTTAATTAATAATTTGTTTGGTCTTATTTATCTTGAAATTAAAACATTAAACAGTTTGACATCTTTGAAGATCATACAAGAATATTGGTATGAATTTTTTTCTACACAAACTTCACTTAAAAAACAACAGTCTCTTTAAAATAGATATGTGGACATATTCCTGACCCTGCAAAATCATCTATATTTATTAATTTAAAATTAAGTAGACAGTAGTTTCATAACAATGTTTATGTCCTGGATCATTTTATCTTGTCAGGTGATTCGACTCTTTCAACTGGTTTTTTTTTTTTTTTTACTAACATATATTACATTTTGGGGCTTTGGCAGCCTTGAGTCCAGATGGGATTCACTATAACCTCTTTTGTCCCAGAATTACAGGAAAATCAAAATCTATAAATGGAAATAGTGTAAAAACTTCGATTCCATTTAAGTTTCCAAATTTAAAAAAAAAGGAAGAAATTAAAGTACAAAGGTTTAAACTACATTCTCTGTCGCAACAAGTAGTACAAGTGTGAATAATTACTTATTTGCTTGATCTGAAGCAAACTTGGAAGCTATGTCTGTAACACCTTTCCATGGTTTTGTAGGCCTACGTTCAAGCATGGGAGGTAAGGAGTTACGGCAAACTGAGTTACGGCAGTGGAAGGCTTATAAATATGCGAGGTCAATACTTACATTAAGATGAATAAAAAGGAAAGGCTAGACTGCAGAATTTGGTACCCTTTAATAAACATTGTTGCCCACGACACTTTGTTGTAATATCTGTGAAGACACATGATCACAGTTGACCAATCATTATCATTTCCTTTCTTCACTAGTTATTGCTTGGTTGCATTTGGAATGTCGTTGTAAGTTACTTCCGGTGTTTACACATATTATTATAGCACGAGAAATAATGTTCAATTTTATTATTTATGTTGGTTTTTCAATATCAAGCATATTTTTATTTATTTATTTATTTTCAATTTCATAAAAACTTTGTTTTGAAGTCATCCATGTCTGTTATCAGTACCGGCAGCTCTTTTCTTGCCCGGCATTTCGAACAATGCATTAAGTGTGGCTAGGCTTAGTGGTAAGCTTTGGCTTCCTTAACAATATTGAACACTGAATGAGATGATACACCTGCTGCTTCAGTTGTTTTATGATAAGAGATCCTCTTTGGTCAGAAGATGATGAGACGACTTGAAATAACAAAAAAAACATTCCAAGTGATTCCTCTCAATTGACTTTCAAAGTTTTATTGGCATAAACGAACAATGGTATGTTCAGAACCATATTCAAGATGGAAGTATGAGGAATAACTAATGCTCAATCGTTCACCATATATGGAATTGTCATGTGTCTTCACAGATATAATAAACGCACTAAGATCCTCCGTGAAACTAGTTATTGCTGAGTCCTGCCTTCCGAGCAGACCTCAGCTAGTTCTCTACTAAGATAGACCAATCAGACACCAGTAGGCACAGATGCTGTAGTTTCTTTAAGTGAGAGCTAGCATTCGAAGGGCAGCAAATAGCTGGCCACCTACCCTTCTTGGATGCCTCCTTCACTCTCCCTTTGTTTGTTTTCCTAAGTTCGCACTGTCTCCCTCGGTCTCCCCTGAATGAAGTCACCGAGGAGCGCAGCAGGTTAGGGAGAGATGGTGTCGACCTGTCTACGAGCACATCTATTGATTTAATTTTTCAACGGCTGAAAGAAGGATAAACAAAGAAAGATGGCTATAAAGTTCAAAGAAGGAAAATGGAAAGCGATAAAAGGAAGCTCAAATGGAAAGACAGAGTTGCGGAAATGGATGCCATATGAGAAGGATGCTCAAAGAATCTGGAAGACACCTGTTGAAGGAAACAAAGGAATATTTAAACCAAAGTTTCGGAAAATGAAGAATATTTCTAAAGACTTTTCTTACAAAGAATCATGAAAATAAAGAGTAGGAAATAGAGGTAGATGTAGCGAGCCCTGAGTCGTAACATGTCTGAAGAAGTTACTCTAGCCCTTTTATGAACAAGCAAGCCATTCACCGACTTCCAAAATAACAGTTATTATATATTACAGAATTATACATTTCTTTTAGGAGATAATTTATTCGGTCAACAACATGACTAAAGATAATACAGACCTAGATGTAACATTCTTTCTTAAAAAATATATATAGCTAAAATGGCTGAACAGGAGAGTAACAAAGGTAAAAAAATAAAAATAAAACCAAAACATTTTTTTTTTTTTTACATAAAAACAAGATGTGGCTGAAGTACAACTTTTCAAAATCCATAAATTTAAAAAAAAGTTAAATGTGAAGCAAATTCTATCTGTTAAGATTATTTATTTCTCATCTCAGATTTTGAGTTAAGATAGACTTTTAAGATTTTATTAAGAGTAAGAAATTAAGCTACTATGTCTAAAGTCAGCTTATTTTTTGAAAGATACGGTAAAAATTGTGCTAGAATATTAACTTATTTTGGTGTTTTTTGGCCTCCTTCCTTTTCATTTCAGGTTGCACCAAAATTAATGCAGATCTTTCTTATAAGAACCTAAACATATTACTGAAGTTCAGTCCCTATAACAAACATTTTTTGAGTTATCTTGAGGACAAACGGAAGGAATGGATATGCAAACATTAGATATAAGCCTATTTTAGCATAGCTACCAAGTGTGGCAGTTGTGCATTTTCACCGTTAAGGGTGAAATATGCTTCATCGGACCACAGAATATTTCAAGGCCACTAATAGTCGAGGTGACAGCGTGCAAGAATTCCAGTGCAAACGTTTGACAGTTGTCATAGTCTGCGGGTAAAAGTTGAAGTGTGCTGCAGATCTTGTAGGGATAAAGAACCTTATGAATAATTGCACTGTACTGTTGACCACTGGTAAATGTAAATTGGTTCATAGTGTTTTGATCCCTTAGGGCTACCACAACTTCTTTGACAGTTTCTTAGTCATCTTCTGTCCTACAGAGGGTCCTAGAGAAGGTGTTATGTCTGTCTAATGCTACTGTCAACTTTCCCGTTGTCTCAAATTCGCAAACCATACATTGTAAATTTGTTATTGATAGTGGTCCTCAACCCCTTCTGATGCCTCTGATACATCTGTATTCCCGTAATGTCCTACAATGGCTTTCAAATGCAACTGATAATAAAGTTTCACCAGTAAAGCGCAATCAACAAGTGTTTAAAGCATTGCTGTGCTCTTGTTGCCTGAGCCATCGTCCACTAGCCTTTCTAGGAGAGCTCTATTTGCATAGCTGGTAGCAGCACCACATTTCCCCTGGTGGCTACTAAGTGAACTAGAAACTTTTTTTTCCCATGATTGCACTCCCATAAGCCTACAATTCAAAGTTTGAGATCGATGTGTCTAATATTTATCAACTTACGGTGCTTCAAACACCTCACATTATTCCTTAGACATCTGGTATATACAGGGGTTGAACAAAATAATATGAACACTATAATTCATTTGCACAGCAGAGCCATGCCGTCTAGATGTCTGCCATCTAGATTCCAGAATCATTGGCGACACTGCGGAAAGCATTAAAGAGACATTAAAGACGAGCACAGACACTGGACACAACAGCAGTGGAGACACTTCATTTGGTCTGACGAATCTACATTTATAATATTTCAAACCACTGGATGTGTTTATGCCTGTAGAAGCCTTTCATATTGACTGCCTCCTTCTTACTGTTTAACTCCACACTTTCTGAACTAGAGACCTCTCCCTGCACGAGGAATGGCTCTATGTATTTCCTTGTGCATGACCTGAATTTATCCAGTCCACATCGGATACAAGCTGTAATTCAGGTGAAGGGTTGGCCAACATCCTACTAATAAAGATTTTGCGTCGTTTCACAGGTGTTCATATTATTTTGTCCACCCTCTTATGCATACATAAAACTGGGTAAGCAAGAATTAAATGTTTGATGCGTAACATCAAGTAGTAATTCAGTTATTTCACCATTTCATGTACTTTTTTAACTTAAAAACTCTACCAGATCTGAATGCTTCTTTTTCAGTTCAGTATAATATTATTAAGGTGAACTAAAACATGAAATGATAGAAAATTCATGTTCTGGAAAGAGATAGAATCCATGTAGATGATGGAAACTTCTGTTAACTCACACTTTTCCCTGGTATACAAACATCATTCGCTTTTCCACATTTATTTTTCATCATAATTATTATTAATATTATAATATATATCTTGCTATAAAATTTTATTTCTGATCCTGGATAGGATATAGTCAAACTATTGTAATACTAAGGATATCATACATTATAATGAACAATATAAATATCTAAAGATCAACTATCACGGAAATTTCACTTTATCATAAACTAATATTTATAAACCCAATGGAAAGTTAAAGCATTATTTTACAGAAACTCTAACTTGCTTTTTCCCTCCTCTACAACATATGAAAATGTAAGGAACAATACTTTAAGTAAGCTTACATTTGTGTATTTAACATGTGTGGTAAAACTAAGAATTGAAAGAAATACTCAATAAACACACTGAAAAACATTTTAAGTTA
>JAFIDM010000004.1:26068416-26081873 GCA_023159025.1 Thereuonema tuberculata | reverse complement strand
GGATTCCGAAACCTCTAAAAATAAGAAACCCTACCTTAATTAGATGTTTAAGCACATTGTAACAACAATTAATTTTATTAATAGTTTATGTTTTTAAACCATTGCTGCCAAGCTTATTCTTAATTCTGTTTATGACACGCCTTTATTATTTGACTTGAAAAAAGGAATATGTACAGTTCCTGAAAATTTGTCTCCCTTATTAGTACTTTAATAAATATTTTAATACTAATGTAATATATGGAAGAGTGTGTTTCTATCTAATATTTTTGATATGGAAAGGAAGAGGATTATGTTATTATTTCTATACGGAGATTTAAAAAAAAAAATAGTCATTTCTTCGGATATAACAATACATAAGACACAAAGATATGATGTAAATGTAAATAAAGATATAATACCACAGTATTTTTAATGAAAACTTCAGAAGCTAAAGAAAAAAAAAAAGAGCAGGAAGTGAAAGAAGTTATTTATTTTCCAGAAAACCAATGAGAGAACTCTAATCAGAATTTACATAATTTTCTGTACATTACTCTCATATTCAATTTATTTACTTATTTATTTATTTTATTTAAGTCTCTCCTTTTTTTTTTTTTTTTTGGTAATAAAATCGAATAGAAATATACCGATAAATATAAATTTTTCTTTTTATTACTAGATGATATTCAGATATACATTGGTTAATTTAACAAATACAAGCAATCTCATAATGCTCCACGGCGTCTATACAGAACTTTACGACTTTAAAACCCCGCAGAATAAAATAGAAGCTCTCCATAGATATGGGAGATTCCATTATAACAAAAGTTCACCAATCATTGTAAGATTTATTTCAAGATGAGAAAAGGAAAATGGACTTTATATAACTAATTCATAATTAGTTATGAATTGAAGTCAATATAAAAAATAAAGAAATAATTTTTTATAGCATACGAGATTTTAATAAAACTTATAAATTAAGATCAAGTTCTAGAGGAGACCTAGAAACGAGTTCTTGGCAGCTGAAAGCTAGTCTTGAATTTCTCGCGACGGACGGACAGACAGAGCGGGAATATGGGTCCTCTGTAGAATGGTTTTTTTACGCGAGCGTTTGTGTAACCATCACCTCAAGACAAGATTAAAAAAAAAAAGTTTAATTACGTTGCATATTTATATATGTCTTATTTTATATTTAATAAATTGTTTTCTAATAAAAAGTAAGATAACAGGAATATTATTTATTTATTTCTAATCGTATATTACTTTTCTATCTAATATTCCTAACATAGCCAGGGAAAAGAAAAGGAAAAAAAAAAACTATATTAAAGAAGAAAAAAGAAAGCAAATGGGGGGAAAAAATAAATAAATAAATAAATAAATAAAAATTAAAAAAAAAAAAAAGCTTGTCCCTCAGGAGAATCGAACACTGGTTCTTTAGATCTCCAGCTCAGTGCATTACGGTACCATAATACTTGCTTTGAAACGGACAACAATGTGAAATATCTCGAAAACGCTTAAGTGTTGGCCCCGCAACCGTATATATAATATAATATAATATAATATAATATAATATAATATAATATAATATAATATAACATAATATAATATAATATAATATAATATAATATAATATAATATAATATAATAATAATAAAAAAGCTTGTCCTCCGGAAAAATCGAACGCTGGATCCTTATGCTGTCCCGTTTTGTCACGACTCCGATCTTTACTGAAACAGAAGTTAGTAATATCGCACTTTCCCTACAAGATAGCGCCAATTTCACAGCTGATGGAAATGATTTAGTGTTTTCTTTTCATTGTTTCTTCTACATTTGCAGAAACATTCCACAGGTCAAAGTAGAAGTTCAAGAGATTTCGAATATAAAGAAGAGTTAATTCCGAATTTCGCCTAAATACTTACTTTCTTTAAATTTTATAAATTAGAAAAACATATTTTTAAAACAAATTAAATATGTAAAAATATTTTATTTTTACATATTCATAAATAATGTATTTCTTTAAAATTTTCTAAAGCTACGGAAAAATTAAAATTATCCAATAAGTGTTGATTTTATTAATATTGATAACTAGTGATTTTTTTTTTTCTGTGTAGATATAATATCTATGAGCCCTTACGAAATACTGTACTTTAACTATCTTATTGTATTGAGTTCAGGGGCGTATATAAGGGGGGAGGGCCCGGGCCCCTCCCGAAATAATGAAGATATGTCCTCCCAACGTTTTTTTTTTTGGTTGAACAGTTAGGTTTTTATTGTTTTTTTTGTTTGGTTGATAGATTTTTTGGCCCGGGCCCCCCCGAAATAATGAAGGTATGTCCTCCCAACGTTTTTTTTTTTGGTTGAACGGATAGGTTTCCATCGTTTTTTTTTTTTTGGTTGAACAGATAGGTTTCCATGGGGTGTCTACTTAATTATATTAATCTTGGCCCCCCCCCCCCCGAAAATATATTCTTTATACGCCACTGATTGAGTTAAATATTAACTTCAATGTCTTTTAATCGCTTTTTCAATCATATGCTTGAATCATTTATTTTATTATTATTTTTAAACTGGTTTGGAGAACATTAAGCTGTCAAAAACAGATTAACATAAATTATGTATCAAAATGTTCAGCTAAAAAATAAATAAAAATAATGACACCAAAATTTTTACCGATTGATCTCTAGGTCAAAGTTATGAGCTTTTAAAAATCTCCGAAAACAGGAAGTGACCGTGACCGTTACAACACGAGCGCGCATAGCGGTGAAAAGTGAAATGACTTTCAGTTTCAGTTGAAAAATGGCCAATTTAAGTTTGTATTATTTTAAAGATATATTTAACATTTTAAGACATTTATTAAACATTCACGTTATAATTTTAAATCAGTACATTTCTTCTGAATAATACTTCATCAGAAAACATTCAAAACGTAGAGCAATTTCTCACTAACCTCATTTGATTACAGACAAGTTTTGCGAAATGGAAATTCGCGTTTTCATTCTATTACCAATGTAAAATTTTGCAGACAATTAATGTAATCTTTGATTTTTCTGTAGAAATATAAATCGCATAGTTGACAGATAGGTGCGCATTCCAGTGAAATCACTTTGAAAGTTTATTTTATTTTATTTTATTTTATTATATTTTATTATGTTTACATCTTTATTTTTCTTTCTAAGTTGTTGTAGTAGATTCTTCTTGCATTTTCCTAATTTTCAAAATAAAAATCATGAGAAGGGAAAATAAAATAATACTACAGGGATGACTTGTGAGTTTATTCGGTTTTCGCTCATAACTTTTCACCCAGAGGTCACCTTGTTAAATTTTGAGTATCATGGTTTTCTTTTCTTGAAAAGCTGAACAATTTGATAAGTGACCTTTGGGTCAAAACTTTTGAGCCAAAAGAACGAAAAGAAGGGGATCTGGTACAGAGAATCAAAATAACACACAAGTTCTTTATTATTATTATTATTATTATCATCGAAAAAGTTTCAAACCATGGGTTTCCCCAGCTAAGGCAATACGGCGGGTCAAGGACCAAAGCACAATTGCCAACTATAAAAATATATATATATATATATATATTGGAAGAATAGTTAGGGATTTGTGCTTGTGTCCATAAATTTCCTAACTATGCATGTTGTGTTGAGTACCACAGCCTTCTGGAGTTGTGCATAAGTGTTTTTATGAAGTCCTTGTGTGCTGAGGCTGTGGTGCAATGTGTGAGGCACCAGACCAGTGGCGGACAGGACGATGGGTACAACACGTATTAGTATTATTATTATTATTATTATTATCATCATTATTATGAATATATACTGTTCGTTTTTGTTTCCTGAGAACCTTCAGCGCTTTTGCGCATGTCTCAGGTCTCCTTCGATTTCATCAAAATAGGGATGAGGAGAAATGAAGAGGGGATTTTGCTTTTTATCAGTGTTAGTTTACTGGTAGCTGCGTTCTATTTGCGGGGGCGGAAGGGGGGGGGGGGCTGAAAGTTCCAGATCCAGTCAACAGGTCTTAGGAAAGTGCCCATCTCAGCGTATCACCCGTCTGCGGAGTAGAAACGTTCGCGAGTGGCGGTTCTAGCTTTCGAAAATTTACAGTAGTAAATTATTAATAATAATAATAATAAACCTATATGTATGTGTTGAATTTATACTAAATTTTAAATTAGTAATATTAGCCTAAACATGATATAAATTTAATTATACATGATATTTATTTTAAATAATAACGTCCATCTGGGGTCGCTGTCGGCACAACTGCCGATTATGTAATGGTCCATAAGTGTGTCGTCACAGATGAAGGGCCCCAAGGACAAAGGTGTTAATTGACAGTTTCAGAAAATTTCTGTTATAAGCGTTAACAAAGGTGTTAAATGATAGCCCATCTGGTGGCAAAAGTTGGTATGTCAATACATATTTTCCTACAATTACTTCAGTACAAAGGTGTTAAGTAATAATAAAAAATTACTTCATTTGTAGTACAAAGGTGCTAAGTACAGTTGACACCATTGGGCATGAGTGGGGTCCTGAGCTACAGAAATTTCAGAGTGCCAAGGTGTTAAGTCCAAAACTATCAGTAAGATTCGCCATAATTGTTGCCCCCATGAAACAAGCAAAACATCAGCCTATGTTTTCAGGTAAGTTGAGTGAGATAACATATGGTTAAAAAATCTTTGGAGCTGAGAAACGAAGCTCAGAAGAGTTCAACTGCATATCAGGAAGCTCAAAGGCACTGGAAACAAACGAATGGCAAGAAAAAGCAGAATCAACCCCAGCACATTAGTAGTTTCTGACTATTTCAGCCTTACGTCAATAACATAAATCCCAACAAACAACGACACACAGCAACTGAAATTCCATATCAGAGGTAATATTACTCGATAATATTAAGATGAAATTAAAAATTGCGATATGATTTTTATGTTCTATATGAGAAGGGAACCTAATTGCCGCTTTGTTCAATTGTTCACAAAACGAGCGAAAGGTTGAAAATTCTACACTGTGACTTTATTAACAGTCAACCATGCAATAGAATCATCCAATGAAAGTCAGAAACAAAAGCAGCTAATCAGACTAGGATCCAACGGACTACATCCCAAATAGCGATAATTCAGACGCTGAAACTACGAGTAACAAATGCCTCAAACAAATGTAAGTTTGAACACGTTTTTTTATGCTGCACTACTGCAACCTGGGAGTTTAGAAACGACAACACAAAATTATTGAAAACTTAATTATTCAATTAAATACAAATATTTACTTTTTTGATAACTTTTTTTGTTCCCATATCTAGATGAAAATGCATTTTTTTTTTAATTAACTGTCATGGTTAGATTAAGCAGATATTTTTTTGGTTTGTTGTAGCACTCAGAGTTAGAAGCAGCAGATAATGATGAAAGTATGACTGCAACATCTGGTCAACTTACGATGACCATAGCACTAAGCCAGATTCTAGTAATGCAACAGAAGTCGGTCCTTACAAAACGGAGAAAACCTTCCATACAAGTAGAAGGCGTAAAAGAAATCCGAAGAATATATATATCAAAATAATAAGCTGTTAATTAAGAATATTGGATGAAATGTTACTGAATGTAAGAAATTGATCTCAGAAAACATTAGAAATAGAGTCTATCAGATGGATGTTGACGATCTCGTTTGCGTGAGAATTACGGAAAACACGAGATCTGGCCATTAGCCTCTTCAGCAGGTCTCAAGGAATTTAGTATTTTGAATGTCTGTCACTAGGAAAATGCTACCTAATGAATTTATTGTTTGTTTATTGACTGTTTTCAATTTATGAAAACTATATTAAAATGTAGTAAAAGTCTCATGCATTTCCCCGTATTATAATTCATTTAAATATTTCAATTTACTTCGCCATTTTGTGAGAAGACAAGGATAGAGGCTATTCTCGCGTAAATTACGTGAAATCACGAAAATACGAGATCGTCAAGATCCGTCTGTCGAACTATATCTTTTTCTTTTATATTTATGACAATCCAAATATGTTAGTATTATTATTACTAATGAAATGAATTACATAATAAAATTATTTTAAAAAATATTTTTTTTTAATACACCACGTTTTTAAGACGGACTAAAAAGTATAAAATATTTTTTTTTACCCCATACAGATAGCCCTGAAACTTTGTGATTGTAAATTTTTAATAGCTATGAAAATACTTGTAATATTTAGAAACGAAAAATGTAGGATGAATGCAATAGATAATTGAGATGGTATGGATGGAGTGTGTATTATGGGGCTAGGAAAAATTATTTTATACTTTTTAGTCCGTCTTAAAAACGTGGTATATTAAATTTTTTTTTTTTTTTTTTAAATTACTTTCTTCTTTTTAATCTTGTGTGTATGAAATTTTTCAATCGATTTTAAACATTTTGATGAGATTATAACAAGAGACGTGTGGTAAATTTCAGTTTCTCTTCTCTTGTCGTTTTTGCTTCTCCTTCTGTAGGCGTCGCTTGCGTTGGGTGGCTGTCTCCTTGACCATCGAAGAAATTGTCATTAATGCACTATTCACTATTAATATTATTATTATTATTATTATAATAAAAATGTGGTAAAACTGTAAACAGATTGATATATTATTACCGCGCGTCGACAACGCAGTGCTCTGCCGCACCGATCTGTCATCGCGACAGCTGCACCGCCATGCGGCCATTTGCAAAAACACTGACTGCGCGCGTCGGTAACGCAGCGCCGCACCGACCTGTCATTCGAAGAATTAAGGTTCCCTAACGAACAGACATTGTTAATGTTAAGAAAGCGAGTTAATATTGCATAGTCATCCAGTTATGAGCTATGTTTAAAGTTTCAAGTCTCTAGCTCATCGGGAAGTTAGTTTAAAATCAATTTCAAAATTTGTACCGAACAAACAAACGGACGGACAAGAAAGCGAGCTAATAAAATAATAATAGTTATTATTCAGATTCAGAACAAAAATTACAAAGTGTACAGTATATTTACTGAAAAATATACAATTAAAAAAATACAAAATCGTATTTACAGTTGAAAAGTGATTTTTATTTTTTAATTTAAAAACTACTCAAAATGGTACATGAATTTATTGCTTTTAAATAGACTATGAAAAAAAGGGAAGTAAACAAATCTGTTAATAAAAAGTTATTTGAAATACTTGGGTTAGTTTATACTTTCTTTACAGGGTGTATCATATTGAAATGAAAAAAGATAAGGTGAATGAAACACAATTTACGTATAGGCTGATTTAGTCCAAAATTTACATATTCAAAACAGCCTCATTCACCTTATCTTTTTTCATTTCAATATGATAATTTTGGTCTCAAACGCTCCCCTTAAGCCCATTGCACATGGGTCCGTCCGACCGATTTTCGGATCCATGTGCAATGGGCTTTAGGGCCAAAAACTATCAAGATACAAGTCTCCATAAAGCGTTGTTATTTTGATAAATACTTAAACAACTAATAACTAACCAAGGGCCGAATACGTATAGTACCCATCGTCCTGTCCCCCATTTGTCTGGTGACTCTCACTGCACCACATCCTCAGCACACTAGGACTTCACAAAAGCTTATGCACAAGTCCAGAAGGCTGTGGTACTCAACACAACACGCATAGTTAGAAATTCATAAAAATAATCACACATCCCTAATCATTCTTGCACACTTTTTTCACTTGGCAACATGTGCTTTGGTCCTTGACCTGCCATGTTGTTTTAGCTTAGGGAAACCGAAGTATAGGAACATTTATATAATAATAATTTCCTTTACCTTTTAATACTTGTAATATTTTAAAGTTTTAAAATATGATGCAGAACCGTTAAAACAAATGAAGACTTCAGATTTATAATAATAAAAGAAAAATAATTACAAAAAAATATTCTTTAGATTGTATTATGTGCAATGAATCAATGTTTCCATCTCATTGGTTTTACCATGCCTAAAAATAAATTATTGATTTTGATAAACTATTTTCTCGTTACTGTTGCTGTCGTGTGCCCGGATCCATTTTCGGATTACTGGTCTTAGAGGAACATTCCATGATGGGAATTTATATTGCTTTACTGACGTTTGATTATTATTATTCAGGAGACACTCAGGTGACTTCTGCCTCCTTTGAAGAGAAACAAACACTGAAAAAGAAAGAAACATCAAGGGTCGGGATTCGAACACAGATTCAGACATATCTGCCTCATGACAGACCGTCGTCTAGACCACTCGGTCATGCCGGAACGGCTAAAAAACTACTGCGTTCTTGAAAAGAAAAATATCTTTAAAATAGATATCATGCTTAGAGAATAAAAGCATATAATTTATTTATCGATGATATTTAAGAAATAAAGATAAAATTGGACTTAGAAGTAGGTGTTTTTAACGTAAGATTCTACGGATAGAATTCGCCGACGACTCTGCAGTAATCTCTAATTTTTGCCAGATAATACATAAAATAAATATAATATAATAAATATAATAAGATAATACGTAATAAAATCAAATAGAAACATAAACAGAAATTCAAGCTAAATACAGCAATTGTTTTTTTAATTACTAGATAACATTCAGATGTTAAAAGTTAAAGCTGTCCCCAAACAGGCGATGCAGGCCCACCGGGTGCATCGGAGGTAAGGCTCCCGACGTGTCGTGACTAGTATGAGGTCGGGTGGTTAGCCCGACGCCCGCCCGCCTTTAACTCCCGGGAAAGAAACCCATTCTACAGAGGGCTGGGTAGCCCTAGGACCCGTTTGGAGGAGAAAGGGGTGTGGAAAAATCCCCACCCTCCGCCGAGGCTGGGAATCCATCACCTCCCGAACCCATCACCTCCAACCCGCAGTCAAGCGCCCTTACCACTCGGCTACCGGGCCCACTAGATAACATTCAGATGCACATTCGTTAATTTTTTAAGGTGAAAACAAATATATATTTTTTTATTTCTTACAATTATATAAGCTTCCGCTTTGTAACTTCGTCCTCCTTTGATAAAATTATTTTATAAGTTAAATTATTTTATTAGAACTACTACTAATAATAATAATAACTCCCACCAGTGAGGCATTACATGAATACTGGTCGTCTCTCTGGTCTAATCCTATCCCCCACAAAGACAAAGCACCCTGGATCACGGAGGAACAAGAACTCACTGAACACCTATCCTACATGCCCTTCCATGAGATTACTCTCGCAGACATACAGACAGCACTAAAACATGCACACAACTGGAAGGCTCCTGGTGCAGACGGCGTTCAGAACTTCTGGATCAAGAGGTTCACGTCCCTGCATGGGAAGCTAGCGCTTACACTCACTGACATAATCCAACACCCAGAACATATGCCTCTTTTCCTCACACAGGGTGTCACTTACCTACAGAGCAAGAACACTGAAGCAGCGCAACCTGCAAACTACCGTCCAATCACTTGCCTCCCCACACTTTACAAAATCCTCATCTCCTACCTCGCAGACAGAATCTATACGCACATCGAAACATGTAACTTCCGTTCAGCACAACTGAAGGGCTGACCCAGGAATTCCCGGGGGTCTAAGAGCAGCCTCTTATTGACTCTGTAAACCTGTGGCAGGCGCCCGCAAAGAATAGAAATTTACACGGATTGAAAAAACAATCAATGGAAGAAGGCATTGACTCGGTCGCACATTCATGGCTCCTGCACACTCTTCATCTCTAAAATGAACAAAATACACCCAAAGATCACGGAATTCTTGGATTCCACGATGAAGAGTTGGAACACAACATTACACCTACGTACCTCTAACACCTCCATCACTACAGATCCCATTCCCATAAGGAGAGGTATTTTTCAGGCAGACTCCTTGAGTCCTCTTTGGTTCTGCCTCGCCTTGAATTCGTTGAGCCACATCTAGACAACACAAAACACGGTTATAGGCTTACCTCAGGCATCTTACACCATACAAAAACACACACTTACTCTACATGGATGATATTCTACGCCACCAACAACGCACAGCTTACTAATCTACTACAAGTCACTACATAGTTTACCAAAGACATTGGGATGGAATTTGGAATCGACAAATGCCGCAAGCTACATATAACACGCGGGAAGCAGTGGCATCCCAACGCCTTTGGGGGCCTGGGGCGGGAGTTCCATTATTCCACAACCAAAAAAAAAAAAAAAACGGAATCTCCAATTCAACAACCAAAAAAAAAAAGGAAATACTTGGGTGGATGGTGTAAACGATAAATAGCGGTTGTAACTTAATGCTATCTAATACATGTAACGGAGATGTTTTTTGAAACCTTTTCTCCAGCAGAGAATGATCGTATAACGAGCTAAAGATAACTTTTATGGTGTACCTAATTTGTAGAAAAGAAAACAAAGGCGTATTGATAAAACGAATCTAAATATATTCTGTTTTAACTTCTTTTACATGAGAATAATTAAGACTGTTTCACTTGTATGTTTCTACGACTTTCTGAGTTACCCATTTAAAGCCTTCCTAGACATTCTTCTCAAATGTGATAATTGGAAAAGTTTGTATGTGTTAACTCTATGCTCACTTGGATTATTTCCTTAAATCTTTATCTTCGTAAACATTACTAATGTCTATCTTTCTGTACGTCTTGAAGAAATCAGATGACATCTATGTTCATGTTTCAATGTTCCCGTCCGTGTGATAAAGTAGCAAAGGTCACTTACTGTATTCCGAAGTTCTATCGTCCTACGTCTAAACGTCCTACGTTGAACGACTTTCAATACCTGGTTGACGTTGTCTTCAGATTCGTTGCCTTTCGAATCCCATCGTAGACGATCCTTGGAACTGGATTCATCCTTTTAACCTTTTTCACTTTGGTCGAACTTCAATCCGTTAAACCACACTTATTCCCAGAAACGAGGAACGTTTAACTTCGTGATTCCCTCGTATCTTTCAGTTAATCGGACTTCTGAACGTTTCCATATCTGTCGTCATCTTCACCATGTATTCGTTCATCTTCCTTCGACATAACCAAACATTAGTCCTACGAAACAACTGCAACTGCACGCCCGATTGTTGTTCAACAATGGATACCCCTTCGTATCATGCGAGTCTTATCTTTACACGAACGCGATTGTTGCGTAGTCCAATTGTTTCATATTCCTGTGAGATTATTCATGTGCATCTTGACATATCTTGGGATTGCCTTTGATTTGTAATAGATCAGAAAATTCATCAGGTAAGTTATTTACCGAATACAAATCTACAGATGGGGCCCCTAGGCAGACTGGTGGGGCCGGCTTCCTTTTACAACCAAAAAAAAGGGAATCTTGCTTTTACAACCAAAAAAAAAAAGGAAATAAACTGGCTGGTGGGGCCCCCTAAGCTGGCTGGTGGGGTCCCTCCCAGGCGGGGGCCCGGGGCGAACCGCCCCCCCCCCCCTTTGGTACGCTACTGGCGGGAAGACTACGAATTTGGAGGGTTTGAATCGGACCGTGGGTTGGCCATCCAATCCGTGGAAGAGGAAGGGACCTGGGCTTCCAGCAAGAGCGCATTACAAACAACGCAAACATCAGGAACACATACCGTGTTCATAGCATTCTCAAAACACAACTCAACGCCAAAAATTAAAGCCATAACACATTTTAAGTCCCGACACTAACATTCTCCTTCGGCTTAATCCCCTGGACAAACACCGAATTTGAAGCACTACAACGCACAAAATGCACTACATTCACCACATCAAGTCCGCGATGGAAAGAATGACCCACCCCAGCAAGGAGGGAGGCCGAGGACTCATCAAACTCATCACCCTACACAAAAAACAAGTACCCACACTTAAGGAACACTTCCACCAGACAGCACAACACTCCTCAATCCCCTTAGCCATTATCAAGGCTGATACACACACAGTAACACTGTTTTTTTTTAAATGTTGGGAGATTAAATTGTTTTTTGTTTTTTAAAAATTAACTGTTGCATTAATAATAAATATTTTAAATAGAAAACATTATTTTACGAAATTTTAATCATTTCAGATTTTTGTAAAAATTTTTTAAGTTGAAACTACCGAGGAACACCAAAAAATTGTCTGTTTTTGAATTTTAATTTAATTAATTGTAGAATATTTTGAAAATTAATAAAAAAGAAAATAGGAATCCCAGATGCTTCAAAAGTTCATGTTTAAGTTTTCAGAATTTTAGGTGCTTTAGAAAAAGAAATATATAAAAGAAATAAAAGGTTTGCAGTCTCCTGCATTTACTTGAGTCAGGATCTGCTTGAGTCAGGACCTATATGTCAGAACATATTTATCATAAACAAGTTAAATTCCAACAATTTTACCTGGGAAAACCCAATAATAAAAACATTTATATTATAATAAAAATAACTTTTTCTTCTTTTTTTTTTATTGAATATAAAAGTTTTAAAATTATTAGTTCAATTGTTAAACTATTAATAGAAATTTGATTAGCTACAGATAAATAAGACTGCAGATTTATAATAATAAAATATAATTACAAATAAACATTATTATTTAGATTTTATTGTTTTTAATGAATTTTTATGAATTTATATCTAATTGGCATTGTAAAGCAGGATCATATCTAAAAATAAACTATAGAATATTATTTTGATAAACTACTGCTTTGTTGAAAAGAAAAAAAATCATTACAATAGATAGAATACTTGCAGAATAAAAGCATAGAATTTATTTATTGGTGATATTTAACTTTTAAGACATAAGGGTAAAATTCGAGTACATTGGAAAGAGCGTTTAGATCCACATATTGCCAAAGAACCTATTTTATATAGATTCTTTGATATTGCTATTATTCCCAGAATTTGCTACAGCTGTTTAGCCGATATGAAGCTTTTGTGATATGAAGTTATCGTTTCAGCCTCCAGATGGCGCCAAACACGAAACGAGCTGCTTTAAACTTTCATTTTTTTTTCCCTTGTGATTAAAATATAAAGAAGGCGAAAATGGAATTCATTTTCATTTACAAAACGAATTATTATGCAAGGCTTAATCTTTCCTTTGTTTTTTTACTTTATTTTTGGCCAATATAGGCAAATAAATGTATATTTAAATAAGCCTTTTCTGTACATAAACAAGACAAAGTACAAATGACTGCGTAATAAGATCTTAGATGAGTTATCAGTTGTTTAAGTATTTATCAAAATAACAACGCTTTAAGGAGACTTGTATCTTGACAGTTTTTGGCCCTAAGATTCCCGATTTTATACCCTATTTGTACCAAATCAATAGGAAATTGCTTTTAATATTATTTTTTTTTATCTAATATAACAGTTTCAGCTACCTGAGTTATTTGATCACGAATATGAGTATTTCGAATAAAAAAATGTGTTGATATTACTTGTATTCTCTTTTTTTTTTTTTTTTTTACTAAAGAGAATTACGACGGTAGAGCAAATTTACAATCCTTTGGGGTTGATTAAAAAAAAAACAGAAAAAGCAAACTCACACATACACACGTACAGATAGCGCAAACATTTTATGAACTTTTTTTTTTT
>JAFIDM010000004.1:26038942-26063416 GCA_023159025.1 Thereuonema tuberculata | reverse complement strand
CTGTTTAATACTAAGCAATTTAATCAAACTTATAATAACAAATATCACAACGGTTTCGCTACCGAGAGCTGGCTTTTTCAAGCTGGCTTTTTCAACCACTTGAAAAAGCCAGCTCTCGCTAGCGAAACCGTTGTGATTTTTGTTATTATAAGTTTGATTAAATTTCTTAGTATTAAACAGGTGTATGGCTCTATTTATGTCATCAAAGTGTAGCGAGTACTTCCAGTACTTTATGAATCACCCGGTATAAAAAGCACCGTTTGCACAAAACATCATAAAAAGATTAAAGAGAAAATAAAAATAAAGCAAGTTTATAGGTTTCGAAAACCGGTAGCGGTTTTTCATCATCAGACAACAGAAATATAGAAAATAAATAAATAAAATATAGAAAATGATAGAAAATATAGATATATTCTATATTTCTGTTGTCTGATGATGAAAACTAATACAGGTTTTCGAAACTTGTTTAACTTGTTCTATTTTTAGTTTCTCTTTAATCTTTTTGTAATGTTTTGTGCAAACGGTCCCTTCATATTTATTACAGTTGCACTTTAATATATTATTGCATGTTTTACATATGTACGTTTAATAAATGTTGAAGACTAAGGGGGCATTATTTTAATTGGTATATCCAATATCTATGGAATTAAGTCAATTTCTTTATACCTATTGATAATAATTTCAACTTTCTTCATTTTATTTTGGATTATTATAGCTTCCAAAATTTTTCTTTTAATATCATTGGGTTTTTTGCATATAATGCCAACTTGAAAATTTGGATCATGATTATAAGACATATAAGTTACTATGGAAAGCCCAATCAGAACTCTTAGTATTATTTATTAATTATTAATCATAATATAATATCCTTTAAAACTATAAATACCCTTCTTGCTCTTCTATTCTTTCTGTTTTCTTATTTTTTTCAAATTTACTCTTACATGTTCTCCAATCGAATTTAAATTTATTTCAGTTTTAAAGTTATTTCGAAAGTTTCATTCTTGTCTTTTCTTTTCCCTTTTCTAACCAATATTCACTGTCCAAAACTCGTTCCTTTAACAGATTCTTGTTCTTCATACTTTTAAATAAAATTACATACCAGCTTTTGATGAATTTTTCGTCCCTCCACTCAATAGTTACATCAATATTCGTACAACTTAAAATCACTTGTCAACACAGAACACAGTTGGTTATTGGTTGACTCAATTCATCTTTGACAAATTTGTCGAACACAAAAACCTTCCCAAATCCATTCTTGGATAGACATTGGGTAACTCCTTCCAAATATTCCGGTGAATAATTCTAGTTCGAATAAAAACATTCCTAAAAACAATCCTAAAACATTAGAAGCAGGTATCCAATTTAAAAGATTTGTTCAAATCGAGGGGGGAAAATTATTTTTATTTTATTTTTTTTAGTTTTCAAAAGATTAAATTTCTTCGTTCATATTAAAAACGAGCTGTGCCCCGAGGTGTCACCCGCGTTAAATTCGGCCCTTCTCGGTAATGTTAAAAAATATCTATTTAAAAAATAGAACAATAGTAGCCTATTGGTGTATTTCATAAACAGGCCCTTCTTTGGATGAAACATATCCGAAACTTTGGGAATGGTAGTAATTCTCGAACTTTTTTGGAAGAATGTTAAAAAGTCGAATTATTTAATTAAAAATCCTTAGTTTTAGCTTTGTTTCATTATTCTCAAACATCTAAAAGACACATTTTGTTTCAAAAATAGAATATGGAAGTTGGAGGTGAGAAATTGTCTAAAAATTGTTTCGTATATTTTTTTTTTTCTACAAGCAGTGCATCATAAATTATAAACTCGTAATGAATTACTATTGAAACCTGGCAGAAAGGTGGTGAGGATATAGAAATTTTCTTTCGAATTTTGAGATTTTCGAATTTTTAGAAAACAAAATTCTTTATGAATGAAAATTTGAAATGAAAGAGGATTTCTCGAGGATTCTTGAGGCGAGAAATCTCTCACAAGTCAGCGAGGTCGCCTGTCTCGCTAATTACCAGTGTCATATTTTGAAACATATATGCAACAAAAAATAAATACATTAACTCGGTTTATAATTCAGCTTCCGATTTAAAAATATGCTTTTGAAAATCGTGATTTCAGATATGAAAGAGAATTCATTTACTTTTTATTGTGAAGTCGATTTTTTTTAATTTTTTTATTAGAAGGGAAGTAGGGTCTAACGTGAGAAATAAAAATGCATTGTCAAGTATAAAAATAATTATGTGTTACGCCTGAAAGCCATTGAGAGTAATTTCTGAAGGGGTTTCTTTTGCCAATCAATAATGTAAGTAGTAGTCTTATTATTACGTGGATGCGCCTCTGGTGGCACGAAACAAAAACTCTAAGTTAAATATATTAAAATTACTGTTTCTTAGGTCTTCGTAAACCTTCATCTCAGTGATGAATCGACGAAAGCTAAAAGAACAGCTGCACTGTGTACATCGGTCAAGGCTTTTCGTCTGAAGTTGCCAAATCGTGATCTTGCATTTCCAATCTGTCACTTTTGAGTATTTAAGCACTTTTTTTTTTCTTTCTTTTTTTTGACTTCAGTTTCTTGTTGAAGAGAATCAATTGTTTGTCTGTTTACTCCTGAACAGGGTTTTTGTTTTTCCTGAGAATAAACTGAAGGAATGAAAGAAAACGGTTTCAAAAACTCTTTCCATATTTTTAATTTTTTTTTTTGGAGGGGGGTGTTATCTAAAATATTACATGAGATGAAATTTTGATTTCACAATGTTTTAAATTCCTGAGAACTAAATCTTGCACAACTGAAATGAAGAACGAATTTAATATTCTTGATAAAACCAAAAACCTAGTAAAGTTGAATTTGAGAAAGGTTTGAGTTCTTCCTCATTTGCACATTCCTACATAAGAGATGTTGCAATGAATCAGGAATTGAGTCGACGTAAGATCAAAGGTCTTTCACCTCCTTTGTTTAGGAACTGAGAGAAGTAAAAACTATTGCACTTAAGACCCTAGTTAATTATAATCTGTTAACTAGGGTCTTAAGTGCAATTGTTTAGTAACTAGCTAACTATGGCGGAAAGAATTTTTAGCAATTGAGTACAGTGATCAACAAAGCAAAAGTTTTAAAATGGATAGATATATCGACAACAAACCTCATTAGATAACAATTATGGAGAATAGATTCCGGGATAATCAAATAATAGACCTAATAATTTTTTTTTTGTTTTTTTTTTTTATTATGATTCTAAATACAAAAGTTACAGTCCCGTTAGGAATGACAAATTCCTATCAACAGGTTCTGAATATAGGTATACTACAAATGTTTAATTAATTTTGAATACATTGTTAAAAATATCAAACAGTGCCCCCGCCAAGACGAGCCGAAGGCAGGAAGGGCACTACGTACCTTTTCTGGAAGTGTTTCGTCGTATTTTCGAACCCTCATAGCTTCTGCCTAGATAATACTAGAGAGCTCAAATTTTCAGGATATGATGCAGTTACCAGACTAATGAAATACGCTAAGTTTCATTTATTTAGCTTTTATACTTTGGATTTTATTAATACCTAAAATACGTCGATTCAGTCACTCACTCACTCACCGACTGACTGACTGACTGACTCATGATCATCAAAACCTCTAGGGTACTTCCTGAAGTCCTAGAAAGCTGAAATTTGATATGCAGGTTAGGATTAGCACACAAACAACAAAAAAATTAAGAAATCCGTAACTTTCACATTCCAACCTCTCATAAAGGGGGGGTCTGGTTATGTATTATCGAACCCCCATAGCTTCGGCCTGGATAATACTAGAGAGCTCAAATTTTCAGGATAAGATGCAGTTACCATACTAATGAAATACGCTAAGTTTCATTTATCTAGCTTTTATATTTTGGATTTTATTAAGATCTGAAATACGTCGTACCCTCAATGCTTGGCCTAAATAATACTGTGTAATAATGTGATTTCTTACAAAAGTGCAAACAGCTTGTATATACAAGTTGACTAATAGAAAAACAGAAAAGTAGGGTATTGAAAAAAAATCCATTTTCTAAATAATCTTAAAACTAAATTTAGTTGTAATAGATAATCCCACCCAAAACATTTCATGTAAAATAAGTTGCCAAAATTCACATGCTCATAACGCTTTCACTGTTAAAAAGTTATCAGATCTCATCCTACAAAAAGCAATGAAATCCCACCCAAAACACTTCGTGTAAAATAAGTTGCCAAGACTCACATGTCATAATGCTTTCACTGTTAAAAAGATATGAGATCTCATGTAGAGCCAAGCCCCTAACTCTACAAGCCCCAACTCTAAAAACCCTATATCTTGGTCAAAAAGTATGGCTTGGCCGTTTCATGGAACTATTTCATCTCACCCAAAATATTTCATGTAAAATACGTTGCCAAGATGCTCATAACGCTATCACTGTTAAAAAGTTAACAGATCTCATCTAGAGCCAAGCCCCTCACTCTACAAAGGGGCCTAACTCTAAAAAACCCTACTATCTTGGTCAAAAAGTGTGCCTTGGCATACTCCATATCCTTTACATAACTCCATGGGATTGTCTGTGGGACAGCCACGAAACGGCCAAGGCATACTTTTTGACCAAGATATAGGGTTTTTAGAGTTGGGGCTTGTAGAGTTAGGCCTCGTTGAGTTAGGGGCTTGGCTCTACATGAGATCTCATATCTTTTTAACAGTGAAAGCATTATGTGAGTCTTGGCAACTTATTTTACACGAAGTGTTTTGGGTGGGATTTCATTTCTTTTTGTAGGATGAGATCTGATAATTTTTTAACAGTGAAAGCGTTATGAGCATGCGAGTCTTGGCAACCCCTTATTTTACATGAAATGTTTTGGGTGGGATTTCATTTCTTTTTGTAAGATGAGCTCTGATAACTTTTTAACAGTGAAAGCGTTATGATATTGTTTTTTCAAGTGATTTTTGTCACTAGGTGATAATTTTCTAAAATTTTAAATTAGGCAGTAACATGATTTAAAGTTAAAATAATTTTCTGATTGAACTCTATATATAATTATTACATATGTATATTAAAGTTACCTATGTTTAGCTTATTTTTGTCGATTTTTATAATAATAATAATAATAGTAATAATATTTTTATTTTTTTTTGCACACCTTTATTTACATTTGCCAATATGTGCTTCGGTCCTTGACCCGCCATGTTGTCTTTGCTGGGGAAACCCATGGTTTGAATCTTTTATAATAATAATAATAATAATAATAATAAGTCATCCCCACACTCATCTACAAGAAACACATTCTACATGACGCAAACACACACGATGACAGATGCAGGAAATGCCACACTACACATGAGACGATCGACCACATAATATCAGGCTGTCCCCTTCTGTCCCAAACAGACTACCTCCACCGACACAATCAGGTAGCATCGATCGTTCATCAACAGCTAGCACACAAACACTCACTTATTAAGAACACAGTCCCATACTACAAGTACACACCACAAAGCGTACTAGAGTCACCCTCACATAAGCTATACTGGGACCGTCCCATTCACACAGACAAAACTATACATCACAACAGACCTGACATTACACTAGTTGATAAGGTCAACAAACAGACCTATCTCATTGATATTGCAATTCCCATCAGCAAGAACATGCAGAAAACTCACGCTGACAAGATAAGTAAATACACAGACTTAGCACACGAGCTCCAGAAGCAGTGGAGGCAGGACCGAGTACGTGTTGTACCCATCATCCTGTCCGCTACTGGTCTGGTGCCTCACACATTGCACCACAGCCTCAACACAGTAGGACTTCATAAAAACACTTATGCACAACTGCAGAAGGCTGTAGTACTCAACACAACACGCATAGTTCGGAAATTTATGGACACAAGCACACATCCCTAACTATTCTTCCAATTTTTTTTTTTTTTTTTTTTATACACTTGGCAATATGTGTTTTGGTTCTTGACCCGCCATATTGTCTTAGCTGGGGAAACCCATGGTTTGAAACTTTTTCGAGATAATAATAATAAGAAGAAGAAATCATGATAGTTACGTACTAGAAGGAATATTGATAACGCATCGTCCGTCGCGCGGGTTAACAAGGGACGCGGTTGTGGCTTAGGTAGAGGGTCACAACCGAAAAATCAGTCACAGTCTCCCTCTGGATCTGCTAGCAGCGTGCAAGACCAGAGTATGGCCAACGCTGTTGAGCTAGAACATCCAGCAACTTCTTGTAGCTTGCCCTCCCATTCTCGAGGCGCCGCTAGAAGAAACGAAAGCCGCAAACGCATCAAATGGTCCCGAGAAATGAATATAGCAGTAATGCGCTCTTTTTATATTACCACAAAGTGTCAAGATGAGCCTACAACAGGGTGGAGGCAAAAATTTTATCAACACTTTAAATCTGAAAATAAAACATTGAAATTAGTGAACAGAACTTAGTCGACCGTAAAAGTTTTATTATGAAAAAGAGATGTTTAAGTGACACTGAACTTTTACAGATTAAAAGAGACGTTGGAAATATGATTTATACAGGCGGAACATTTTGGCGACTCCGGTGCCTCTATTACTCCTGAAATACTGCTTGATTTAATCCCAAATACTTCAAATACCACAGACATCCTTGGAGATGCTGCTCCGTTGTTGGCTCAATCCGGTGATAGTGACCTGAATCATATGGTTCGTTATCAATTCTACGAAAATATTCACAGTTTTGAAGGTACTGATCCCCTTAGTCGTCCAGTTATTCCAAAGTTACGTGAAAGCAAGATGACCAAAGCTACAATAGTTGTTTTGAATGAACTGCTTGCCGAATACCTCAAAGAAATACCGAAAACCTCCTAGTGTTGGAAAGTTGAAGCTGCCTTGCGATCATCACATTGCCTCGTACTGTTGTTGTGATGAGCTTTTTTTTTTCTCTCTCTTCTTTTTCTTCTCTCTTCCTTTCTCATTGGAACTGTTGTGAAGGAACACACTGCTACCCTGGGCCGTGTATTGGTAAACATTTAAGATATTGCAACGAAAAAACTTATTAAAAAATTATATAAAACAAAAAGTTTAAAAAAAAAATTAAAAAATTAAAAAATTTTAAAAACCAACTTTATGGTTTAAGATAATTTTTTTTTTCTCATCTTCTTCTTGAAACCATATTCCGCCATAGTTGGTACGGTTAACCATTCTTTGTAAGCACCATTAGTTGTTAAAATGAAAAAGGATTCCATGCATTTTCTCATGAAATCCTTTTTGCAAAGGCCCATTACAATAGGTCGCTGTATGTCCACTATTTGCTTGGTGTCCCTTGAATGCCGTAGTTAAAACAAGCTTGTTTGAAATGTAAACTTTTGTAAATCAGCTGGGCGACTGATCAACCAGAGCACGTTGCGCCCTCTATATTCCATTTCGCTTCCCAGTCGAGAAGTTACAGACAAATACACTACTCTATAGTAATGGACCGGACACCAGCATATGTACATAAAATCAGACGAGATCGTCAAAATGCATGTGCGCACGTGATCAGGGAAAGTCCATTCAAATAGTTGCTATGGAAACGTCTGTAAGAGTGTCGAATAGTGCGAAGAATATGCCGAAACGCAGGGATTATTAGTGTCTTTGAAAGAGGCGTTATAGTTGGCTGTCACATTGCTGCCATGTCTATTCCTGCAATTTCGGCGAAATTATCACAGCCACGTTCAACTGTTGGTGATGTCATCAAGAAGTGGAAGAATACGGGCGTTGGGGCACGACCTGCACACATTGGTTGTCCCCGGAAACTGACCTAACGCGATCGACGCGTCCTGAAGCGCGAGGTTCGTAAAAACCGCAAAAAACCCCTCCGAATCATAAACAGTGAGTTTCAACAGGCATCAGGGGTTACAGTTCATCACAATACGTTGCGGAAGGAATTGATGCCCTTAAAATCCACGGATGTGTTGACGCACACAAACCACACATCTCATCATTCAACAGAGCCGCCAGACTCAAGTGGAGTTTGCAAAGTCGCAACTGAACTGTAGAGCAGTGGAAAACAATTTCACGGAGTATAACGTGCCTCATCACATTACACTCTCTTCTTGTCGGATGGACGTGTTTGGGTGTGGCGAATGCCAGGCGAACGTCTTTTACCCGAGTGCATTGTTCCAACTGTGAAGTTCGGCGGTGGGGGAATCATGCTGTGGGGGTGTTTCTCATGATATGGCCTGGGACCATTGCATGTTGTTGCGGGAATCTTGAACTCCGAAGGCTACAAGGACATTTTGGATAATCGAGTTGTTCTGGCAAATGCTTGAAGATGACGATTGTTATTTCAGAACGACAATGCTCCATGCCATGTTTCAGCCTCTGTCCAGCAGTGGTATACAGAGATGGCTTTAAAGCGGCTTCCATGGCCTGCTCAGAGTGCCGACCTAAACCACATCGAACATTTATGGGACGAGTTAGAGATCGATATGGGCCAAGGAACCACGTCCGACATCTACAGCTGCACTGGCCATGTTCTTGAAGCACAAATACCCATAGCTCTGTATCAAAACTTTGTGGAAAGCATGCCCCGCAGGGTGGCTGATGTAATTTCGGCACATGGGGGCCCATTCCATTCTTAAATCAGGTACACTTTCTCATGTTTCCAGTAACGCGCACTGTCCGGTCCATTAGTGTAGGGTAGTGTAAGTGACAAAGGATACTTTGCTTGTTTATGATCCTAGCAGAAACCAGTATTTTGTTTTTGAAAAGAAAAACGGTATATTCAAAACAGTATTATTATTTTGAATTTTATTTATTTATTTATTTATTTATTATTTATTTATTTATTTATATATTTAGGGAATTGTTAACATGGGGACAAGCGTCAATCAACTGTGTGCTGATTTAATAAAAGAAAAGGTTAGTAACATTCTTCACTTCATCAGTTTATTTCAAATATTAAATACATTTATTCTATATATTCTGCTTTTGATGGTTTTAGGGTGAATTGATCTATTTGGACTATTTCTTGACACAACACCATACTTAAGCTAAATGTCACATTCAATTACAATGTTCTAATTTACAGTAAGATTGCTCTTTAAAGCAAGACACTCCATTTTATTTTGCAGGACCTCATAGGCCAGTATGAAGGAGAATATTCAACTGAACACGCTTTTAAGGGGATTCCTTTGTTTTCATTTAGTGAATTTTTATCTTCCCAGGCTATGTATAGTAATGTCAAATATGATACTTTGCGAACCACTTTGTCTTTCTTGTTCTCAAACGACATTAAAAGGTCAAATATCATCTTACGTCCTTGATGACTTTTTAATTCTTCCCATCTCCAGTGTGAGAGCGATGATCAAAAATAGTTGGGTTTTTTTTTTTGGTTTTTTTCTAATTCTCGTAAAAAATTTAGAACAGTTTTTTGAAGTACATAAGTTTTTTAACCTTTATACCGAAAAATATTTATTTACGTTAGATGTTCAATTATTATTTATAATAACATGTTTTGCTTCTTCAATCTTAAGAACAAAGTTAGTTTTATTAATAAATTCACTCCTACTTACGGTATCCATCAAATGTCAGATTGTTTCCCAATTTGGTAACAATATATTGTATATCTACGTCGTAAAATGAGAGGGAAGCAGAACACTGCAGTTATTGACTTCACGTTCTTATCATTGACTAACACTCCCAAATCCAGCTACTGTCATTGATCTTAATTATATTCTTTCAGTTCGGATTATACGACGTTCGAGTTGTTGCAGAAATGCTATGTCTGGATATATTGGATAAAGGATGCTAGAATAAAAAGAAAGACTGGAGAAGTTCTCTATACTTTTTTCCAGTCTTGGAACGAATGCGGGAACATTGTAAAAGAAGTATTTTTACTTTACGGGTATTCACCCGTAATCAATCAACTGATAAGCCGTATATTAGTGTGACAGAGCAATAGATTAAATCTGAAACCTTATTGACAAACTTATAGTCATATCGATTTTAAGAAACTAATGATTTAAAGAAATTGGGTAACTTTTTTTTGCCCCATTTGATTACAAAGCAATAACAGCGTATAAGTTTTAAGATATTGTTTGTCTGCCATCCATTTTGTTATTCTTGAATCCATCCATTTTGTTGCCTCTCACCCCGCATTTGATGTATCTGCGTCTGAAAATGATAACCACGGAACAACTCTTCTCGAATTTAGCTGAAAATGGCTAAGAAAGTTACTTAATGAAAATGGATGAATGTATAATGTCTAAAATGAACCGTTGTTCTTTTTTTTTCTTTCCAGTTAAAAAAGCCTGGTGTTGTACAGTTTGAAGAAGACATGGTGGATTACGTAGACGTCAGAGGAATTTACAAGTTAGTACATTACATAATAGACAGCTTTACGAAGTTGTAGATATCACTTAAATGTAATTAAAAAAAAACACATATCTTATATAAGTTTTTCCTATTTCAGTGTTAGAAAAGTTGTGTCTGAATTTATGACAGAAAAGTTCCGAGCGTCACCAAGATTAAATCCAGATAATGTAAGTATTATTATTATTTACTAAGAAATTAAAAAGAAATACACGATTAATAATTATGTAAATAAGAAACCAAATCCTATTGTAAACAAAGCCCAGCTAAGGTATCTGAAAACTGTTATGTGATTATTAACGAGTAATTACCATAGCCCTAATATCACAATTACAAATAAGAGGAATTCATTGTTGTTCTTCAATAAACCCATATTTGTCCAAAAAATAAGCTGTAAAGGTTTAGAGACCAAATAAACGTGACAATTTAGAACTGTTATATCCTCAAAGAAAATAATATGTCAAACATTACTTGGCCATTCTTACAGAACTTCAAAAATACTAAATCAAATTCTTTCGTATAATTTGTAAAATACTGTATGTATCATTTTAACCATCTGTAATTGTTCAAGAAAATTTTATAATGATCCAATATAACAAAAACTAAGAGAAAACTTACATCCGTTTTAGTATTGAGCTCACATTAGATCAAAATACACACAATACAATAATGATCATAATGTTTTTCCATAAAGAATAATAAAAAAGTAATAAAGAAAGAAAGGAACGATTACTATTATCTCAAAAAAAAAAAAAAAAAAAGCTGTCAGCAAAGGCAATGAACTATAAAGAATTAATCATATAGGCCTAGTCTAAAGTGTGAACACAATTCATTTTCTCATTTTCATTTGTTTCCCAATTCACGTAAGTTTTGTGTTGGTTTTTATTGTGCTGTAATTTTTCTGTGGATTAACGACACCTTATTTGTTCACGCTAAAACAGGTGGATCGGTTTTCTTTTACAATTTCGTACGGCGCTTCAATTAACGATCTAAAATGAAATCCAATCTTCCCCCAATCTCTCTAGTCACTGTGCCAGGGATAGCTGAACCTATTAAAGCCTTTATTCAGGAACAGTTTTTGTAGCTTTAGATTTGATAAGATTTAAAAAGATTAGCATTTTATTGCAAAATTACTCTGTTCTTACAGATGGTCATTGTCAATGGAACTACATCAGCCATGTATATGTTAGCCCACTGTTTGGCAGATCCAGGAGGTAATTTGTTTTTCTTCTGTTTTACATCATGTAAGTCTTAAATAAAAAGAAGATGTATTTGGATGTAATCAAGAAACTTATGAGCTGAACTTTAGTAAGCGTGCTTTAGGAAAACGAACTGATTTTCTAAACGTACAAATTTACTTTAAAATTCAACTCAATGGAAATTTCTCGAAGGCGAAGTCGAACAATACTTCGTTATTTGATAAGAATACTGTACATATTTATTACAACGGATAGTAGAAACATCCGGAAATGATACAAGTACCCTTCAAAGCAGACATCTTTATAGAAAAATCACTGTCCTCTGATACGCGTAAAGGGTAAGAATTAGCCAGATGACCGTATCATAGAATTATAGATAAAGAAAACAATAATTTTCAGGTAAACTTGGTAACTAACAAGAAAAGGTTCTAATTGTATTAGTGCCATTTGATTAGCGTAAGTAAGTTGATTAATACTAAATTTGTTGAAGTATTAGAACCCTTAGGTAATTTTAAGATATTTGTCTGACAGTATAATGCATCCTAATAGTATAGTATGCGAATTATCTGTCACGGATAAATAAAACATTTTAGCGTGCGATTTGTGTAGCATGAAGCACGAGCAACGTCAAGTGGTTGAGACAGTATTTCGTCAATTCTTTATTTGTACAGATATTGGAGGAGTTAGATGAAATCGAGTGGGTGGATGAATTTATTAATAAATGATTAAATTGATTTTCATGGAATAAAATACGGCATCGAAATGTATATTCTATGAATGGTGAAGAAGAAATGATGGGACAGCACCGTTTTCGAACTGATGAAAAAAAACGGTGAGTTTCTTTAAATTAATAAACTATCAAAGTGTGGAATGGGTAGAAACAAAGTATTTTCATGCAAATGATTTGTTTTTGGGAATCTTCACAAAGTCTTTAGAAGTTTAGAAAATGCCCTAGTTTAGTGCTTGTAAAACTTAAGATTTATGGCAGATTGACAGGTAGATCTATTTTTCATTAGACCTGTCATTTATCATCTTCTCCTTTCTTTGTTGAAACCAGTGAATGAAACACAACGAACGCTTCATTAGCTACAGCGACACAAATGTTGTGAATCTACTGTTTTCCCCGAATCTTTGGCGGCAGGGGATGGCAGATGATCTTGAGGGCTACGGTAAAGAAAAGTCGCAGTAGACAACAAAGGACAACCGACATACGGGTGTAGGGTTACTCAACTTCCAATGTAGAATGGATGGAAGAAGCTCACTTAATGATCTTAGTTGTATTAACTAATTCTGATACGAGCTTAAATTTGATTAAGGAAACCAGATGTTCGAACGTTGCATTTGCTTTTGGTTGAATTAAGGCTAACGAAAGGTTATGTGGTTGCATCCATAGAGAAGTGTGATATGAAGGAGTATTATAATCGCTTAGTTTATATTCGCAACCGTATAGGAGCGTTAGTCGATTAACGTAGTTAGGATCGACGGCAATCATGAAAAAGATTTTATTTCGTTTAGAGTAGTTTATGGACACAATCGTGAAATATTGATTGGAGCAACAAGCATCTAACATAGAAACGATGGAGTTAACCTACGTTAGGATAATTTGGATTAACAATGAGAATGTTGAGGAACGTGAAAAAAAACAAACAAAAAAAAAATAACCTCTACAACGTCATTTGGAAATAGTTAACAATTGTTTCGGAAGGGATTGGACGCAGTAGATGTTAGATGGCTACTTGATTGCAAAAGTGATCCGTAATTGATTGGATTTTTATTTAATTCATTTTAATCTATTAACTTTGCGGATTTAGCCTGTTCTGAAGTAAAAAAACAAAACAAAAATAAACCTGACATAATAATAAGCAACGCTCATTGTGACGCTTCCGGTGCGTCACACTAAGAAGCTACTGAGATTAATGAAGCTTGAAATTCGTTGAGCGTAAGCGGCCAGGGCCACAGCTAGCTAATCTCAATGATAACGATAATCTCAATGATTTTCAGTATTGAAAATTTTAGATGTAAACAGTATCATTGTTTTAAGGTAACTCGAAATTTCCTTGCTATTATTGTTAAAAAAAATACCATCCTTCCTTTTTGTTCTTTAGATGTTTTTCTGAGTCCTACTCCAGTTTATGGTCGAATCAATTCCGATTTATTGGGTCGATCTCACGTGGAATTGTGGCCCATTCCTTTAACTAGCGAAGTAAGTTAACAGTTTCAGTTACGTAGTTTTTACTATTCTTTAGTTAATAAAAAGAAGGCACTAACTATATATCCTTCAGTTCTTTTCTTTAAACTTTTCAGATGGACATTCATGATGAAAAACCTTTCCAATTGACGGTTCGTCGACTGGAACGTGCTGTACAAGCAGCAAAAGAAAAGGTCAGAAAGAAATAACAGTCAAATCTCATTTACACATTTGTGAACTTGTGATGTGCTTGTTTTAATTTACACGATAAAGTTTTCTGGTATTTAGTACTTAGGTTAACTATAAATACATTTTACTCATTTGTGTTAATGTATAAACAGAATCAACATAGTAAGATTTTTATACAAGTACAATCTAGAAGACTTTCCTTTGCCTTTTAATTTTAGGGTAAAACAGTCAAAGGAATTATCTTGGTAAATCCGCAGAATCCATTGGGAGATATGTATCCACTAATACTCTTAATGAATATCTTGGAATTTTGCAAACAGTAAGTATAGTTTCAGGTGCTACTTTTTCATTCTCAAGTTATTACACTATTAAATCTCAATGTCAGTAAAAGTAAAATGTTAATTGAACTCTTTCACAATACATAATACGACAAATAATAGAGAGTTACAGTATAAATAGAACGAGTATTTCATCAGTATTTCAAGTCAATACATTACTTCATAATATGTTATCTAACAAAATAAAAACTATTTTAACATCCCTTAATCCTAACGAAAATCAATTCTTTTTCCAGACATCAACTTCACGTGATATTCGATGAAATCTATGCCTTATCCATATTCCGGAAGGCAGACGGTGATTTCCACAGTGTCCTAGGAATACCTTTCTATCCTGACCCTAAAAGGATTCACGTTGTTTGGGGACTAAGTAAAGTAAGTGCATTGAAATTCAAAGATAGCTTCCTTGAAAAAATTGAAAAAAGAAAACAAAATAATCCCCAAGTCTACAATCGTTTGTTTGTTTGTTTTAAGGATTTCTCTTTGGCAAGTCTAAGAGTTGGAATCATTTACAGTTTCAATCCAGAAGTAGTTGGAGCTTTGTGTAGAACAAGTGCCTTTCATACAGTATCATCACTCACTCAATATATCATGATGAATTTCTTAAAAGACAGAGGTAAGAACTGGGTTTTTTTTTTCTTTTTAAGTTTCTCATAATTAAAATCTCCTCCAAAGAAAAAACTGAGGAGCTAAAACAAAAAACAAAAAAATCAGAGAATACATCTCATGTTATTAATCAGGTATTGTACTGTCCATGCCAGATCACGTAGACACTTAGCAGAACAATGAACCAACTTTTTCTATTTGTTCGGTCGTATCCTAAATGAATCTCGTACTTACTACAACATCCGACTCAGACGTGAAATTCATTCGCATTCCAGAGACTGTTCCGCTTTTCGTTTCTTTTCCAGACGAGTTATTTACAGTTCAGATCATGAAAGAAGAGCTTTTGTTGACGTAATTTCCTTATAGATTGATGTTTCCAGGACTTAACAGCGCCATCTATTGTTAAAATCCGTAACTGAATCTTAGAGACATTACGAAAACATTCTGGTTTTGTATTGTCTACAGTTACTAATACGTAATAATAATTAAATTGAAATAATTACAAACGTTCCACACTATTCCCCTTGCTTGGCTATGCAAAGTTTGTCCTTTCTTGGTCACGCTTATGCGATCAAAAAACGACGCCATTTTGGACTGACTGCTCGGAGTTCAAGTTGATGACGTCAAGACTGGTGACGTTTGTTCCAGACAAAATCGATCGCTACGTAATGACCATATATGGCAAACCCTTCTTTTTTTGCAAAATACTAAAATAGCTTTTCCGCTTTTCAGTTGGAACTATTTCGTGGCATCTGCGAATAGACCGTAGTCTATTCTCTTATAGTGTAAGAGAAGAGAAGGCGACAGAAGTTGTTTTATTGTGTCCTCCTCATTTTCTCTTGCACTTATCGGAAGCCAAAGCGGAGTTATTTTATTCTTTCTTTTTAACCACTCCACTGCGTTTTGTAACCTGTGCTTTTTAATTTTAATCCCTGATCTTATCCATTTGATTTTTGTTGTAGACTGGTGTGACAGAATCTATTTCCCAACCAACAGTCATCGATTAGCCATAGCCCATGATTTCGCCTGTGGACGACTGAGGAGGATGGGAGTCTCAGTGCGATCCTGTTATGCTGGTTTTGTTCTGTGGGCTGACTTTAGAAAAGTAAGTCATTTTTCAGTTACTAAACATACGTAAGTAATATACAAGCAAAAAGAAGAATACAGATTTTTGTCTCATTAAGGAAATATATGTTATTATAAGATTAGTGTTGTTTCATTGAAATAATATCAATTGATCCACTTCTTCCACTGTTAGGGTTCCGCTAAAACTCATGGAATAAACAAACTTTAATTGATTGCTTGATTTATTGCAAAACAGGATCAAGTTAGAAATCTTGTTTATACATTCATACGTACATCAAAGGGACAACTGTGCCACAGAAGACCCAAAGGTTCTGTATGAGACATTAATCCTCATTAAAAGTAGAAGAATAATTATTGATCTACGAAAAGAAACCAGAGGCTCTACAAAAGGCCAATAAAGAAAGAAAGAGGAATGGATTTATCATCTCCACAGAATTAAAAGGAATCTCAGTAATTAATAACCTCTTTCATCGACGAACCCAGAAAGGGAGGACCACTCCCTTAGAGTTATCACTATCGTCATCACTTTTAATTTTTTAAATTTTTAACGCTTGAGAAGGGAGTCTAAGTCATTAGGACTCCGAAACGTACGTTGTGTCAACAGTTTTTATATTCATTAATTTTTTTTTATCCGTTATTCATGTTTTTTTGATACATGAATAGTGCTGAAATAGTGGGCTTTCTCATTAAAAGAACTGTCCAAGATATTCCCATCTGAATTAGTCAGGACAGGACAGTGGCATAAGACGTTTCAGGTTGAATTCTGCACTTGCGGTGTACAGCTACTTGACCTCGAGTCCCAGCAAGTGCAAATGTCTTTAAAGATGACAATGATCTGTAAAAAGCCCTGTTATTATGTGATAATGCTTGCTGCTAAGATTGACAAGTGATCTAGCAACACATTGGTCACACAGGAACAGATTAGCCTTCTTTCCAACTCTTATTCTTTACTCTTTTCCAGTAAGTTTACCGTTAGTGAATTGCAATATCCTTTATAAGCTTTTCTGGCTTTAAATGCTTTCGGGTAAGTGGATATCTTCTAAAGCTCACTCCATTAAGGATAGTACATTATTTCTCTATAATTTTTAATTATTCCGGAAATGAATTTTCAGTGATTGATATTCCGGAGGGCGAATGAAATAACGAAATCCTATTAAGAGAGAGTGGAACTTTTAACAAAATAGTTCTGTTTTGGGGAAGATAAGAGATATTCTGAAAAGGCCGTAAACCTAATGATAGCCTGTGAAATTGGATTTATCGGTATCAACTATTGTTGTACCATTAATGAAGTCGTTATAGGGAAATGCACTATTTTTGCAAAACTTTAAAAAGAAATTAGAGAATGCCTGCTGTATATTTTTGGCAAATAATTTTCGAATTGTTTTGTCCCAAAATATCGACTATAAAGTGTTAAAATTGCAAATTTCCAGAATCTACATATCGTTCTACTTTTCATAAGCTCAGAGCAGTTGTTTTAGCGTTTCTCCAAGAATGATAATAATAATAAAGGTTCAAATCTCTACACTTCCAATTAATATATTATCCAACAGATTTTCTTCTTTTAATATAATTTTGTAAGTTTTTAATGCGTTTTTGTACCTGATCTGCAATATATGATTTATTATGGTATGTTTAAGTTGTACTTCTCCTGCGTCTGACTATCAAAACAATTATGAAATTCATACTTTTTTAATGAAGACTTATGGAAAGTGACGAAGTAAGAGAAGAAATAACAAATCTGAAAATGAGATTCATTCAAATTAGAAAAAAACAATCCCAAATATTTCATTTAAAGGCAAGTCCTGACAATTAGAAGAGAATTTAACATTCTTCTCTTTTTTGTAATACCACAAGAAATAACCCTGATATATCACAGGGTGAATCCAAAACGTGGGTCAAAAACTGAGCCATAGGTTCTACTCATGAAAACAAACAAAAACGTTCCTATAAACGTGGATCCTGAAATCAATAGTTTTCGACAAAAACTCATTTGTGTTAAGACTCTTATAACTAGGGCAAGGCATTTAATGACCTATAATTTGCTAATAAATGACAAATAAAAAATGCATTTATGACCTAAAAATAGTAAAAAAATGACAGAAAAATAAAAAAAAAAATGACCAATGAAATACAGGGTCCACTAGAAAAATGTATACACACTTTAAAGAACAAAAGCTATTTATTGTGTGTTTGTTTTACTTGTAAATACTGATCACAGGTGTAGTACTGTCTTCAGTTAAGCACATGTTTACTTTAGATGGTCAAAATGTTCGCCGTTGGGTCCAGACACATGACGCAACGACGAACGGTCGCCGCAGCTACGGCGATCAGTGTTTGAATGGAGATCGCGACAGATGCCTGTAGTTTTGCCCACAGTCGCCAGATCTAACCCCTATGGACTTTTACTTGTGGGGAACTGTGAAAGATCAGGTCTATCGACAGAAGCCGCGCACGGTGGAGGATCTTCGCGGGAAATTACAGCGGCATCTGCCGCCATCTCCATTGAAACATTGACCGATGTAGCTGCGGCGACCGTTCGTCGTTGTGTTTGGACGCCAACGGCGAACATTTTGAACATCTAAAGTATGCATGTGCTTAACTGAAGACAGTACTACACTTGTGATCAGTATTTAGATGTAAAACAAACCCATAATAAATAGTTTTTGTTCTTTAAAGTGCGTATACATTTTTCTGGCGGACCCTGTATTTGAATTTATTACATTAAACCTTTTTTTTTTACCTTTTTTAACTTTGACCAAAATAATACTGAATAATAATTACAATCTCAAAAGTATAATAAAATGCCATTGCCTTCCAAAAACTACTAAAATTGCTAAAAATGATTTAACAATTGCCAAAAAATGACCTATCTCTAAAACATGCCGAAAAATGCAAAAAAAAAAGGCTGTAACGAATTGCCTTTATTTAACCAATTATTTAATGTTACATTTCCATTTATGTGCGAGCCATGTTTCAACCTTTCATAGAAAAAAGATGCAAATCATCAAATGCCTTGCCCTAATTATAACTATATAATCTTTACTACATTTTTCTCGAAAACTATTCATTTCTGGATCCATTAGTTGTTTGATTTTGGTTTACAATACCGTTTATTAAGACATTCGTTCCCTATTTTGCTTATTTGTGGTTGATTTTATGAATATTTGCAATACGTTTTCTCCATCATACTGTGCCAAAAAAAAACCCAAACAAAACCAGAAACAAACACACCTACATTGAATAATGATACACGACGTTTTTCTCAAAAACTATTGACCCACCTTTTTGGAATCACCCTGTATATCATCAGTAAAACAAAAAGATAAATAAAAAAAAAATCAAAATTCAGAGATTTAAAAATAAATAAACTGAGAACATTATAATTTAATTGTACTTTTGAACTGTAGTTGCAAAGTTACTTCAAATACGTTCTACTGAAACTCTTAGCCCAGTCTAAGATGTTTTTGTGACGTGATTGAAAGTAACTTAGAATTTAAACATATACAGAAACATTACTTTAAAATGTCATTCACTTTAGAATTTATGTTTATTTAGTTAAATAGTTTCGCACTGTTACTATGCATGTGCTTCATTTCTTGTTTTTAAAGACGTAAGATCCATAGTAGTAATTTGTTTATTTTTTTTTTTTTTTAAATAGTTCCTCCGTCCACTTACTTTTGAGAAAGAAAAAGAATTAAGTAGGAAGCTGTTGGAGGCAGGTGTCTACATTGTTCCAGGAGAGGTTTTGCTTTGCAATGAACCAGGATGGTTTCGAATTACTTTTGCGTTGCAACAAGACTATTTGGAAGCAGGTTAGTACGATTCAAATTATACAAGTGTTTAAACACGTTTGAAAAAAAAATACATTTACATTGTAAGGAAAATAACAAAAAATAAATAAATAAAACAACAACAGCAATAAGTACCCACTTTTGTAAGTGGAACCTTAATGAGAAAAATTAAAAGATAGTACTAGTATGCAAAAACTTCTTCAAGTGTTTGTTAAATGTAATAATCTTGTTTTTTTCCCAATTACTGTACACTAAAATCTTTATATTATTTCTTCAAATATGTAAAACATCTTCTTTCTTCTTCTAATATATTTTTATTGCCAATAATATTTCGTTCCCTTATACAGGAAACTTCATCAGGCTTTCCAAAAAAAACTTTCCTTCTTTCTCTACAACAGAATCCGTGAATGATCTATCTAAAACAAAACTTTTTACAATAAAACACGTACAATTCAAAATATCTGTGTCAATACAACAATTTACAAGGATATTTTGAAGAATTTTTTGAAGTTTTTTTCTTGTCCTCAGTTTCAACCTGATGAACCTTCCTGTAAATGGGAACGAAATATTGTTGGCAAATAACAGAAGATGGTAGAAGAAGAAGTATGTTTTACTACTGTCACTAAGATATGCTTTACGGTTTCACAGGTTTCCGATTGGTGTCAGCATTATCACACATGACACTAATCACATGGTTCTGTAACCATCCATTTATAGCGAGGAACAATCTCACATAATGGATGTGTGACACCGTTAAATTATTCCTTGCTACATATAACTGAAACTAAAACTGAAATTTAAAATTTCACAAGGAAATAAGAGCCTGTTTTATAAAAATAAAAGAAAAAAAATCTGCTCTATAATTACTTCTATGTTCTACTCCTGTTCACGAGTTTGATATTCTTCTTCTATAAGCATGTTATTTAATCAGTGTACTCCGAAAGAATCAAGATAATCATCTATCAAATGGATGATTTTTAATCTTCAGCATCAGGACCTAATTCTGGAAAGACTGCGGGCCTTAACGTATCAGTCTAATCTCGTTTCTTAAGAAGAAGCCATATCTTTTAATAAAATTGCAGTCTTCTGCATCCACTCTCACCTTTTCATATGCACATGAAGATTTTACGATTACTCAGGACGAGGAATCTTCAAGACACCAAACTACGACTGAAGTAAGGACTCGTCGGTTAAGAAAATACGGTATGGTTCACTCGGTGTATTCTCAATTTCTGTCTCTGCTGGTTTTAGGACAGAAATGTAGTCTCTGATGAAAATTACTCCATGCTGTCCACCAATAACTGAAGTCATCAATTCCACAGTCACTAACAACTTATTCATTCATTTTCTTATTATAATAGCGCTTTATTTTATGTTAAATTTTAACTTATCCGATAAGAATTTACACTAACTTAAGATTCAGCAATCATTTCGGTGGGTGTCAAAAATTATACCCACAGACATTTATTTACGGATTTATCTTCATTTTCAATATACTGAAGGATGAAAGTCTTTCCAATGTTTTCCAGTTCTTTCGGTCGGAAGCTTTTCTCTTCCAATCGAATCCATCAAAACTTTTAAATTTTAATATCTACTTTGTGGATGCTTTCTCAGCCTCCTTTCATTCTTCTGAACAGTTTCGAATTTCTGTTGACCCATCTATTATCATTACGTCTTGCTACATGGCCATTCCAATTCCGTTTGAGCTTTTTTATTATGATAATCATATCAGACACTGTGGATTGGTCTCTCGTTTGCATCTTTCCGTGCTTCGCTGAGTTGTCTGTAGTCTCTGAATTGCTTTCCTGGTTTACGTCCATGTCTCCGCCCCATATGTCTAGAACTGATAATGTACATTGGTTATAAACATTTCTCTTTAACTACAGCGTCATGCTCCTTTCAATTTTGCAGTATTTCAGACGAAGGCATTCCATGCAACTCCACGATTAATTTCCGACAGAATGCTTCCATCCATACTAATTCTTATATCCAAGATTTACACGGCTAAAGTTCCTCTAATTTAGAATTTAAGTTGTTCATATTAATAAACCCACATTAAACATAATCTTTGTTTCCTGTGAGTTTAGCTTTAATTCAACTTTTAAAGATTTCATTGGCAAGTTCTTGTATCATCGATTGCAATTCCATAGCATTTTAAGACAACTCTATCATCTGCAAACCGAAGATGGCTTAAGTAGTGACCATTAATATTGATGCCTCTTTTTTTCCCAGTCTAGTTTTTTCAATACTTCCTGAAATACTGCTGTAAATAGTTTAGGAGAGATTGTATCCTCCTGTCTGGTACCTTTTCCTAACCTGGTTTTTCCTGTGGAAACGAATTATTGTCTTTCACTTGACTTGATTTCCTCTTTCAATACGAGACACATTCTTAAAATCATTTAACCGAAGTCTTTACTATTTCCGTATAAATTGCTATGTAATTTTTCAATACGTTTAATAATTTCCTCACGATTTCTAATAGTGATGCCACCTTCATTTCTTAGAGGCGTCATTAACTTCTTAAGAGTCATAAAGAAAATATTCTCTTTTATCGGCAAATTTAAGTAACTTACTTCCTCGTTCATTTCCTATCCACATCTACCAACTCAACTTCGTCTTTCTGTTGTTTATCAATTATTTTTATTGAAATCCCCCCCCCCCATAATAATTCTTAACTGTTCTTATCTTTCTCATTAACCTTTTATAATTTTTCATAAAAATTTTCAATTTCTCCCTTGGGAATGACGTGGTTGGAGCATAAACTTGAATTATCTTAAGCTGACATCTCTTTGATAATTGTAAAACAAGTGTTGCCACTCTATCTGATTCACTGTCAATTGACATATTATTTTTAGCTGTTTATTAATTAGAAAACCAACTCCATTGTTTCTTCCATTTTTTGTACCTCTATAGTAGAACAAGGAGATGTTCGCTCCTTTAGTTTCAACAATTCTTCTCCTTTCCTTCTCACTTTTTACACTAAGTCCCACGACATCCCATTTGATGTTGTTAAGCTCGTCCTCCAGGAAATGCTTTCATTTTTCTTCACTCGAAAGCGTTCGACATCATCGAATGACAGCCTCGTCCTGTAACCTGGTGATTCTTTGCATCTTCTGAGTTCAAGTAGCGCTGGTCCTGTCGTGGTCAGGGATTTTCCTGCCTCGGGGAATAAGGGCCTTGGTTTGTTGTTTGAATACATAGTAAGAAACTTGCAGGTGTTGGCTGTTGCTCACCACTCTGGCCAGTTCGTGTTGGTGAGTAGCCCATCCCAGTTCCACCATGTTTTCACACGGCTACTAACAGCTGTACCGCATGGAGTAGGGAACGAACACTAGGCTATTGTCCCAGTCGGTTCCTATATGCCTTAGAAAGGAATTAAAGGGTCTCCTCCCAGTTAACAAAGCCATTATGCAGCCATTAACCCAGCCGTTTATAAACAACCTTGAATTGTAGAGTCTGTTTTTGGAAGCAACATATAAATTATATTTCCCCAGATAAATTTTTGCTAGGTGGTTCATTACTTTCTACTTATAAATTTAAGTAGAAAAGCAGAAATTCCTCATATTATCTCATGTAAATGGCTTTATTCTTTACTCGTTTCAAAAAAACAAACAAATAAATAAAACAAAACAAAACATCAGCTTATAATTTAGTGGCTATCATCATAGTCTCTTGCACGTGAGAAATTGTATCTACTGAAAGGAGAACCGTGTCTTTTGTTTTTTTCTTTCTTTCTTGAAATTAACTATACGGTTTCCTCTCTTTTAATAATAAGAAATGTTTGTGGAGGAGGGGTAACGTATTCTTTAACTAATGGTAGAATTCATACTGTAATGTATATCTCATGATCAAAGTAGAATACACCAAAACAGAATGATAAATTTTATAATTATACAGGGTGGCCGGGATGTTCCCGTACCCCTTAATATAATAACAACATAATGGGTGGTACGGGAACTTCCCGGTCACCCTGTATATAATTGAAACTGTAGGATATTAAACTTTAGTTTCAATTCAGCATATGGATTGTATTGCTCTCAGCTGCCAAACGTGTGTTTCTATATTGCGTGACAGTTCCATCCCTTCGTATCCATGATTCACTCACTGTTCATGAGTGTACGTTTCTTTTATTTTATAAATCCGTGTTGATTTGAAATATTTGTAAGAATCCAAACACAAATTTTCGGTGATTTTTATTAATTTATTGAAAATTTGCTATTGTTTTTAATTCCCTTCAAGATGATTTAAATAACATAAAACAAAGTGGGAAATAAACAATAAAATGAAAGTTAATTGCAATAAAACAAAAATTACGATAATCAAAAATAAGAATAAAATCGTAAATAAAGATTATTATTTTTTACTATAACTGCAGCAAGTTGCATCTCAACGCTAAGGATATCTCAACGCAACAGTTCCAATTGCAACAAAATTGAGTTCGTACCACAACAAAAATATCTGGGACTTTATCTGGATGACAAATTTACTTGGGAAGATATTAACAGTTGAATTGTCGCCAACACACCTTACAATGAAACTTTAAAACTATATACATATTAAAAACACAAGTACTTTCAAAGCGGTCTACACTTCGTTGTTAAGCGAGTGAGAATGAGAGTTACATAATACGAAGCCCAGTGGGTCATATGAAATGGGAGGAACCATTTTCACACTTGAAATTTTATTTTTTCACGTTCACCCCTTAATTCAATTCAATTCAATTCAATTCAATTCAATTTATTGCCAATAAAAT
>JAFIDM010000004.1:26008837-26027346 GCA_023159025.1 Thereuonema tuberculata | reverse complement strand
TAATATTCCCGTAAGAAATTATTCTATTAATAAAAAGAAATCAAGTTGTTGTTTTTTTTAATCGCAATGAGAGACAGCAAATCAACTAATCTCTTACCAGTAGTTATTACTTTTAAAAGCTAAATCTAAATAGCTAATTTCAAATCTGAAATCTGAACTGAAAAATAAAAAGAATAAATATGAACTTAGAAGGAATAGGGAAATTCCAAATAGTTAAAGAATAAAGAAAAAATTAAATAAACATCCCGAACTAAAGCAAATATCGTCTATTTATTTCCCATTACCGGAATAGAAGAATAGAATAGAATAATAAATGTATATAAATATTTAGGTATTCACATAAACAATAACTTCACATGGACAAATCATTATATACAAATTACAAAAAAACTAAACACTTTTACTTACATGTTTCACCACATTAAAAACTTATTTCCACTCAAACAAAAAATTATTATTTACAAGGCTTTCGTTGACTCTCTATTAAACTACGGACTATCTTGTTGGATACATATCACCAAGACAGAAATGAAAAACATTGAAAGGCTTTTAAAGAAAATATTTAATTTAATCTTTTCAAAATATAATACTCTAAACGAACATCAGAAACGTCAATTAAGAATCAAACACAACATTTTATTACCAAAACAAAAAATTACCTATACACTATTAATAAAAAACTTTTATAATGTAAATAATAAAATAAAGACAGTTCCTAACATAACAAATACTCGTAGCAAACTACAGAATATATTAAAGTATGAAAATCCAAACAATAATTACGGCCTTAGAAACAATAACAGGATTTTAATGAAACTGTTCAGCCAGTTAGATCCTGAGATATATAATGTAAAAAATATCGGAAAATTAAAAAATCTTCTAATAGAAAAAATAATCAACGAAAAAATAATTTGGAACATATAAATGAAAAAGCTAAAGAAACTATATCTTTATATCTTGTTTTATTTTATATCTTATTCATGTTGCTTTTGTTATTTTTACATAATATTTTAATTCACTCTGATTATGTACTGGTCTTATTTGTCATATATTTTTACTCCACTCTAATTATGTACTGTTCTAATTTTTGTTTGTAATATTTTTACAAAAGATTTTTTTGTAATATTTTTACTTAATGTATTCTTTATTATCTATCATACTTAACTACTCTCAGCACCTACATCACAGGTACGTGAGTTTACCTAGTAGGACTGTAATGTTTAAATTTGCAAGAAATAAATAAATAAAAAAAAAAATAAATAACAATAATCCAGGCTTTTTTCCCTTTAACTTTAGTTGATCTCATCTAACTTATTCCATTTGTTTAAATGCCTTTGTATCACGATTGCATTGTAGATCAGGTTGCCTTTCTGTTTTTACCATTAGTTTATACTTTTTTTTAACGAAAAAGTTATAGTTTTTAGCTGAAGCTGAAATAAATCATGTTTAAGCCTATTTCCTAGGAATGCAACATTCATCGGATCACTCAGTCTGTGTTCGTGAATGGACTAATTTTTGAACGACTGGATGGTTCTTCTTGAAAATTGGTCTGCATTTTCGAAGAGTAGGGACGATCTAATCATTTATAATTGAAATCTTTTGAAAATATGAGTTTTTACAGAGAAATTAGAATGAGAAGGCGACAAAAATTCCCATAGAAAAGCATTCTAAATAATGGCTTTCTTTCTATTTCTATTAGTATATTATTGCCTTATACAGGGTGTATCTGAAATTTGCTACCAAACTTAAAGGTTGTATGCAATCATGCAAAACAACGAATAAATGTCATATAAACATGGGTCTGGAAATGCATTATTCCAAGAGGAAACGATACGGAGGTGTTGGCCTTTACGTCATATCCTAGAGTCCTTAAATTGCTCCTCAGTAATCATGAAATGGCCTGCTCGTTCCCTTTATTTAAACCATCTGGACTTTTTCGTACGGGATTATCTTAAAGCATTTAGCGCGCACCTGCGAAAATCAGCCACGCTGAGAGGGAAGAAGTTCATTAGAGAACCCTCTGTTTGCTGGAGGCTCGAAAAGCAGCTCGGAAAATAAAACAGGATTCATCCAGAGAAGTTGAGAACAGGGAGTTCTCACAATAGAAGGCGATCATTATACTGATTGAGGCAGGCAGTAAAAGGGTTCTCTAATGAACTTCTCCCCTCTCAGCGTAGCTGATTTTAGCAGATGTGCGCTTAACCTTTGTGTACACCACACCGGTTCCTTACGCCCCACGCATTTATTCATTGTTTTGCTTGATTCAAAACAACCTTTAAGTTTGACAGCACATTTCAAGTACACCCTGTATAGTGGAAGTTAACCATTCAGATACGGGAAAAATGTGTAATGTCCTTATTCAGTAAATATTGTAATTTGACTGTAAATGTAAGCTTTCGTTTTTGTGTTTTCGAAATAAAGAAAAAAATTTAAAGAAATTTTAAGAAATTACATATTAAAGAAATTCAGCACAGATTGCTTACACTGTGAATGAGAAAAATAATCAAGCTTATACGAGGGAAGTAAGAAAGGAAAATTCCCAACTTATCTACATCTTTAATACTTTATTTTTACTGAAATACTTTCATGTTTAAAAAAAATACATCCTTATAGTATTTTTCAGCATTGTCGCCCTCTCTATTGAGGCATTTGTTTAGACGGGAAATCCATGAATCGAAGCCTTGTGGGTGAAGATGGGAAGCTACTCACGAAATCATGTTTACACTTCATGCTTGATATCATCATCATCATCATCATCTGATTGGAATCGCCACTAATTTACTACACCATTTTTGCACATGCTGCACACTCTAGGCCATAAACAGCTTCAAGTTCATGATGAATTTGAATCTGTGCTGTCCCTTTTGTTCAAAAAACCGAATAACGGATCTCATTTCTTCTTGTGTCCACTCAGAGACTGCAGTAGCCATTGTTGAACTACCTAGTTTGGCTTGATTAGTGGCTACATCTGATGTCCAATGTTTGAACTTCCTTATGAGCTAAGAGCAATCCCCCTGTGTGCACTGTGTTGTGGCATTTAAATAGGGAATCCTACTTTCTGAGTTCTCCTCTTACTAGTTGATTCCACTAAATCCAAATATATAAGAACAATGAAGAGCCTTGGAGTTCCTTACATACCCTCGTTTTTATTTACCAATTGCCTTGAAGACTAAAGAATAATCACTGTTAAATGAGTTCTGTTTGAAATACATTTAAACGGGTTCCTCACGGCAGGTAAAAAGGAAAGAAATAACGATCAGGTGCCAAAAGTCAAGTAAATGGTGGTTTCTGTTTTCACAAGAACCCCATTTGTGTAGCCTAATGGAAAGTTTTGACCTTCATCTGTGAATTCAGTAATAGCAAAATATTATAGAGCTCTTGCTAATATACCTACAATTAAACTTTCATCGTCATTTTGAGTTATAGTGTTCAGAACTTATTTCGAATTGCAATTGAATCTAAGCTTTTTTTAATCCCATTTTGCTTTAAAAGGCAATAAAACAAACGATAACAACGTAAAACCAAGCTTAAGTGTCTACGTAACTACTCTAACAGCCGTGTCGGCGTGGTTTAGTGGCTTAGACGGCGGTCTCCCACGAGGCTGACACGCCGGCACGCCGGCACCTGGGTTCGAATCCCGATATCGGCTTGGACTTTTACTTTCTTTCCTGTGTTTGTCTTCTTCTACTCTTTCTCTTCTTCCTCCGTCTATGGCAATTGAAGAATTGCGAAATTTAAAAAAACTGGACAGCAACAATTTCAGCATTTCTGACCTTTGTAGGGTGACAGCGAGAAATCCAGAAGGATAAAAGCTCACGGTGGGTGTGCCCACGGCCCTGCGCCCAATAAAAAAAAACAAAAAACAAGGAAATATCTCAAAAGAAAATATAAAGTTTTGTCAATATAAATTACATAAACAAATAATTGAGATTTATTTTTTTTTCTCTTTCTCTTTTTAGGGAATTGTTAACATGGGATCAAGTGAAAACCATTTATCCTCTGATATGCTCGAAAAAAAGGTAAAATATTTGATTAATTTCACCAGGAGAATTAAAAGAATTAAGTTTCTAACTTAGAACAAACGTGATCATACAAAAAAGAAATAATAATTATATTAGTTGACTTATTTATATTTTTCTTGGTTTTTTGTTCTCAGTTGAGTAAGTTGCAGCAGAAGCCATATTCTACGCTGTCTACATGCTCTGTACTTATATTGTGGTGAAATAGTTCGGCCTCGTTCGTAAAAATAAGAGTAGACTGAAACTGGGCTGGATCTAAAACTCAAACTTTTTATTAAAGTGAAATCAGGGGTTTAAATGGGTTTATGTGCAACGAAAGGGATTGGTTGGTGCGCTTTAACATTTCATTGGGGAATTTAAATGACATGTGATTAACAACTGGATTTTAAGTGAAGTTTTGAATTAAAGGGAACTATGGGAACGCACCGACCGTAAGAATTTAAAGATAAACAAACAGAATTTGACCGTTAACGGTAGAATTTGACATTTACAATAGATTAAATTATGATTGATCAAGACAATTAAAATATAAAATAGTAAATAGGATAAAATAGAATAATTGGAGTAAAATACAAACATAGCTATAAAAAAACCATCACAATATTCATTATAAATCTTTATTTTCTCTTTATTAGATCAGAGAAACTTTTCATTTTGACAGGGAGATGGTGTATTACTCAAATTTCCGAGGCGTATACAAGTAAGTCATTTTAAAGTTACTTGTAAAATGTTGTAATAAAGAAAGATTCATATTACAAACATGTAAGAATATCGTATTTTGTCACAGGAAGGGTAGATCTTATAATCCTATAACCTATGATCCTATAATCATAAACTATCTCTCCCTTGGTAATCAAATACTGAATCCAAGTATTTTTGTTTTGTTTTTTTTACTACAAATAACCTTCAGTGAGTATTCTATTACTTCAGATGAATTTATAATCACTGCAACTCTTGTTAGTGGATAGTAAATCTCGTTTTCAGGTGAAAAGTCTCTGTAAAGCCATTTCTCATAAATTTCATGGGAATTATTGATCAGATTACAACATCAATTAGTCAGAAACTTATACAAATTCTTTACAAAACAGTCAGATTTCTCGTGGTGAACTCTGGTAATAATCAACACATATCATAGTAAGAATGTTGTTCCATAAAACGAAATAAGACAAATATAAACTTCTCTATGACAGGAATATAAATAACTGAATTAATTACACCATTTGCATTTACTTTTTTAAATATTTATTTTTATAAATATTTTGAAGATACCAATGAATCCCTTTCTCAAATTGTTAACCTCCATTTTGGGGTCTTGGGATTTTTCTTTCAGTGGAAATTGACAGCACGAGAGAAGAAGCTGTGCTGAGAGATCACACTTAATTCCAAATCAAATCTGAAACTCCAAAGCTAATTAATTTAAATCTGGACAGTTTGTAATTTAATTAATTCAAAATTCTATTATTAAAAACTAACTTAAAGTACCCGGTGGGGTGGGGAGTTCTGGTTCTCTCCTCCAATTGTTACAGAAAAATATTTGGATAGTTCCCATTGTCGCCAGCAGGTCTATTATGTGGCGCTATTTCACCCCTTTTTACTCCCTTGGGGTTGTTAATCGGGTTCCAAGGTGGCCTATAGTTTCCGCAGGTTAGAAGAGAGTACCAATGCAAAATTTGGTTCCAATCAGTCAAACGGTGTAAAATTATATAGAGAACAAACAGACTTTGACTTTTATATATATAATAAAATTCATATATTTTTTTTTACTTAATTGTAATTCGGATGAAACGCCTTAGCAAATATAGCATTTTACGAAATACTTATTATATATTATTTTATATAATTAAGCAAAAGAAAAAATAAATGTAACAACCCGGATATTTGATTAAAGCATACATAGTTTTTACATGTTCTGAATTTACTGTTTTTATTAAAATTAAAATTGTATGCATATATTGGCCTTCACTTCTTTCTTTTTTTTTTTCTATGTATAGAAAGAATAAATGTTATATTATTATTTTTATATTCTTTCTGTAATTCGATAAACTTTGTATTTTTAGTGTTAGAAAAATTATTGCCGAATTTCTAACAGACAAATTAAAAGCTTCCTCCAAACTAAATCCAGATAATGTAAGTATGAATAAATTTTATTTTTCAATGGTTAAAGGGACTAAAGTAGTGCGTAAAAATTAGTCTTTAAAATAAATAAATAATTATAAATCTGGATAACGAATTCAAATTCTTGACAATAATAATAACAATTAATGTTCTAATATTTAAACAAAATATGTAGGTAGATACCAAAAATGATACAAGATACATTCTCTTCTTATCGTTGCTATATTTCACAGTTTTATTTCTTTTAACTGCTTCCTCAGGCCTTCTTACAAACAGAAAAAACTCTTCGTAAAGCATAATAAAGAATCTGGTAACAATACAGGAATGTTAATAACATCATGATTAACTTTACAATTTGTTGCTTAACAACATTGCTAATTTTTTACAATTGATTTTGCGTATGTTTAATGAAACTTTTACATTATTGAAAGTTTTTACAATTGGTTTTAAATTTTTCAAGAACTGTTTGGGTAACTTCTATCCCTTTTTGTTTGTTAAAACACTTAAAGCTGTTTATAACACACGCTTCTAAGATAAACCTGGTTTCTTTATTATAAATATTTTTATACATTATCTGTACAATCGGATCAGGGTTATGTTTTAACATTATACAGTGATGGGCCCAATCGGAAACTTCTGGGTGGTTATTGCCGAAAGCACTTACGTGTTCTTTTACACGTTCCTCCAATCTCCTCCCTGTGTTCCCGAAATAGATCCCATTACAAATCCTACACTTTTAAACTATATAACCGCCATAGTATCCATTAACTTATCTATTTCTTCTTCTTTTTTTACATATTAAAGATCCCAAACTCTTATTTGCTACTCTCACAATCGAAACTCATTTGATTTACAAATCGTATTCACCTGTTTAGAAATTTTGACATTATACGGTATTCGAATGATATTTTTTAATTTTTATTTTTTTGGACTTTCTTTTATTCTCTTTTGGAAATAATCTCTACAAACTCTATCTACTAATTTTGTAAGACACTCATGTTCAGTGTAGTTTTTGTTTGAATTCTTTTATCTTTTAATCCATTTATTTTCATCTAAAGTGTTTTTGGTTATTCTTTTTATGTTATTCATGATTACTGCTTTTTTTTGTGGACCAATTGTGCGTTGAATTATAGTTTAACATCACATTATAATTCATTACAGAAGTGAAATGAACAAATCAATTTTGAGACTTCATGATAGCTATGAGATATTGGATAATTAAAATAGAGCTAAATTATGGTCTATTAGAATACAACAGTTTCCCTTATGAAATAATTTATTACTTCTTTTAAGTTCAAGTAATACCCATAAAGAAATGTATTTATTAGCTTATTTTGTTTCATCACAGATGGCGATTGTCAGTGGACTCACTTCCGCTTTCGATATTTTATCGCACTGTTTAGCCGATCCAGGAGGTAAGTTAAGTAATTACTGTTCGTTTTCAAAAGAGAGACCCGCCTGTCGCGGACGATTCTACTCCGCAGAGAGGTGATACGTTGAGATGGGCACTTTCCTAAGACCTGTTTTTCTTTTAGTATCTGTTATTTTTGCAGTAGTATTTATTCTTGCAATAGTATTTATTCTCTCGAAAAGCGCAAATAGAACGAAGCTACTAGTAAACTAACACTGATAAAAAGTAAATATCCCATCTTTATTTATCCTCACCCTTATTTTGATGAAATCGAAGGAGACCTGACGCATGCGCAAAAGGTTCTCGTAAACAAAAACGAACATTTTTTTTTATTTATCTTTAATCCTTTAAGGACCGAATTAACATAGAGCTGAAAATGAATAATTATTACATTAAATATTTAAAGTATTAATGAAATGTTGTTAAATTCTATTTTTTAAATCATTATAACGTTAATAATTATCATTATACAGCATGCGGAAAAAAGGCGATTTACGTTTAAAAAATGTGTTATCTCGTAAACTAATCGGCATACTAGTGTCTTTCAACTATTCAGTGTATCGATAAATTAGTCAGCTACGTAAATATGTAAGTTTCGTACGTTGTTACGATGGGAACTTAAAAGACGGATTTTGAAAATTCTAAAAGTTCCAACTTTCAACCCGAAAATGAAAAATTCTGTAACTTTTGATCCGACGTTTGAAACTTCATAATTTACGAATGGTTTTTGTTCTCTTAACAAGACGATATTCAGAGAACCAAAAAGATGCTCAAATGTGTAAAATTAAAAAAAAAATTTATCTGTAATATTTCTAATTTTTTATTTAAAAATAGTAATATGGGGTTCAAAATGAATATTTTTAAAAGTACTACGTAACGGTACTACATTTCGGCATTAAGTATGGAGTAATAAAAAAATGGAAGTTAGAGATTCCAAATGGCATCATTGGGCCTTAAAGGGTACTGTTTATTTTGAAATGTCACTTTACTTTTAATATGATCTATCCATTGCTGATATCAAAATGCGATAATAGGATCGACATTAATAATCACTGGCTTCATATATATAGTTGAATTGCAATTCCCCATTAATGTAACTAAAAATATCCCGAGATTCTGTAAGAGGTTTAACTATTCCAAGCATATGTAATAGGAATGCGATCCAGTGAACGTGACAAGTATTGCAACACAATTTAGCAGTCTGGTGAAACCGGAGATTACGGTACCAACGTTTTTTGAACCATTTTTTGAAGTTGTGATGTAATGGGTGTGTTTGCGCTATATTCAAAATGGCGGGAAACGTGAAGACGTAATAGTAGTGGGAAATTTGGTGACGTAATTGCTGTTAGCACTATATTAAATAGAGTGATAAAGTTTGAAGGGAAAAATTGTTTCAAAAGTTACCGATATACACATTCTGCAATGGATGTTGCCTCACTTAACCTACAGCTAATCGCCACAAACAGTTCGGTCTATAACTGCTCGACCTCACAAGAAGCCAATTTTCTTTGAAGGCTAATTGTTTTGGAGGAAATTGCTGTAGAACTTACTAAAAAAAACGCTTACCTTATTTTTCTGTGCCCGCCGTGTGTGGCTGATAAACTGTTCCAACCGACATCTTAAAGTTGGATTGGAATTGCCGACGCCACATGAATTCTGCCAGGAAAAAAACACGTGGTATTAAAAAACAAATAATTGTGTATCGTTCCGCGGAGGCGCAATTGCAAAACGGCACAGAACGATGTATCGACCCTGATTGGTGGTATCGTGTTCTCCGGTTTAGCCATCCACCGCTTCTTTTTAATCTTATATACACTAAATGTCTAAAGAAATTTAGAACTGATTTCATTTCTGTCTGCAGCAATAACGACAAGTCTTTCCACAAACAAGAAAAATCGAAACCATGTTTTTTTTTTAACGCTGTTCACCATTGAAGCGAAATAAGTTTAAAATCTTGAATCTCGTAAATCCTTTTGCCGATTTTACATCTTGGGAAATCAGTTTTAGCAAATTGCAAATATATTTGAATTTCAATGTATCATCCAATAAGATGAGAATCCCCATAAAAAACGAAATTAATAATTTTATTTAAATAATTCAATTTACTTCAATATAATTAATCTTAACTTTTGTTTAATGTAGATTCAGTTTAAAAGTAGAATATACATGAACCACATTTACTTCAAATAAAAAAAGGATGAAAATTAAAAATTATTGATTCTTCCTTCCCCCTTTTTTTTTCCTCCCTAAAGATGTATTTCTAAGTCCCACTCCTATTTATGCACGAATTCATTCGGATTTAAATGAGAAATCCCAAGTCTCCTTATGGCCTGTTCCATTGACGTACGAGGTGAGATTAATAAAAACATTGTCTTTAATTTCGTTATTCTTAAAATGTAAAGAATTTTGATTACTACAAATTTATTATTTATATTTCAAATTTTTGGAGTTATCCGAGTTGATGAGAAGTGCTACCGGAAAATAAATATTCTTAAAGCTTTGAAGCACTTCTAAGAATGGAATGAGAAACGTATATACACTTTGCGATCAAATTATTATGACCACTATCCTTTTAAGTGGTTACTGTGGTCACTACAGTTGCAATACGTTGAATCATGGACTCGATGAGATTCCGGAAATCAACTGTATATATTCGGCATACTAGTGACTGCGTAGCTGGGCCGCAGTTCTCCATGGTTCATCCAAATGGCGAATGTTGATATGATTCAAAAGGTGCTGAATGGAACTCAAATCAGGTGAACAAGGAGGCCAATCCCTAAGCTGAAATCGTGTTCGATGAACTATTCGCGCACAATTCATGCGGCATGATATGTGCATTATCCTACTGGAAAAGTTAACCAGTCGTTTATCTCGAAAATTCTCACAGGCCTTTCAGGGCGACAGAGTATGATCATCTACATTGAAAGGCTCTTAAATCGCCAACTTTTCGGATTTTCACACTCTGCTTCAACACAGTGTATTTATATACAGTATATGGCAGTAGAAGTATTAGCAGATTTAATTGTGCTGTCTTTAGAGAAAATTAGTTGAGATGTCTATCCTTACAGATTATTCCATTACGTTGGGAACAGTGCGAGCATTTTTGTAAGTAACTAAGGAAGGTAAACGATTTTAAATTTAGAATCATTTTAAGCAGTTGTTCCAAACTTCATTGGCTACCGCTTTCTTGCTTCGAAGGCCACAGCCCTCTCCTACATATACACTGATCCCTATCGCTCATCAACCCTCTGACAAATTTTGAAATCCACTCATCTGAAGATAGATATATTGTATAGTTGGCAATTTACAAGTTATAAGAATTTTTCAGCCATTCGGCATAGCCTTGTGGTCAAAGCTACGACCTACCACGAGGCAGAGTCATCTGAATCTGGGTTCGAATCCCGGTACTGGAATGGATGTTTACTTCTTTTTCTGTACTTCTTTGATTCTTCTGTCTTTGCAGCCCTGAAGCCATTCCATAATGGTTTTCCGAGAAAAACAATGAAAAACCACGTCAGTAGGCTATCTATTCCCACGATATTCTATAGATTTTTCTAAGGTTCACCATGATGGGAACTCTTAAGAGATTCATAAGACTCGTATCTCCGTAACGGAGAAAGAGAGAGAGGACTTTTTCTGATACAGACAAATGAATTTCAAGCACGTTAAGTTGAATTATTGGGGAATTTAAGATCACCATACATCTCAATTAATAAAATATATGTACAATTACAACATGAGTACTTTCGAAATGTCCAACATTTCTTTGTCAAGTCACTTGACAAAGAAATATTGAACATTTCGAAAGTACTCGTATTTTAATTTTACATATATTTTATTTTTAATTGAGGTGTATGGTGACCTGAAATTCTCCAATATGACAAATAAATTACTTATTATTGATAAAGTCTACTTAATCGACACATTAAGTAAAGTTTGCCAAATATTTTTTCGAATTTATGGAACTTTTTTTATATTTTTTTAAATCAGGATGAGAAGCCATTTCAGTTAACTGTTGGTCATCTGCAACGTGCTTTCCAGGAAGCAACAGAAAATGTAAGTAAAAAAACAAACAAACTCACAAGGGAAGTGCGTGACCTCGAATGCTGAGAACCGCACGAAAATATGCTTAGAATATAAATCGCTCATCCCACAAACAGTGGTGTGAGTCATTCTAATGCAAAACTGCACGTCTTACCCCGAGAGACATTTAAATGATCACCTATTCAAGGTCCAAGAGAGGAACTGTAGTAGCACGAAGAAAAATAAAATATCGATATAATATATTGAAATATACTTATTTCAATGTCGTGACTATATTCATATATTTCCCTTCAAACACTCCAAAAGACGGCCTCCTACTGCAGGTACACTATTCACACAACTAGATTAAGTACTTGATAGTGCAGGTGCAACCTGCCACCGTCGGATGGCGCTAGCAGATAACAGCTGAGTTTTGCATGGGAAGGACTCACATCACTGTTTTGGGATGAGCGTTTTTTATTTTAAGAAAATTTTTCGTGCGGTTCTCAGCGTTCGAGGTCACGCACATCCCTTGTCAGGATATTTTTATTTACTATTCATGTAATTTATGTAATCATTCATAAAAACCTAACTCTTTCATATAATCCTTTACTGTTAATTAACTACAATTTAACCACTTTTCAATTTTACGAGAGTGAAGTACATTTTACTTTTTCTAACCACTTCTGCCATAAACACGAATCAGAAACAGACTGATTTATATTTAAAAAATATTTATTCTATCGTAGGGTAAAAGAGTTAGAGGTGTCATTCTAATAAGTCCTCATAATCCTTTGGGGGATATTTATTCAACCTCACTTCTGACAAATATCTTGGAATTTTGCGAAGTGTAAGTTATTTCATTTTATATTTTCATCTACATTCAAAAATAAAAAAGACAAACTTTCATAATTCTCATTATTGGATAATATACTAATTTATATAACACAAAAAGTGTTTAAAAAGTTTTATCTTAATGACTCAATATGTTATTTTGGATGAAATTTGTAACAATAATGATCTTAATCTGTTAGTCTTGTGAAATCTACAAGTAAACATAATCACAGCAAGTCATGGTGTAACAAATTACGACTGAAGCTCTACGAAAATTAATTCGAAGTACTAATTTGGCTATTTAAAGTTAATGGACTTCCACTTTATTTCGTTCATATAAAGAGGAAAATTATGACAGAATAACGAAGACGTAGAAGATTGGAGACGTCGTTTATATGCGAAGTTGTCTTATAAGTATGCGATGATAATGTTATGTACATCGTACATCATGAGAATTTGATTTAATTTAATAGGCTTTATATAAAGTCAACTCGGAATGAGCTCTGTCCTCTCTCATACCGAACATCAAATGCAACTGAACTGGAAACATGCGTTTAAAACGAAATCCCAATGCTATTACTGAATTTAAATCAGCGATTGGTCAGTTATCTTGATGAAATAAATGCAGACCATAGTTAAATCCTTGTTTTTGTAGACATGAGTAGGCAGTTCATCAGAACCGCAGGGGTGCCTGAAAAGAAAAATGAACAATAAAAACTAACTAATGAAAAATAAGTTAGAAAATTGATGTGCCAGCCGTTCGCTGGCCTCAATGGATTTTTTTTAAAGCATAAAAATTCAAACTTCGCATTTGAATTATTAATAAACAACAATATGAAGACCAAATTGTTTACCAATTGAACACATGAATTTTCTTACTTATTTTTCATTAGTGAGTTTTTAATGTTCATTGTTCTTTTGAGGCACCACTGCGCTTTCGATGATCATTCATTTTGTTTTACTGGTGACTGCTGATGATCGCCAAAGAGCGTGAAACAGCTGTTCCAAGATGTCACTTGGTAAACAATTTAGTCTCACCATTGATGAGTAGGTAGAGTTTGTTCAAAAGAAGAATAACAAAGTTCCTGGAAGTTTGACATTTCTATAGTTTAAGACAGAAACAAATATTCTGAATCATCGTGAAAAGGTGTGTGAAGGATGGTTAACCTTATAAAATAACGATTCCCAACAAGTTTTCCGTAATTGACTGAACAAATCTGATTAGTGTTCATCTGTATCTAAAGACAATCTCCTTTCAAAATAAATTCCTGCTCTTTAGTTTCGTTATATTTTACTTTGCCTGGAATTGATTTGCGATTAATACATTCTTGAAGTCGTTGTAAACAAATCAAGACGGTCTTGGAGGCTTGTTAGACGTATTGATGGTAAATATTCTCCTTCGAAGATAGAATTGTAGATAAGATTAAGCCGGAGTTCTTATTTGTTTATTAACTTTTTCTCTTTTATTTCAGTCATCAACTTCATGTTATTCTTGATGAAATTTTTGCCCTGAGTGTATTTCGTGAGACAGATACGAAATTCGAAAGCATCTTGAGTCTTCCAGTCCATCCTGATCCACAACGTCTTCACTTCGTTTGGGGATTCAGCAAGGTCAGTTAAAATGAAAAACAATGAATATATTTCGTTTTTATTTTGTATCTTCTCTTAAGTTTTATTAAATTATTATTTATTTTAAAGGATTTCTGTGTTGGAGGTCTTCGAATTGGCATAATCTATAGTTTCAATCCAGAGGTTGTTAGTGCTGTGTGTAAAACAACATCCTTTCATTCAGTATCAGTATTATCACAATATATGGTCATGAATCTATTAAAGGACACAGGTAAATCTTATTACAAACATTTACTTAAAGTAACATTTCAAAAACAAAATTTAATTATTAGGTCAATTTTTTTATTTGTTTATTACAAAAAAGAAGCCTTTTGTATGGTTAACTTTTAATTTGCTTTCTAAATGGGTAGTGAACTGAAAGTGAACTGATTCTTTTTTTTTTTTTATTTATAATACTTATGTACAATAGGTTGATAAGATCAACCTGAGAATAGGATTAATAACATAAAGGTAAGTCTCTTAACGGAATGTCTTCCTGATTATACACTCATTACCATTATACGACGCACCTAACGGAGTTGTCAGATTATAATGAAATTTCGTATGCAAAGACATTGGAACCACCCATGCAAATGATTAAACTTTGGTGTCCAATGAATGAATAGCGAGAGCTATAGCGCTTCGGAACTGCCACTCAGCTGGTGTATATAAGAAGCTATTCTCAATCTGATGATCAAAATTTCTGTTGCATTGCGAGTTAGGATACCTTTCAACGACTCAAAAAATGCCTCGCCGCAGGATTCGAGCTCATTATGTGCAACTGTTAGAGTTTGAAAGAGGTCGTATCATTGGATTGAAAGAGGCAGGTTGGACAAATTGGAGAATCGCTCGTCATATTGGTCGAAGTGATGCGGCGATTAGAAGATGCTGGCAGGAATGGGTGGACAATGGCAGATTTCAGCGTCATGAAGGTAGCGGTCGCCCTAGGGCCACAGCAGAGCGGGAGGATAGAGTGATTGTCAGATCAGCTGTCACAGCGCCTGAATCATCGTTATCAACCATCAGACGTGCGACCCGCACACGAGTGTCGACCATGACCATTCACAGACGGCTGAGAGAGCAACATCTACGCTCACACCGACCGCTACGCCACCTGCCACTCACGTCTGCACACCGTCGGGCCAGATTACAGTGGTGCTTGGCTCGATCCGGTTGGAATGATGCTGACTGGGGACGTATAGTGTTTAGCGACGAATCCCGCTTCCAACTGTGTTCTGACGATCGTCGCAGACGTGTATGGAGACGCCCAGGGCAGCATGCCGATCCTGCTTTCACTATTGCACGCCACACAGGCCCTCAACCAGGAGTTATGGTCTGGGGTGCCATTTCCCTTGATAGCCGGACCCCTTTGGTTGTCATTAGCGGCACACTACAGCACAGCGGTACGTCGACGACATTCTGAGAACTGTTTTGCTACCCTTCCTTTTGCAGTACCCTGGCCTTATTTTTCAGCAAGATAATGCCAGACCACATACGGCACGTGTTGCTATGACCTGTCTTGCCGCTTGTGGAACACTTCCTTGGCCAGCCAGATCCCCAGATTTCTCTCCAATCGAGCATGTCTGGGATATGATGGGAAGACGACTGCATCCACCAGGGAATGTAAATGACCTAGCCCGACAATTGGAGCAAATTTGGCAAGAAATACCGCAGGAGACCATCAGGGAGCTTTCTCACTCTATGCCACGTCGTGTGGCAGCTTGCATTCAGGGTTGAGGTGGGTCAACACCTTATTGAGCTCGTTACTTTGGAACTCTGTAACTCTGAAATAAATCATTCAATTTGTCTAAAATTTTAATCATTTTCTATTCTGTACATAATCTTCCTCTCCACCAAATTTTGTCTCCATCGAACAACTCCTTCTAGGTGCGTCATTTTTTTTGTTATTGAGTGTATATTTCAAATCTCAATTTCACAATTAGTAGTTATCATACAATGTTCAAATGTCCGATGCAATTCATCTGCCTCAATTTCCGTCTGGCTTGAACACTTGGAAACAGCAATATGGTTGAATCACCTTTTCACTCGTGAGTTCGAGTTAATACACAATGTTCTCTTCAAACGCTTGGTTTGCTGAAATAAACAACTTCAAGTAATAATATATCAACTCACACTATATCACCAATATCACTACATCACTGAAACTAAATATCTAAGTATGAATATAATCACTATTGACTTTCACTTCAATAAAGCAAACGTAAACTAAATACACTGCTGTTTGTAAAAAATGCAACACCATGAAGGAATCATCAGAATTAAATGAAATTTGCAGCAACTGTCAATTATAGGATGTTATGCAAAATAGTAAAGTTTCAGAGCCACCGCGCATGCGTGGCGTGCGCAGCGCCTTCTGAAATGATGCTGAAAGCGTATAAATAGAGGGCTGTAGTGGAACTTTTACAATAGTTAATGATTATTTGTTAGTGGCGAACGTTTAGTGAGACCCAAGAATGCCTCCACGACAGAAGAAGGAGAAATTCCAACAACTTACGGAAGGTTAACAGGGGAGACGCCAACCAACCACATCCCACACGTGCTCAATAGGCGACATATCCGGTGAATAAGCAGGCCAAGGAAGAAATTGCATGTGTTGGGCTGAACAGAAGTCTCGAACAGTCTTTGCAGTATGTGGGCGTGCATTATCCTGCTGAAAGATAGTTCCAGGGATGCCTTGAAGGAAGGGAACGACTTCGGACTGTAGCACTTCTCGGACGTACCTGTTGCTATTCAGATTACTCTCAATTGGTAGCAAATTGGATCGTCAATGATACGAAATCGCATCCCAGACCATGACTCCGGGTGTTCGGCCACTATATCGTTCGATAACGCACTCTGGAAGGCAGCATTGACCGGCATAGCGTCTAACACGAATGCGGCCATCATAGTCCCACAAATTGACGGATGATTAATCTGAAAAGACAACTTGGTGCCAATCAGCTTGTCAGGCTCTATGCTCCTGAGCCCATTGCAGACGCAGCCGTCGATGGTTTGCCGTGAAGGGGATCCTGTATAAAGGCACCCTTGAACGCAGTCCACGGTTTAGCAAACGTCGACGAATTGACGAAGCCGACATTAGTACACCTGTAGCAGAAGACCAATGTGTTGCCAACTGCCTGAAGGAAGCTGTACGGTCATTCACCGCCATGCGGAGCAGTTGTCGATCATCGTGCACTGACGTCACCTTCCGTCATCCACTGCCAGTTTTTCGAGTTGTTCGGTGCTCGTCGGTCCACTGCTTCCAAACTCGCATCACTGTGGAACTGTGCCGCTGCACACGAGCTGCTATTGCACGATAGGAAAATCCTCCTTCTCGAAGGCTGATAACCCTCCCCCATTAACCCTCCGTATATTGTTGGAATTTCTCCTTTTTCCGTCATGGAGGCATACTTGGGTCTCACTAAACGTTCGCCACTAACAAATAATCATTAACTATTGTAAACCTTCCGCTACAGCCCTCTATTTATATGCTTTCATTATCAGTTCAGAGGGCGCTGCGCACGCCACGCATGCGCGGTGGCTCTGAAACTTTACTATTTTGCATAATATCCTATAATTGAACGATTAATGGCTATTCATTTTGAATAATTCATTTGAAATTTTACTCACTGTTCCTTGTGTGCTTTCATTGAATTGACGCTGTGTTGTTCGTATCCTTTGAGTCGAATTCGGGGCTTATCGCTTCGTTCCTACAACTCGTAGAACAGTTTCCTTTGGTATGAATTTATAGCTTCAATGCATAGGTTTCTCTATATAATCCAAAATACCACTTTCTTCATCTTGAAAAATTATCTGCTTCTTCATAATCTTTTCTTAGCTTCTCTTCGCTACTTCTGAACCGCTTTTCTTCGTGTTGAATTCTCTGCTGCTTCGCAAATAGACATCTGACTTGTTTCTCTTCTGAGCAGGCGTTCTTCATATCTTCGCCACAGGTTCACTTCGGCGTTGTGTCATCGTGATGTCTTCGCTTCTTCTCTTAACGAGGCTTCATGGGATACCACTTCCCGTGACACTCTGTTTTTCAAACGAGGTGGGTTCGCTCTTTCTTTTATTAGGAATTTCCAGTGCATCACATATTTAAATTAATTATAATTTCTTCCATTATTCGTATATGAAGTTTAATTTACATTTGAAGCTTTTAAAAATTACTTACTATTTGTTCCACGAATGATGGCTTCACTATCTATAATACAGTGCTTCTCAACAAAGGCGGTGTACCTAAACAAAGATTTTGTCTAGGGGCTCGCTTTTTTTATGTAAACTAGTTCTCGAATGCTTTTATCTTTCTTTCTTTCGTTAGCTGTTATTTTTTGCCAAAAATCTGAGAATTTTTTGTTGGCCGATGTTAAGAGGTAGAGGACATGAAGCTGAAAAAATTGAGAACCACTGATATAAACTTCAATAACTCAAGTCCACATTAGACAGAGACTTACACACACACACACACACACACACACACACACACACACACACACACA
>JAFIDM010000004.1:25978063-25989160 GCA_023159025.1 Thereuonema tuberculata | reverse complement strand
ATTTTAAAGGATTTCTGTGTTGGAGGTCTTCGAATTGGCATAATCTACAGTTTCAATCCAGAGGTTGTTAGTGCTGTGTGTAAAGCAACATCCTTCCATTCAGTATCAACGTTATCCCAATATATGGTCATGAATCTATTAAAGGACACAGGTAAATCTTATTGCAAACATTTACTTAATAATTAAACTTTGTTTTTGAAATGTTACTTTAGGTCAATTTTTTTATTTGTTTATTACAAAAAAGAAGACTTTTGCATGGTTTTACTTTTAATTTCCTATCTATAACACAGTGCTTCTCAACAAAGGCGGTGTACCTAAACAAAGCTTTTGTTTAGGGTCTCGCTTTTTTTTATGTAAACTAGTTCTCAGAATGATTTTTTCTTTTTTTCTTTCGTTAGCTGGTGTTTTTTTGCCAAAAATCTGAGAAATTTTTGCTAGCCCATGTTGAGAGGGAGAGATCACGAAGCTGAAAAAAAATTGAGAACTACTAATATAAACTTCAATAACACAAGTCCACATTAGACAGAGACTTGAACACACACACACACACAAAGAGAGGGACGTTGGTCCTGAAACAAACTGAAATCTTAAATCTCCTTAAAATGTTGAGCTTCTAAGGTTGTGAAAACAACGAAGAAAGAAAAACCTACATTTATAATTCAACTAACATGCTACCGTCGCTTCGCTCCGAAAGCCTTGCATGTATAAGTAAAAGTATCAATGAATTAATCGTGGTCGGCGCCTGCAAACAATCTCCTTTGGTTGCACTCATTGTCAACCAAACCATAGCGGGAGGTTTTTCATTCAGATCTGTGGTGCCATATAGACATACAATCGTATACCACGGGAACTACTTGATCGATCGGGATGAAAAGTAGCCTATATCCTACTCCGTGTCATAGACTACCTTCATGCACAATTTCATGCAGATCCGTTGTGCCGTTGAGTCGTGATTGAATGACAAACAAACTTACAGCGTTTCCTTTTGATAATATTAGTTAGGATTAAAATATCTACTGAATATAAAAGAAAACAAACTTTCCATTAGACCTAACTGAAAAAAAAAAAGGAATTAAAACCACACTATTTACTCAATTGTTTAAATCGGATTAATTTTAATCAAAGCAAATCCATATGCAATGAATCAACTAGAAAAAGGAGTTAGTTAATAAGATAATGAGATATTAATAGAAATAGGATAGAAAATCTATTATTTAGAAATCCCTAGAGAATTTATTTTCAATTGAAATTTTGTCTCCTTCGCCGCTGATTTCTCTACAAAGGTCAATTTGAAGAAAAAAAATCAAATAAATCGTCCCTAGTCCTCGAATTTGCATTCCAAGTTTGAAGAAGATCCATCCAAGTGTTTAAAAGTTAGTAGGTACATAGACACACACACACAAATATCCTATTCTATAGTCCGACCACGATATCGTGACGATTGGGAAAACTCCTGAGCCCCATGATGTCAGCAGCACTAGCCTCTCTCAGAGGTTCCGAAGAATGTTATATTACAGCTATAAAAAAAAAAAATGAGTTTTAATGATACTATTAGTTATTGGTTGACTGCTTTCAATATAACTGTTACATTTAAGTTTTATGTACTTCTTTTAATGTATTTTTAAAGCCCTGGGTTTGAGGCTCGCTTATTTATTACTGGCTGAAAAATAGATACATCATAATCACGCGGGGTTGCCGCGTCAAGATATCGTGGTCGGACTTTAACTTCAGCAATAAGATCAAGAATAAGAAATTACTTATTACGACTGTAGAGAGGAAAACTATGTACATCGACGATTAAATAACACGAAATACCCATTTAACTAACGTAAAACATATGTTAATTTTGATTTATGGCTTAAACACATTTTTATTAATTCTCATTCATTTAAATAAAAATGAATTTACGCCGTAAATCAAAAATCAGATAGATGTGTTGCTCCCAGACAATGCATTGATTGAGATTGCTACAAATTTGTGCTACTAAAATAATTATGCATGGAATAAATGGATGAGTTAGACCTCATTTTTGCTACAACATACAAAATGCGTAATTATTTGCGGCAAATCAAATATTTTCCTCCAAACCGATCTGTATCTACCTAGAAAAGATATGATTTCAGAATCAAGGACATATTTAGGGTGTGGTTACTACCGTCTACAGTGACTACAGAGTATAGTGCGACCAACCACGAGGCTGTCCGCCATGTTTTTGCCAACTGGAGCACAAGTTTATATAGGCCACAGTAGGGATTTTTCACATTTTAACTAAATTTTTTGATTCACAGTTGTTCTACTACCTTTGATTGAATTTAATGTTAATTTGAGAAACACAGAAACATTTTTCGTAGGCTCTTAAGTCAGCGTAACCAGCCACGTGACAACCATAACCAGAGTGGTAGTAACAACAACCGCGGTTATCATTTATAGACGCACCCTTAGTATCACAGATCAAGTTTTGTATGTCTCATAATGGCTAAAGTCACTGTATGGTCTTTGCGTCCGAAGACACAAAGACCATACAGTGACTTTAATCGTGGCATCCTCAGTCAATTGATCGAAAATCTTGCAGGTTATAAATAAACAACTAAATAAATCAATGAAGAAAAATAAATAAATAAAAAATCAGAAATTTTAAATTTTAGTTCAAATTAATAACTCAAATAATTAGTAGTAAGACGAAACACACAACAATAACATAAAATTACCATATTTCTTTAATATTGAAGTTTAGAAATAAAGCAAAGAAAAAAATTATGTTCAAAATGACAAAATAATAAATTAACTCTAACGTTACTGATACATTATAATATTGGAAATTACAACAATTAAAAGTAAGAAAATCATCTTGATTAAAATTATAATATCTTAATGAAAACTTTTTGTAAAACCATTCAAGTTTTTTTTCTATTTTTTTTTTATTTCAGTCTTTCTTCTAATTTTAAGCTTGAGGTAGATTTACTCTTAAATTAAAAATTGTACTTTTGTAAGATTCTACAATTTTTGGCATAGGTAATTATCTGACATCTTTTTATATTATTTATGGATATTAAATATTATTTATAGTAATTAAATATTAATTATGGGTAAATTCCTGGTTTTTTTGCAATTCGTTTATCGAGAAAACAGTACTGCCATTTTTTTTTCTTTTTTTAATATTTCTGAAAAGAAAATTGTTATTTCACAAAAAAAAAAAAAAAAATAAAAATAAAAATAAAAGTGAATGTGATTTTGTACTAAAGCATAATTTAAAAGCGACCGATAATAATAAAAAAATTAAAAATAATAAAAGTGAGTACATTAACGTAAGGAAAAATAAAAAAAAAACATAATATAATTATGAAAATAAGGAAAACAAAAAACAAAAAAAATCCACGCGGACATTGAAAAAAAAAATTAAGAAAAAAAAAGTAGATATACGGATTCGACCGACAACCTCCAGTATGCGGTTCAGAGACCTTAACCATCAAGTTATCCAATGTCAAATACACTCATTAACAAAAAAAAACGACGCACCTAGAAGGAGTTGTCCGATGGAGACAAAAATTGGTGGAGAGGAAGATTATGTACAGAATAGAAAATGATTAAACTTTCAGACAAATTGAATGATTTATTTCAGAGTTACAAAGTAGCTCGTGCTCAATAAGGTGTTGACCCACCTCTATCCTGAATGCAAGCTGCCACACGACGTGGCGTAGAGTGATAAAGCTCCCTGATGGTCTCCTACGGTATTTCTTGCCAAATTTGCTCCAATTGTCGGGCAAGGTCATCCAGATTCCCTGGTGGATGCAGTCGCCTTCCCATCATATCCAAGACATGGTCGATTGGAGAGAGATCTGGGGATCTGGCTGGCCAAGGAAGTGTTTCACAAGCTTCAGTCGTTGAAAGGTATCCTAACTCGCAATGCAACAGAAATTTTGATCATCAGATTGAGAATCGCTTCTTATATACACCTGCTGAGTGCGCAGTTCCGATGCGCTGTAGCTCTCACTATTCATTCATTGGACACCAAAGTTTAATCATTTGCATGGGCGGTCCCAATGTCTTTGCATACGAAGTTTCATTATAATCGGACAACTCCTTCTAGATGTGTCGTTTTTTTTTTGTAATGAGTGTATTTCGAACTTGGGTGGGCGTTGGCCCCTGAAAATACCCTGTTTTTAAGTTGTTTGTGTCTCTGAATACAATGGTGAAGTCCGTTTGTCGATCCAACCTTCCATTCGGGAGTTGTTAGGAATGACGGACGGACAGGACAAATGCAATAGCTACCGATTTTGTGCTATTTTTAAAAATACAGTACATATATTTAAAAATTGGATTTTTGAGAGTAGTTAGCCCAAATTGTCTTTGATGTCAAAAAAAATAAAATTGCTGTTATTTGTATTTGTTTTCCCCCTGAATTTCACAATCTACTCAACACTTATATCTCAAAACTTTGTTTTAGTGGGACAGGCCGCTTTTCAACTGAATCCTTCACATATACATTTTAGAAAGTGTTTTTAATGGTCGTTTCGTGTTACTCTTCAAAACTACGAGATCTGTATAATAATGAAACTTTTAATAACTTTATAACAATGCATGCTTTACCTCAATGCATTCTTTGAAACCTGAGTCATCGTGTGATTTTTCTTCAAAAGTAAAAAAATACTGTTTTTCTTGGAAATCCGTTGTTTTTGTGAAAGTAATAGGAGTAATAAAAAAACGCACATTACACATCCTATGGAACGCTTTTCTGAAGATTTAATTTTCCTTTTGGGAAATTCCGAGTTATTTTTTCCCAGTTCAAATTATTAATATTTAGGTAGATTTGCGAAATACGGTCGAAGGTAAATTGCCAATCGTTTGTTTAGATAATTACCCAATTTTAAATGGCCTTCTTTTTTTTTTTTTTAATTATTATTTTTCTTCCTCTATCCGACTGTTTTTGATAGACATTAATAATCGCGTATGAAATATTGTTTGCTTCATTGATGACAATATTGTGAAATCACTAGCACAATCTAGTTTTAAAAAACATAGCATCATCTCACAATGATAAATAGCTTGCAATGACACATTCATTCGTCATAGGAAAAGAGATGCTTCAATTGCCAACATCTATGTAATTTAATAACTAGCCAGGATTACCGTATTAGGCATTCAATTGGCCGATCAATTATTCCTGTCAATGTTACATTGAATAATCCTATCAACTGTTATGTCGACGGTCACAGGTTTTTATCTTCAGTACAGGGGAAAAAAACCTTTTAATGCTGTAAACCTTGTAGCATTAAAATATGTGAAATAATAATAATAATAATAATAATAATAATAACCCTCCTGGACCTCGAAAACCCTTATCCAACACTCACCCCCCCCCCCCGACACCCACACTCAGCAGCTACGTAAATCATGAGCTCGTAAGGAACTCCATGGAAGACATCACCACGAACTCAGCCAGCCTCATGTCGATATGGAAGCGTCGAACAGATGGCTAACGAGTGGTGAGTTCTTTGGGGAGACCGAAGGGTTCATGATCGCGATACAGGACCAAGTCATCCCCACACGCAACTTCAAGAAACACGTTCTACACGACGCAAACACGCACGACGACAGATGCAGGAAATACCACACTACGCATGACACGATCGTTTAATATCACACATAATATCAGGCTGTCCCCTTTTCTCCGAGACAGACTACATCCACCAACACAATCAGGTAGCGTCGATCGTTCATCAACAGCTAGCACACAAACATTCACTTATTAAGAACACGGTTCCGTACTACAAGTACATACCACAAAGTGTATTAGAGTCACATAAGCTGTACTGGGACCACCCCATTCTCACAGACAAAATGATACATCACAACAGACCTGACATCACACTTGTTGATAAGGTCAACAAATAGACCTATCTCATTGATATTTGCAGTGCCTATCAGTAAGAATATACAGTAAACTCAGTACAAGACAAGTACAGACAAGATCAGTACATACACCGATCTAGCACATGAGTTCCAGAACCGCCATTTTGTCTTTGCTGGGGAAACCGAAGGTTTGAAACTTTTACATAATAATTGAAAGTCGAAGTTTTAATTAATTGTAATAAATTCTTTTGTAATATATAATATATATAGTTGTGGTTGGACTTTACTAATTATTACAATTCTATTTAAAGTATTGTATTACGACAGATAACTAATTAATTAACCATTCGACTGTGGTTAATCAAAATTTTTTTTTCCAAAATAGTATTGAAAATAAAATATTAATATTTCAGTCAAATACAAAAAGTTCTCTTACTGGGGTAGCAGAGCATTGCTAGCTAATGCAGTAATTTAATTGAATGAAGTTGTTAGATAATAATAGTTCTTTAACACAAATGTTTATTTGTTGGTGATATGAAATTATTTATTATTATTCCCTGTGAAATAATTTCTATTAAGTTGAAGTTTATAAAAAAAAAAAAAAAAAAATAAAAGAGAAAATTTATGTTGCTCGAAAATAAATTTATTTTATTTCAATTAAAATAATGAGCAATGCTCATTGATACAAATTTAAATATGCAAATGTTTTTGATGACATGATGAGACTTGACATGTGACTGTTGAGTTGTACTGTAGTTGAGAGTAGTTCAGTTGAAGTGTGGATCTCGTTGGAGAGAGACAAATATCGTCCAATCGTTTGATCCGAGAATATGCGGGAGACTCGAATTGTCTCAATAGGGAGAGGCCAGTGATGAATCCTAATTCCCTGAAGTAACGAAGTGTTATAACTTGCGTCTACTGCAACCAAAGTAAAAATTAAGTATTATCTTCCATTGAACTCGTATTCTGAATTATATCACGGAATTGAAAAATCCTGCAAATCCCTAGAAGAAGTTGAAGTAAAGCGAAAGCTGAAATTAATTATATGCAAAGGATATTGCTTGAAGTCAGGCGAGTACATTTATTATTTGAGGGTATACGAAGTCCGAAGCAGGCGACACGGGAAGACGAGAAATAGAAGTTAATGGAAAAGGCTTTAACCCTTAGATAGCTAATATCGTTGTAATTATAAAGACGAAGTTTACATCACTAAAGTAAACTAAAATGGAACTGGAGTTATAGATACAGATTATCGCATATTGTCCGAAGAATTGAATACAGTAGTTTCGTGATAAAGAAGACGAAACGGAAATTATCGTTTACGAACATTTATTGGATACTCTAACCCATAAGAGATTATATATCTGTTGCGATGAATTCGAAAACAGCAATTGAGAATAATAGTTATAGTTATTCGAGAATTAATAGTATTGTACGTTTGAAGACGGAAGAAGACCCATTATTGCTTTGCTATGGAAAGGGAAAATTCCGAAGACCCGAAGACAACTTAAGTATCTCGAAAAGGTTGTACGGTGAAGAGATCCAAAGTCAACGGTTATTAAGAAGGCCTAAGGAAGAATTCAGATTGAATATAAGACTATTCGCTGATACTTATTCGTATTAATTCACATAAGATGAGAAGCCAACATCTTAGGTGAAAGAGAAGTCAGCATCCAAAGTGAAAGTGTTTGTGTTACGTCGAATGGTTTCAAAACGAAATCTAAGTGCTATTGAAAGTGAATTATAATTCTATTTAATGCGTATGCATCAAGAAGGCGGAGAACCTGGTTCAAGTAGGTACTTCGATGAAGACATCGAACTGTAAGTCTATTTAATCTATTATTTTATAGATGAAGATAAGAAATATAGAAATGACCCAAATAGTAATATACTTTTAATATTGCAATACGAAAGGTGATTGTGTGTTGTTAACACTTAATACAAGGGTGATATATTTGATATCTATAAGTAGAGGATTAATTGTGCAAATACTTTTACCTTGAATAATTAGTTAGCTTATCCAGAGATTAGCTTTACCCATTCACATAGGTGAAAAACCATTACTATGTATTCTCTTGGTGAATTAATTCATTGTTAGTAATTAAAGAGTATAGTTTATTTTGTATTTTATATGCAATAAGGTTAAGAGATTATTATTAATTAGTTACACTTGCACATAAGTGAAAAGCCATATTACTGAACATTTAAGTTACTTAAGCATCGTAAAGTTTGTATTGTAAAAGAGTTGATGCCTAAACTGTAAATTAACTAACAGTAAAGTGTTGTTGAAACTATATTGTCAAAGCTTAATGTTAGCAATACATTATATTGTTATAGATATATGTTTTTTCAGGAAAAGTGATCACGTTCCTATTCTACATTTTGTATATATTTATGATTCATTCATATGTTTCAGTAATTAAATTTTTACAAAATTTTTAAAAAACACCTTGCTATACTTGTGCTGTGCGCTTTGTTATTCAAGTATGCGTTCTGCTATAATCTCGCAGCATTATTCTATCACAGGATACAGTTCCATAAGTCTTCACTACTAATGTTCTAATACTGTCGTATTAATCTTCTTATAAGCACCTTGCTTTTCACCTGTATGAAACTAATTATTAAATTCGGGCAAATGAGAGGACGACTTTGACCTTCAACTACACCCATGATCTATTAATCATTCCAGGACTGAAATTGGATTAGAAGATAAAACATGGCGACTCTCGTACACAGAAAACCGTTGGAAGCCACACAAAAACGAAGTTATTGGTAACGTTACTTCTTATTTCGAAAAGGCCTTATGACATGCTTACTTATGGCACATCAGAGAAATTGTTTTCGATCGCAGTGCCGTTTTTTTTTAGATGAGACGTGGGTCAACGAATCCTATACTGTGTCTTCGTGTTGGCAATCTCAGGAATGCAATGTCGTTAAAAAACCAAACGGAAAAGATAGGAGACTGATTTTGAACGATTGAAACGAACGAATGAATAAAAATAAATTTTTGAAGTTATATTGGATGAGAAATCAGAATAGTTCAAGAAAATAAATGTCGTCTTTTTTCCGTAAACTTCAAACTCCCTAAATGTTCACTTTCCCGCCATAAACACTGACATATACAATCGATTCAAATTCTACTATTGCGACATCTGGTGGCCACGGTCGTTCTTTGGTTTGCCCGAATATAGTTCTTTAGCTTTATCACCTGTATGTAATATATTAATAGCTAATCACCTCTGTGAATTCCGCAATCTCGATATGGTTTTTCACCTGTATAAATAAATTAATTCTATTTGGTTTTTCACCTGTATGAATGATATTTATATTCGCCTTACTTTTCACCTGTGTGAAACTACGCAATTGGCTTAACCCTTGGGCGAAAATCATTTAGTTGAATAGTCGAAACTAATTTCTCTTAGTTACAATTAACGCTTACGTCACTCAACATGACGTCACAATTTTCTTCATTTACTATTATTCTCTTAACGTTCAGTTCACAAATTATCATTTAATTTCTCTTGAATTAAAATGATATTTAAATTCTCTTCAACTTTATATCTTGAATTATTCACGGAAATAATTATCACTAATAGTTCACGCTACTCGCGTCTTCTCACGATAACGAAATGTTCTCATTGGCATATTATCACTTGACTTAAGTTCCTCAACATAAATCATATTCCTAATGAATCTTGCGTTGATTAATGAATTAATCATCTCCAATAATTTCCTAAACTTGAAGTAATTCATTGAATCTATTTCACAGTTCAAATTTCTCTTCATAAGCATGTGATATTTTAACTCTTGATTCTCTTCGTAATACTTTGCGAATGAATTCTTCTGTTTGATAATCCCTCAATGGAAAATCTATATATAAGGTCTCTAATTACAGTAAATTGAGTACGTTGTATTAATCTATGTGGCTTGGAGCAGTATATGTTGCCATCTCGACAAATTCCGCCAGACATTCAAACCTCCCGCTGCCACACACAATCCAATGATGACGTCTGCTATCCTTAGCGTTTCCTACGTCACACAATACAGGTCGATTGTCACGACCTCACTCGATTAACAACGTTACTTTAACTCAAACTCAATTAATGCTTTGAAGTCACCGCGACTTCGTTAATGATAAGACGAAAGACCCGGAAGAGCATAAGACACGAAAGACTCAGATCGAGGCAAGCTTGCTTCTTTTATACAGCTTGTCTCTGACGTAATCATTACGTTGCAATATTCAAATTTTTAATCTCTTCACTTATTTTAAATATAATTAAAGCATTCAAAAAATAATATTTATTTATCACTTATAAATAAATAGTAATTTACTACAATAATAATAATATAAATAAATAAAATATGTGTGTCGTTTTGTTTTACGTGGAGGTCACTAGGTTGTCTTCGTGTTTTGTTTATCTTCAGTGACACGGAGAATAGTTGGATACAGTTAAAAATTAAGGACTTTTAAGTTCACAAAATTTCAATATTTCTTTGTTGATTGAAATTAGTTATATTTACTTCTTAAAAATAACACTAGGCCAAATATGTTGTACAACATTTCACATCGGTGGGCCCGGTAGCCGAGTGGTCAGCGCGCTTGGCTGCGGCTTGGAGGTCGCGGGTTCGATTCCCGGCCTCGGCGGAGGCGGGAATTTTTCAACGCTCCATTCTCCTCCTAACGGATCCTTGGGTCTACCCAGCCCTCTGTAGAATGGGTACCGGGTTTCTTTCCCGGGAGTTAAAGGCGGGCGGGCGTCGGGCTGACCCCCCGGCCCCAACTTCGTCCCGTTGGTCGAGCTGCGGGAGCCTGACCTCCCGCGATCCCATAGGCCAGCCATGGCCTATCGAAGGGAGAAACTTTTAACATCGGCAATTTACGTTTTAATCAACATTCCTAATATACTTCTAATACACGCTTCTAATTCATTTTTCAATTGAAAGTGAGACACAATCCCATATTTCTCTGTAGCATACAAATTACTAATATCCACAAAATTTTATTCCCAAAGTTCAATAGAAGTTATTATCAGTATTCCTACTGAAGATAACAAGCCGTTAGCGTTTAACTTATTCCGTCATTGGGAAGCTGTTGGAAAACTTGGAGGAGAGTCGTAGGCGGTTGTGTAAAGATGGTATCAGTACTGTAGAATCAGTTCAAAAAGTACGAAATGTGAATATAAACATAGGAGCTGACCAGTATCGCCCAAGAGACCTTGAACCACATCATTTCAACAGAATATCATC
>JAFIDM010000004.1:25961373-25976448 GCA_023159025.1 Thereuonema tuberculata | reverse complement strand
TTACTAACAATGTGTAGTTAATGGCAATATTAAGGTGATCATTTTTTCTAAAATGAAAAGGAGGACGCAAATCATTTGAAGAAAAAAAAATGTTATCAGGGGTATAAACGTATCTGTTCAACCAAAAACAAAAAAACCCTCTAAACCTATCTGTTCAACCAAAAAAAAAAGGTTTTACACTTCACATATCAAAAAGGAGAACATATTACTCTTCAAACATCAAAAAGGAGGACAGAATTTACAAAAGGAGGACATTTAGGAGGACACTTCTCAAGGGAGGACAGAGCTTCAAAAAGGAGGACGGTTGGTCACCTTAGCAATATTGCTTTATTGGATTTAGCCATTTCCAGAACTGAGTGGGTTTACTTCAGTTTTCCGTAAACCTATGAATATAGGTTTAACTTTGAATTTCCATTCAGCATGTCCTTCTTCATCAGCATGGCCATCAGCAGAGTATTCAAAATTTCAAGTTGTTGTAGTTTCAAGTTTCAAGAGACCAGTTGTTCATTAATGAAATGAATAAAAGCAGAATATTTCTTGTCAACGATTATCCCTACATTTCATAGATTATTATATTGCATTTTATCTTAATAGGAATTACCACCCAGTTCAGAACTACTTCCACAGCACATTAATTTTATTTCTGTTCCCTTTCACTACAAAAGATCTTACGTAACTTCGATGTTACGATGATGATGAACCTCTATGTGGGTTCGAAAGGCTCCATTTTTATGTAAATATGTTTATTTTTATAATTGTATGTATATTTATATATATTTCTGAACTCTCACATTCCGAATACAACTTGACACAAGAGAATGAAAAGTGCTGGCGGAGTAGTTTATGCTCTGCCTTGTCTCAATGCTATCTGCCGATATTTCGACAAGACGAGACAACCGTAAAAAACACGGATATCCCAGCATGCATTAGCTGTCCGCAATGAAGACCGAAATGATTTTACTTTTCTGCTTACGTTCGAATCTGGTCACATGTTAGATTTCACGAACCCTGTTATTATTTGCCATGAAATCAATGATATACTCAGCAAATGTAAGGAGTCTTATTACATATTTATGTTACAATGATGTTTTATCCGTTCAAACTATTTCCCAATACGGATTCACTAAGGATTCTAGTTTATCTTAAATATAATTTATTATTGTATTGATTTTAAGAATTCATCATTAATAATTATTGATAATACATATTATCGTAAATATATTACTGTATTGATTTTATTTTGTCAGAATCTTTTTTTTTTATTTCCTTATTTATTTATTCAATGCCTTTTACTATTTTTATGAGTGTTTTTGTAAGTTTTTTAGTTTTCTCACCCCCTTTCCTGCCGTAATGGATTTGGACGACATCAACATTAACGCAGTCACCTACAACTCCACCCTTGATCGGGTATATGATTCGTCTTTTTTTATCACATGACCACTTCCTGTTTTCATTTGGCTTTTTATTTCCGTCACTTCAATGTAATTTCCACTTGAGAAAGGGCCACTGGTGGCTTGAAAGCTTGTGTATTTTATTTTTTTTTAAATATAGTTATGATTTGTGTTGGCCTTATTTTTATTTAGTACTTATTTTACACACGTTAATTCTATCCTTAAGATTTTTTTTGTCGTTTTGTAAGTGCACGAATTTTAACTATCAAACATGACAGTGAGCGAACTTATCGAGAAAATATTAAAGGCAGAGTTTGATAATAAATTAATTATTTTTAACAATTGTCAGTCAAATCTTTGTAAGTTGTAAACATTAGCCAACATACCCAGGAGCTCCTACCATCTCCCATCAAATCTTATGAACTGAAACCTATGCAGTTCCGCCATAACCTTATGGCCAAGGCGGCGGTCCTTCCATGAGGCAGATGTATCAGAACCTGGGTTTGAAACCCGGCGTCGGCGCGAATATAACTTTCTCCTTCTGTGTTTCGTTGGTTTCCGCGGAAAGCTAGTTCGTCTCCCGTGGTGCACTCTGGCTAACGCTAAATAACAAGCAACTTTGACAACCACATCTAAAATAAATAATAGCATGTATTTGAGGAATCAGTGAGTCATCGACAATGAACAATCCATTCCACTGGTAAATATCCAAAAAATAAATATTGAACCAATACCCAAAATTTGGAAGCAAGCCCTAGAAATTTCAAGGAAATTTAAGGAAAATATACACCAAAGTTCCAAAGATGTAAGTTGTACAGGTTTTAAGTAACAGTAAGGATAAAAAATAAGTAAATCAAATACAGAAATAATCACTTTATTTATCTACTTACATATATATATATATAAAGTTAACGAACACGAAATATCATAAATTATAAAGCAGATTTGTCTCGTTTACGATTAAATGAGAATGATATATATAATTTCACAGTAAACGAGACAGATTTCAAGGGAAACAAAAACAAAACAAACAAAAAAAAAAACTTTGCCAACTTCTAGAATTTCAATAGACCAGATTCATTGCAAAGGAAATCCAGAATGCTTGCAATCCATAATTGTTCCAGAATTTCTGAAAGATTTTATAGTTCACCTCATTTAATATATTAATTAAGTTTATTTTCAATGTTTTATATCTTTAGATACAAGGAATAATGGAGTACTGAAGCAGTTATGTTAATTCTTTAAATATATCTATTATAAACAAAGAAGAAAATAATAAGTGTTAAATGCTTCCATTGGTGAGGAATTTGATGTCTTCCCGGCATTCTTTGGTGAAGTGGTATCTTTTTCCAACTCGCATCTGCATCATTAGAATCAAGATCAAAGTTCCAAGACACTGCCACACGAACGCCAGCGTGAAACTCATCATATGATGATCCGGTGCAGTGTCTTCCAGTCGCTTCATACCAGGAAATGGCGGGAAAAGGGCGAAAGCTATGGTGCCAAACCAGATGCCAGTCATAAAAGTGAAGAATGGTGGGATCATGGCTATAGGGAGGCTATTGCGATACTGCGCTTGAAGAGCATATCCTACGAAGATGCCCCCTGTTGTGATGGGTAGGAACACGTGAATGGTCTGCTCCAGCGGCGCCTGGCCGTGACCATGGAAGCCAAACACAAACATCATCGCTGCAGTGGTCACCAGATGAATGCAGAAGTCGAAATCCGGCAGCAGAGGTATGGTGCGGTAAAAAATCAGGATCTCAACAATGTAGGAGATGGCCATCAACGCCAGAAGAGAGCCGTGATGAGATAGACGAGTCTTTGGATCAACCATCATGTGGTATATTACCAGCCCGAGCAAGATTAAAATAGTGGTGATGAGTTTTACTACCGACTCTACAGGTATGTGTGGAAACCTTGTGGACGGATACCACAGGCGACTGCGAAACTCCTGACGTTTAGATTTGGCGTCGAAATAGCTGCATATGTGACAATACATCCACCAGATGGACAAGGAACTTAGCATAGCGAAGATCTGGAAGTGGCCCATAAAGGTTCCCATTTTAATAACTATGTAAAAAAAAGGAAAATAAAAATTTATTAATGAAAATACCAATTACCTCCAAAAAGCAATATAAAAAGATAAAAAAATTAAAATAAAAAGAAAATAGAAATTATTTTTAAAGTAACTTTTTTTTTAACATTGAATATAACGTTCGTTATATGAATTAGATCCTATGATATTTTGTTTTTTGTTTTTTGTTGTTTTCAAAAATTTGTCAACAATACATTTCCTTAATCGTATGTTACTTTTTGAAAATATATCTTTAACTTAACTAAAAATAAATTCTTCATCTAGGATTTTACGGGAAAAGTAAGGACCTAACACACAGATTTCCTTTAAACAAATTTTTATGCAAAATTTCAAAGATTTCAACAGACTTGTTTCGTTAAACTTCAATGTGTTTAACTTCGTCGATGTGGAGATACAGAATAAAAGACGTCAATTATATAACCATAAAAGAAATAGATGGACGGGTTGAGTGAACCCCGTAGACTTTGGGCCAATGATGTCTTCGGAAGTCTATGATGGCAGGACCAATGGAAGGATGAAGAAATCACTGCATAATCATTGTATTAAACCAATTGGTAATCCCAGGATAAACATTAGCAAACACGTGGTTGTTCACATTTCTCAATAGATAAAGGCAAATTAAATAATTTTTATCTTTACAATTTTAACTTCTTGTTGACTATTACAACTAGAATTTAAACGGAAATAAAATTTATATAAAGAAATTGACAACTTAACAGAACGTAAAGGATTTTTTTTTTTTTTTTATCAATTAAAACTTTTCAAAAAAAAATTTGTTGGACGTAATACAGGATCATAGGATAAAGGACAAACTCACATGATTGACTAAAATATTTTTCAAAGTAATTTTCATTTGAAGCTCTTTGACATCATATTTACCATTTCAAAAATCAATGCAAAAACAAATAATTATAAACAAAATTAAACGAAAATTTACATATTTAGTTCACACATACGAAACTAAAATTCTACCAAAATGAGACAAAATTTAAAATAAAATTACTAATTACATAATTGTAAATTAAAAAATTAAAAATTGAATTGAAAAAATTCTAATTACATAACATTGAAAATAAACAGTTCCAGATGCATGTTCACACATAGAAAAGCATTTTTTATCAGTTAAATCTTTGATGCCAATTGGGTACCCATATTGATATATCTGACGCATGGACACTTGATCATTATATGCATGAGGTGATTCTGAAGTAATTACGGACTCAATGCATTTCCGTAATAGATCATTTTCAGCTTTTTCCAGAATCTTTGTATTTGTTAAATCGAACATACGTCCGGTTTCTCCATATGAGACACTTGTTTTGTAATTTAGATCACATCGGTTTTTTTTGCTCTCACGTGGTCAGTCACACGGTCCTTTAATCTATGTTTTGTTTCTTCTATATACAGACATGATTGTTGGAAACATGGTATTGAGTAGATAACACATTGGAATTCCATTTTTCTGTAGTATTTGTAATTTTTTTGGTAATCTTTAAGGTTGTGTTATCGAAAGAACACGTTAAAGATATACCAATAAGATGAAGAATCCGCTGTAATGTTATAAACAAGGTCGGATGGTACACAATTGATAGAAATTTTGTTTTAGGTTGGTCACTTTCCCTTTCTACATTGTTATAAATGTCATTAAGAGTTTCTTTGAAATTTTTCCTTATGAAATGGGGAGGGTAATCATTTTTTACGAACAATTTAAAAAGCTTACATAATTCTTGTTCGAATAGATGACATCGATAGTTGAGGATAAATGCTCTTTGGACAGCCATAGTTATCACATTTTTCTTAAAAAAGGTTGGTGAATAGGATTGAAAATTCATTGTGCTGTCCGCATTAGTTGGTTTTCGATATACCGATGTTATGAAGTCAACATTGTTAATTGATATTAGAATGTCTAGGAATGCAATTTGCTCGTTTGATTCTTTTTCTATTTTAAATTTTATGTCTTCCTGAATTGAAGATAAAACCGAAAACATCAAATCAATATTATCATTGGAACTATAAACATCAAATCATCGCTATATCTCATGTAGGTCACAGGTGTTATTTGCATAGTGTGTAAAATGCATTGGGCTGTATCTTCTATGTAGATATTATGGTCCATTCAGCAATGGTGACAGACGTAGCCAATCCCTTGAAACACCCAATGTTCTGTTTGTAAATGCATTCATTGTACGAGAAGAATTGTATAGCATAGCAGTAACGAGCGATTTTAGTTTATCAAAAGTTCTTTGTTGAAAAAAGTAACACGCAAATTTGGTACGTATGTGATTCATGGCGTCTCCAACCAAACCTATTGAAATTGAAGTAAACAGTGCATCTACATCAAACGAGCACCATGAATGGGCCTCACATGGTCTTGTAGCACAAATTATTTCTTTTGCGGTTTTGCTATTTTTCACCGCATGTTTGGATCGGACGTTAAGTTTCTGCATCATTTGAAAGATATGTTTTGATGGCAGATTGATGACACACGATAATCGGTCTGATTGGATAGAGTATCGGCGTCCTTTGGTTTCTGTATTTTCGGCAAAATTCTGATAGGGTATCTTATTATCCTCATTTTTTAATTTCATAAATGGCTCATTACAAATTAGATCTTGTTTAAATAATTGTCTTGTACGTCTTCCTTTCCTTTCAATGACTTTGGCCAACTATGGACCACGAGCTAATCCTACCTGACAACGTCAGGGTGAGGCTAGGAAATTCCAGAGTGGGGACAAGATTCACATCCCGTCCTGAAATAACCCTGAGACAGTAAGTCCCAGGGGAGAAACGGACGAAACACAGAAGAAGAAAGATGAAACATCCATGCTCTCGACCGGGATTTGAACCCGGGTACCGGCACACAGGTAGACACAGCAGACCGACGCCTGAGACCGCACGACACGCCGGCACGGCTGTCGTACATCTAATGTAATTGAGAACATCTTTTTTCTCAAATAAGATGAATTCTACACCTGTTAGGTTATGCAAAAATTTTTGGGTCATAGCATTATATATAGTGTCATCCATTATCACTGGCACACTCCCTTTATCGAATTCAGTTATAATCATATTATGTTTTCTCAATTCACGAATTCCTTCTATTTCAGGCGGATTAATTTGAATCAATGATATATTCAATTTTCTATTTATTAAGTTCCAATTAGGTTATGTTGTTTTGACAGTTGAAACAACGGAATTGGAAGGTGTTTCAAAACCGTTTCAATTTTAGCAATTAAATTGTGGGTTTTGAATTGATGTGGCCAATTAAATTTCAATCCCCTAGAAATGGCAAACAGGTGGTTTTTTTTTTTTTTCCTTTAGTTAATTTGTCAATTTCTTTATATAAATTTTATTTCTGTTTAAATTCTAGATGTTGTAATAGTCAACAAGAAGTTAAAATTGTAAAGATAAAAATTATTTAATTTGCCTTTATCTATTGAGAAGTGTGACCAACCATGTGTGTTTGCTAATGTTTATCCTGGGATTACCAATTGGTTCAACACAATGTGATTTCTTCATCCTTCCATTGGTCCTGCCATCATAGACTTCCGAAGACATCATTGGCCCAAAATCTACGGGGTTCACTCAACCCCTTCATCTATTTCTTTTATGATTATATAATTGACGTCTTTTGTTCTGTATCTCCACATTGAGGAAGTTCAACACATTGAAGTTTAACGAAACATGTCTGTTGTAATCTTTGAAATTTTGCATAAAAATTTATACAAAGGAAATCTACGTTCGGTCGTTACTTTTCTAAAACTAAATTGCTAAGCTATAAATTGTTATGAAATTTGAATGATCAAAATTTTTCCTCACAAATTTCGGTAAGTTAATCAATGGGGATTTTTCCATACTCCTCCAAACGGGTCTTAGGGTCTACCCAACCCTCTATTGAATGGGTACCCGGTTTCTTTCCCGGCGGTTAAAGACGGACGGGCGTCGGGCTGATCACCCGACCTCAACTTAGTCCCGTTGGACGCGGAACGCCTGGAGCCTTACCTCCCGCGACCCCAAGGGCCACACAGGCCTGTAGTGGGCACTTTTAACTTTTTAATCAATGGAAAATAACCACAAATAATGTCAGTGGAGTCTTCCCCAAATCTTGTCAAGATTAGTCTTACGTAGTAGTCTTAAAAGAAATCAGTAAAAATAAATCATTGCACTCAGGAAATCACTGGTGACTGACGATTAAACATACTAGTTAATTACTGTAAATTGAAGAATGAAAATATGTTGGAAATGAACTACGGCCTAATCGCTCGTCTAATGTAGGACGATATTTTACTAAGATTATCAATAACAAATAAAAATTATAGACTACAAGTGTGAATGTCTGATTTTTGTAAAATGGCATTTAATTGCTGAGATTGATAATAGGACCTACCAGGGAAAAAAGAAACAATAACAGACTTGTTAAGTCGCAACTTACTATTGGAAATTCTATGTTTTTAACAAACGGACTATTTTGTCGTAGCCAGTAATAAATAAATAAACAAGAACAAATGTCAGAAAGCATTGTTCAAAGATTACTTGTTGTTGCAATCACTAAATTCAAATAAGTCTGACAGTGAGAATTATACTTTCTACGTTTCTAAATGATATTAATAGGACAAAGATGAAGTATAAAATCTTCATTCTTTTCTAACATATAAACAATTAAATCAAAAAAACTTCTATTACTAAAAACCTCTTTATCTTCAATATTTCATCTTCTTGAGCAAAAGACTTCAGGAATTACAGTTGAGGAAAAGACGTCTCAGTCTGATATTTTCCTGCTTCTATTCTTATAAGCTCTTCCAGTCTCTCCTTCAACGATCTACCGGTGCCTCCGTAGTAGACCTCTCCAGTCTCTACACTTCAAACTACAGATCACACCCATTTTTCGCTTCATGTATTCATTATATTCTCTGTTGTTCTTGATTAATTTGCTCCCTTTATAAAATATTAACTTAATATAATCGTCTCTACAGACTTTCTTATCTACTGTCTTGCCTATTGGTAATTTCATAATTTTATTAAATTTGTCATTAACTGTTTTATCTTTATTATTTAACTTCATTTCCCTGAAAAGCTCATTTATAATTTTGGTTGTGAAATTATTGGGATATTCAATATTTTCGAATATTGTTCTCATGCTGTCAATTTTTTGCTTCCATAATTATTTTTTTATCCTCAGTATATTCTATTATTCTTTTTAGGTAATTTTTAATAATTGCTTTATAGTTGTTTAATTAAAGTATAAGTACGTTTTATTATTAAAACATAGATTGTTATTTTTAAATGTTGTATTCTTAACGTTTGTGAAGAGGTAGACATTAGTCTTTTCCTCAACTATAATCCTGAAGAAATTTTTTGCTCAAAAAGACGAAATATTGAAGAAGAAGATAAAGATTTTTTTCCAGTAATAGAAGTTGTTTGATTTAATTGTATAAAGATGAAGTATTTTGATCAAAATCCTAATATATTTTGATAACTCGCTTTCTGTGAGTAAATAAGCCATTACATTGATAACAAAAGACTAACTGGGTAAATAAATATTTGATGATTTTCAAAAAATGTGACTATTTTTATTACGTAGTCAACGACGATTCATATCATGATTTAACTATTTTGTTAACTAATATTTGTACAAATTTTAAATCGAAAGGTAAAGTTTTGATCTCCCTTCGAATTATAGAAATAAAAATCAAACTTAATTATGGTATTAATAAAAATATGGTTTACAGTATTAGCGAGAAACCAATTACAACAGATTTAAACAATATCATTTCGGCAAAAGTAGTTTAATCTTTTATTTAAAAACTTTCCATTGCGGACATGTTTTACGTAAACTTATTCACATTCATCGAGTGAAATATTCACTCCAATAGGATTATTTGATTCATTTCATGGTAAATCATTATTCTTCGGGACTAATTTTTTGACCCAGTTATGAAGGGCTCTCATTGTTCGCTTTGATAAGCAAGTCAAAGTTAGATATTTCCTTCAATTCCAATACTTTTAAAAACATCTTAATTATGAAACTTAAAAAAGTGGAAATAAAATTATTCTATAAGGATTTACCTTCTGGGTGCTTTGAGTCAGTCTTTGTCCTCTAAGAAAGTTCTGGATTCGAATGTGGATTTTTTCGAATGAAGGATCGTTACCCAATGGTGATTCACAGCAACAACAGGTGGTTATGACAAAATAACATAAAAAATGCAGTACGCGTATCTATGAACATATGGGAAACAATACGAACAAAATAAACAAAAAAATAAAAAAATAAAAAATGTAGGTAATTAGTTGTTCCGTTAACCTTTAACTAAACAAGAAATGTTCTGATATATTTTCTACCCTAACCAAACTACCCTACTTATAGATACGTTAACAAGACTTAATACGGCAGTCAACTTCTCATACACGTTTGCCAATATCCTCAATGCTTAGGAAGCAATAGAAATGAGGAGGAAATTCCCACTTCATTAACGAAATCCATACCTTGTTTATTGTTTCGACTATTGTTGATATTAAAGCAAGCGGTAAAATAAATATAATGGGAGAATTTCATGTGCGTGAGATAGGCCTAATTAACAAGGTATAAAAAGGAATAAAAAAAATAAAAATTTTATACCTTGGTAAAATAAATATTTTATGTATATAACATTTATAAATCATTTTTAAAGTAGTGATTTTTTTTTTTTTTAACTGACATTTTTTTTTCTTTCTTTTTAAAATTTCGATTAAAAAAAGAGCTAAGGAGACAGGGCTATTGACTGAAACTGAACATCTTTTAAAAATAATTAATTATCAAGGAAAAAAAATATTTCCTTGTGCTACATCCTTGTAAATCAATCAGAAATAGTAAGTTATGAAAGAATTTAAAACTTTTCTTATAATCTTGTTTTTTTATGTTTGTTTGTTTAATTTTTAAATTAGTGAAAATAGTACAAGAGGAATTATCTCTGTATTTGTAATCTGTAATATTGCCGAATAAAAAATTTTAATTTTTTGTTTGCTAAAAAATATTTAAATCCGAACCCATTTACTTAACCGCCTACATTCAGTAAATGTTAATATTATCAAAGCGATTACGTGCAACTTTAAAGTGAATTAATATGCTTAATGAAACGTCGAATAAATTCATTTTTTATTGTTTCCCTTTCAGTATTTTCCTGTGGAGAATTTTTTTGTTACCTTCACAAGCATTTTTTCCACGGGAATTCATAAGAAAAAAAATTTTAAATATAAAAATTAGATAGCCTTTGGATCTGCAACTTATAATCACTGCACAGTGGTACAGGAGCACCAAAAACCTGGCCGAAACTCATTTTTCTACGTATTTGCTCTGAATGTTGATGTTTATGACCTAGAAAGGTGTTGTAATAAATAATAACGCGAATTAGCAATAAAAAACTCATTAGTTTTAAATAAAACTGAAAACAAAGTCGAAAAAAAAGAAATAGCGAAAAAGTGCAATTATTTCAGTATTTACAATTTATTCAGAATCACTGTTCCTTTTTCTTGGGGTCTCTGCGAGAGCTTTCAGAAGGAGGATGATATCTTCTGAGAGTTCCTTCCTCTTGCTACTCTGTGCCATTAGCTGCTGCAAAGTCGAAATTAAAGGATCCGAAGTGGTTAAAAGTAGCAGCATGACATTTCTCAAAGTATTCTCCCTTGAGTTCGTTCTTGCGTGATGCTCTTCATATTGTTTATGTTTTTGTTCCTCACTTCCTAAGCCCCTTAGGACATTTGGTCAAACATGTACAACAGAATTAACATTGATGGCAATAAACCGACAGTTTCGTAATGCTCTGCGTATTCCTTCATCAGGGACGGCACAAACATATAAGACATCACAACGACATGAGATGCCTTTTGTCTTATATGTTTGTGCCGTCCCTGATGAAGGAATACGCAGAGTATTCCGAAACTGTCGGTTTATTGCCATCATTGTTAATTCTCTGTTATACATGTTTGTAAGTGCGTGCGTTTCATTTATTCTCACTTCTCTTTATTTTAATACACGCACGTTAAGCCTCCTTGACATTTGGTCAATCGGCAAGAGGGCCGAAGCTATTATTCTGGCTGGTCCATGCTCCAGAATCTTGTGGATCGTAGCGGAAATAGGGTACCACAGATACAGGCTAACGTAGACTTGCTGGGTTTCTGCAATCCACGTTGCCAGTTTTTCTTCGTCCATCTCCAGGCCATATGATAAGGCCTGGAGAAGAGTTGAACATTTCCATAGTAAGCCCTCGTTGATGACCGTGATTTCTGCAACTTTTTCGTCGTTCTTGAAACATTTCCATTGTTGAATATGTCGCTTCCGTCTATCAGGCGCTTTACTTTTTCTATATTATTTTTTTTTCTCTAAGCTCATGCTGCTTTTTTTTTTTTGCCTCTCCACACACCTATCCATTTTTTTATACCCAGTTTACAGGCAAAGTGTAGAAGACACTCAACGTGAACCTTATCCATGAATATAGAGTGGATAACCCGAACTGGATATTATGTTAAAGGTTCTTGACTCCTTTCCGTAACAGCTGGTACGGGTGCAGTGTATGGTCAGCTTCCAGGAAAAAAGCCAAGGCATCATATACGCTTCAGCTTGTTTCTGTTTCCGGACTGATTCCCATGATAGACGAAATTTTTTCGCACCAGTTGTAATTTTTTTTCATCTCCTTCAAAAGTGGCTTTGTCATGCTCTCCGTCTATACGAGCTGCTATCCACGAAGTCTGCTTGCGATCTTCCGCATGACAAAGTTGGTGGATGAATTAGCATGCTGGATGAGGGCTGACTGAAGTCTTCTTGAGCGTGGAATATGGTTTCAACGTCTAACCATTTAGATTGTGCTTTCAGGAGCCATTGGTAATTTCCACTGCACTCAATTTTTTGGTAGAGCTAATTGGAGAACAAGGCGCAGTGCTGCTTGATTTCCAAGAGAGAGGATTTTCTATCAGGTGCTTTTTTTTTTTTACTTCTCTGTTCCTGCAGGAACATGATATAGTGTCCTATCTGCTGACTGAGTAATCCATATCTATAAAAATGAGAGAAACATTTCTCTGCACTTATTATAATTCACGCAAAGCTCAGTTAAACACAGACACTAACGTTTTTCCCTTTTTTAAGAAAAGGATCAAAAGTTACTTGCATTTTATCATAATACAAAGTTTGAACTTAACTATGAAAAAACAAACTCAACTTAACTTAAGCCGAATTATAATTCTATGAGAAGTTATAATAATTCAAGTAAATAACAATTTGGCTATCTTACATAGAGAAGTCACCTTATTGTAAAAACAAGAGTCAGAGACTTTAGGTTACAGCCTAATGTTGACAGTAACCAAATAAAATAGATTTATCCAAAAAAAAGAAATCGGCTGAAGTGTTTAAAAATTGATGAACCTATGCCACGAAAAACAGAAAAATCACAAATTCCAAACAGTGCGTTGCATTCGAGTAATGAGAAATCTTTTATTTTTCTTAATTTAAATGAAGCCACCCAAAAAGTCAACCTCACGTCCTCGTCGTGGGTGGCGGGCAACATCATAGGTTCTAGATAGACTTTAGATAGCTCTAGATAGATAACTACAGATGGCTAACGAGGCTCTGGTCCCCGAATCTAAGGTGTAAGGCATCGTGCCGATGGATGTATGGCACTACGGGGTAAATTAGTGTCATGAACGATCCCTGTGGGTTGCCTGGCGACACCCACAGTATTTAAGCTGCCTTGGCAGCGCCTTCTAGGCAAATATGGGGATGTCTGCCTGGTGACTGTTTATTTTCCCCAAATAAATAAAACTTATGGATAAAATTGAAAATGAAAAAAAAACCCACGTTCGAGGACCCTCAGAGGAACTCGAACGGTAATGATTCACAAGGGAGCAATGCGACCTTGGAAACCAAACAAACTGAAGAGGCAACTACTAGTAGAGACTCTCAGGAAAAGAACATCACCTCAGGTTTTCAACGCTTGAACCTGGAAAAGCGAAAGCTTTCCGGGGCTCAGCGTAAAAAACTGAAAAAACTTAGTTGGGTGTTTGTGGGATCTCCATTGAAACCACTAAAACTGCAATTGGGGACTGGGCAAGGAAACAGCAAAAAACCTATTGGAGTAATCTTCCAGGGCAGAAACACTCATAGCTCTTTATTAAAGAGCCTTTAAGGAAAAGAGCCAGGGAACTTATTAGCTTAGATAAGAACCAGACTATAATCTTAACAGGACTCTTTACAGGTCACTGTCACTTAATGAAACACCTTTTTAATTTAAAAATAGTTTCAAATCCTACTTGCAGACTATGTGGAAAAGCTGATGAAACAGCAGCACACATACTATGTGAGTGTGAAGCGCTTGCGAGCACTAGACACAAGTTGATAGGTATGGGTTCTCCCAATCCCTCAAACTATGTGACTATACCCCTGCATAAAACACTACAGATTGGTAAAATCCTAGGACTTATGCAGAATTAAGGACATTGGGATACACAATAGGCCTTTTGAGGCCGCAGTGTTAGGGACTTTATAGTACCTCCCATGTTATGTTATGTTATGTTATGTTAATTTAAATGAAAAGATCTCGAAAATTCCGTAGAGAGAGAAGCACATTTAGCCCACAAATTAAAAGAAAAATTCATAATAATAATAATAATATCTGAAGCTGTTCAACACAAAAAAATGAAATACCTGAAATTAAAATGTTAATGTTTAATTTGTTGTTAAATGAATTGCTTTGAATTTTATTATTATTTTGAAGCCTATATTTGAAGGGGCTGACGTTTGAAAAATTTATTTCAGTCATACTATTGCATAAATAAATCTATGAATGAACAATTTACGAAACACGTCGATTTGTCAAAATTTGCAATTTTTTTTGTGGCTGCTGTATGTTGTAACATTAGTTAGTTCTCCAAGCAACAAATTTCTTAACAGAGAACTGGAAAAAAAAAGACCATTCTGTAATTCGTTTTAGTAAATGGGTGCAACAAATGGGAGTCTGATCGTATAAATTTCTATATAAAAATTGAGTTTTCTCCAATTATTCTGTCAAATACTGAAATTGCAACATTCAAAAAGAATTGTCACTATTCATTAACGATAGATCAAGAGTGGATTGGTATTGTTTTTTTGTTTATGTTAGGCTGTTGAACTAACGACATAACCACTTGGAATCACAATATTCTTATACAATGCCGATTCGCCGGGATCTCTGTCTAAATTACTACAAATTACATTAATTAACTGATTTTGCACTGTGGGCGGAAAATCGTTGAATAGCATACAGCGATTAGAGCTGATGGACACTCTTAATTTTTTAAGATCAATAATTTAGTACAGTATCTCGAAGTCGAAGGGACGCTACCAAAAATTCGAGATAGAGAGTTTTCGAGATAAAGGTCATAACCAAAACATAAAAATTCACGTAAAAACACAAGATACGGAATAATATTCTAAAAATTAGAATAATTTTTATAAAAATTATAATCTTGATGGATGAGAATAAGTACAAATACCGTATGTAATGATAGTTGACAATAAGTCAAAATACAGCAATGATAATTTTAAAAGAAGTCGAAAATAATTACATTAAATTGAAAAGAATT
>JAFIDM010000004.1:25907949-25960973 GCA_023159025.1 Thereuonema tuberculata | reverse complement strand
TTTTTATTGTTTAGTTTAGCTTTTCGGGTGCCACTTTTACTCCGACGAATACATTTTTTACTTCGAAAAATATTCGACATAACAAGGTTTTGAGTGAAAACTCTTCGACGTAAGAATTAAAATTAATATTAGATGAATATATAATATCAAGGGGAAAAATAATTTTTCGACATATCAAGGTTTTCGAGATACCGAGAATATACTGTATTTTCTATTTCAGATTTAGCATTTTGTAGCAGTTCCATATTTACATGTAGCATATTGGAACAAATTAATTACACACATTATTTCAGACTAATAAGAATAATGTAGGTCCTAATTAGTAATTCCTAAGCTAAATAAAACAAAAAAAGGCAGACCAATTGAATTCTAAAAAACATATCGTCGCTGGTCGAGATTTAACGATAAATATTGAAACCGAAAAAGAAGAAATACAAAACGATGAAAAATGAAGTATATATTTCTTGTTTGAGTTAATTAAAAACATTCGTTCGCTTATTCTGATGCACTGAATAAATGAGTTTTATATAAATCAATACTTATTTTCGTAAGCAAAACATATTTATGGCAACATTATAATTATAATTTGTAATGATTCGGCAATTTCACAAAGTGTAAATTTTCCGTCTGATGGAAGTGGGTAAAGATCAAATTCTGAAGCTTTTTATTCATAGGCATCTAAAATTGGTATTGCTTATTGTGTAAAACATTAAAACACAATGTAAAACACATTGTGTAAACATTAATAGCCAAAAAAATAAAGTGTATACATTTTCTTTGAGTTGTTTTAAGTTAAATATCTACTATTAACGGGAAGCCACTTTTTCAACGAATCCCTGACAGGGAGGACGCGTTTTAGGGTAGGGGTTAATTTGTTTTTAATTTTTAATTTTCACTTTATTTTTTAATTTGAAAAAGAGAACTGACCATAGAGTCTTGAAACGTCATGATGGGATTTTTTAAATTTATTACATGTTTTTAGTTTTTTTTATCCTTTTAATAGGGGTTTCTCCAAAAGTGTCGATTTAGTTGGCTTCCCGTTAATATAGTATCCGACACGTTAAAGTATCTCACCTTCATTCTTTAAATATCTACTGTTACAGAAGTATTTATAATCCTCAATTTACTTTGGCCTAGCATCACTAAGAAAGAAAGTACTAATCGGTAAGGTTTTTATTACGTAATTAGTGATCCAGAAATTTCATGCTGCCATCATCAGGCTTAAAAAAATATTCATAACGTAAGGAATTTTTACCATTAATCTTGCTTTCGGCTGCCCATAGACACGTGCCTAGTGAGCCTATATTATAAATCTGCTACTGCGTCACTAAAACGAGTCTTCTCCAGTCAATTGTGGACTGAAAATAGAAACCGTGCTAAGTGCCAAAATCTAAGTTCTGAGAAAAAGAGCAAAACCCTTTCTGAAAACCAATACTGACTATAGTGAAAGTCTAACAATTGGCTAAAGTTTGGAGTACTTGCAGACTGAATATAATAAAGCTGGGTTTTTACCTACACTGGCCTAGACACACAGACCATATTTTAGCAATAAAATGGAAATGGATTGTTTTGGCACTTAGCTCGGTTTTTATTTACAGTCTACAATTAATATTAACAGTAGGCCTATGTGGCGGGAGATATTTAAATCTATATATCTCCCGCAACAGTTAATAGAACAGATGGAAATAAGGACAAGAAAGTTTCAATTTACTAATTAAAAATAATAAAGGCTACTAATCCATACTAGTTCAAAATTAACCTAAGACGAAATTGAAAATTCGGACAGAGAAGGACAATGTCTCCCTACCCTTCACCAAAGTATTTTGCCATCGGTTGGTTTAGAGAAGATACAGCGGCTCCTTCCATTTCCCTTCTGTCTATTGGTTGAATCCCTAAATATTTAATCGTTTTTTTCCTATGGAATTCAGATACTTTGGTTCATTTTCTTTTGTCTTTCGTGTGATGCAAGACGAACAAATTGCTTTTTTGGCTATTGTTGGTAACTGGTTCAAATTGCATTTTCATACAATTTATATATAAAAAAAAGTATTACAAAAATGTTGGTTTATAATATAAATTTTTAGTTGGCATAATAAGCATTTTAAACTTATACAAACCTCATTCCACTATATTATAATTTCAAAAGCGGTCAGGTTATGTATGCAACAAAGATGAAAATCAGTCGTTATTCAAATCAACTTATTTCTTCAGAGCCCTTTCAGTTACATTCAAATGACTGCTGTTTTTCAGCCTTGACGTTCTTAAGAAAATACAATTAATTAGAATTTTTAATTACTACTCCAAAATTAGCATTGTTAATTCCTTTTTGCAGATTATTTTCATTCTTTTAACTTTTATTTTACAGTATATCCCTTTTTTTAAATTATAATTAAAAATTGTAATTATTTTTCATCTTAATTGTATTGTAGGTTATAACTGGAGGTTTTTCCATTCTATTAAATCTGCTCTTAAAGAATTCATCCTTAGAGATACTGGATCAATCTATGTCCAATCTGTTCAATTGTGCTACCAGTCAAAGAACAGATTATGATGCCATTAATGGCAGACGTTTTGATGCATGATGTAAAATAGAGACTGCATTCCTGTAAGTTCTCATAGATGTTTTAATGTGCTAGTTTCATTGACATGGCTCCAAAATTAAATGCTTTTTGGGAAGGATATATTTAAGCCCTTTTCCAAGAAAAGTTTAGTTATACTGACATTGTAAGACAGTGTCGAAAGAATGGCATATTGCTCAGTAAGTCTGGCATCTCCAAGGTAAAACATCTGGTGCAGTGTCACAGACAGAAAATTATCAACCAGTACCCATCGGAAGTGACAATGCCTAAGCTAATGTTGATGTTATCAGGAGTTCGATGCATGGCCCTCCAGGAAAATCCTCCGACTCCACCTTGCATGATTAATAGATGTAGAATCACACAGCTGCATTGTGTTACAAAGGAGGAATGGTGTCATTCCTTTAGAAAGCTACAAAGGAGGAGTCGTCTCATATTCCCTATATCCCTACAATGGAAACACTGCAGACCAACTGTCCAATATCAAGTGCACATATTAAACAGTAGATGGTGGAAAAGGGTATTCTCTTAGCAATATACAATAATGAATTCATATGATATACCTATCAACCCTACTTACTCAAGTTCATCCAGTCTCATGCAATGTCAACAGAAAAATGGAAACAAGTTCCTTGACTATCTGAACCAATGTCTATACGTTTGATTTTTTTTATTATTATTATTATTATTATTATCTGGCCTCCACCTTCCCCATAGCCAGCCAACTCCCACCTTTTTTTTTTTTCCACTCTTATTTTTTGAACATTTTTTTTATTGGATATTCTTCACTCAGTCAAAAATATGCATACAAAGTAGACCAGTTATAATATATGTATTTCTCTAATATTAATCAAATAAATATTTATTTGTTTTTTTTCCTCTACCTATTTATCTTCTTTATGTACAAGTAATTATATATTTTAAATATATTTTTTAATATCTGTACTCTTAATACAATTATGCACAAATCTGTCCTTTCAATTGTTAGTTTAGTTTTTGCTCTAATGTATCATATCATTAGTGTTCCAGTGTCCATCCCCATCATATATGCATTGCTACAGGGAATTCAGCGGATGCCATTTGCTGACCCCCCCAATGTGACAATGGTTCAACCCAAGGTCATGTGTCCCTTCGACTCCTACTTCGAATTCTGTAACCATTGTATTAGCTCACTTGAGGAGGGGGTGTCATCCACCCCGAAAGTACTAGTGTAATTTTTATATAAATTTGTTTCAATCATCAATGTGTGGTGGCCTTAACTTCACCCTTATTATTAATATTATACACACATGTTAAACCTGCAAGCATCATACATTCCTAAATTCAAAATCTCTTTATTATAATGGGATACCGGGATATTTCATTCTGATCGCTCTCATCAACCAAAGTTACAATTGATTATTAATTCTGATTTGGCATCTTATTAAGAAACATTATAAAAAGGGAAAAAAAGAAATTTACTGTGGAATTGTTTTGCAAATATTTTCCAAAGGATTCTTCATTTATATTAGAAAACTGAGTTCTGGTGTAAATAGAAGTTAATGGATTCAAAAAAGGAAAAAGAAAAAGATCATATAAACATAAAATTTTAAAAAAAAAATAGTGTTATATGCAAGTTTATATTTCTCTATTAATAAAGCAGCAAAAATTAAAATTTTAAAGCAAAACAGAAAATTTAAAAAAAAAAGGAATATCCTAAAACTTTAGAAGCAACTCTCAGTTTACTAATAAGTTCCGGTCCAATACGTTGTTAGTTACATGTATTTTGCTTTCCTAAGGTTTTACAGTACACATCGTAACATCAAATGGTCAATACATTTTATTATAGTATGTGTACGTTATGGTTTATCATATACGATAAGCAATAAGAATAAAAAAGAAAACAATTTTTTATAGTCTGATGATCTGTAAACTTGTTTTATTTTTATTTTCTCTTTAATCTTTTTATAATGTTTGTGCTTCATATTTATTATAGTTAATATTTTCATTACATTCATTAAGATCTATCAGTTTTTAAAAGTTTATTAAATTTAAGTTTTAAAATTATGTTCATTTTACTTGTCTTATAAGTCTTATATGCAAGCAACTCTATTATAGTGAATGTTCATAAGCCAAGAGTTACCTGCAAATGTAAGAATTGAAAAAGGACATTATTTTGTTTGGAGAATCCTTTCATTGGTTAAAAATTTTTACCTTTAACTTAGGTCAGTAAATATAAAATAAGGTTTTAAATACTGACAAAAGCAACAAAGATGCAAAGAAAATAAAAAACAATGAAGTGTTTATTACATAATATACAAATGGAGGAAATTATTTACAAAATGTTGAGTTCTGAGAGAAATCTATGATAATGTAGAAAAAAAAATTGACAACTTTTAAATACTTCAATGAATTCTAAAAAATGGAATTACAAAGAATAAATGTTTCCAAAAAATACTAAGTTTATAAAAAATAATTAAGATTATAAATGATAATTAAAACTTGTACAATATCAAGTAGGATGGTAAATGGTCTAAAAATAAAGTTGTATTGTTAGTGAACTCATTAACAATACAACTAAAAATACTGGTATTTTAAGAAAATAAATTAGTTAACAGATATCAAAGAAACTTTTAAAATTATTTTCTCTTCAGCATTTGATCAAAGTAAAATTTTGAAAAATTCAAGTTATATATTGCTTGCTTAAGTAGATTTCAATTAAAATGTAAATGGAATCTTAAGTTTAATGAATTTTGTGAAAACAATTTCATATGTTATCAAGTTCAATCATTTTAATACATTGTATTATAGAAAAAAGAAGAGAATCAAGAATCTTTTTGTTTCAAAACAGCAATCAAAAAGATCACACAGAAAAAGAAAATAACGATTTTTTTTATTATTATATCATCTAGAATGTAAAAGGTAAGAGAATAGATTTGGATATAAGCTTAAGTTCAAAGAAAGAATAAGAAATGGACAAACACTTGTAGAAGGCAATAAGAAGAATGAAATTGGAAAAAAAATGTCATAAATGGAATGCTGATCTGTAACAATTAAAAGTAAATACTGCAAAACCATGTTGATTTTTTTTTTATAATTTTTCAAACTTGTTTTCAGAGGCTTTCTTTTTTGAATCTTCAGAATTGTCACTTGTTTGTCGCTAAATTTGTTTTGCCACTGCTAATATTATGGATCATAGCAGTTATTTTACGGTGCTGTTCCAATTCTTCATTTGCACTGCGATATGCCTCTTCTAATTCTCGAATGTGGGCTTCGTTTTGAAGCTGGATGCTTTCTAATTTAGAAACCTAGAGAGAAAAGACAGTTTTGAATTATTCTGAAGAAACATTTAGCAAAACAGTTGTAGACGCTATGTCTAAGAAATTTAATGAAATTTATGGATTAATGATCACATTAAGACTATTTATAAAAACAGAGAATGCTAATCAAAAAGCAGTATAAACTTTATCTGAATGAAGTGAACATAAAAGTAGAAGCTAGTTTCCTGAAACTTTAAGTAATCTGAAATATACTGTAACCACTTCTAAACTATTGGAATAAAAGGGAACACATTGAATTTGTTCTTAAATGTATATTATAGATATATACACTGATGGAAATGGAAATCAACACCTAGATTTATGCTAGGTGAATGAAAATAACAGACACTTTTGTCTACACGAGTTATTACATTGGTACCAGTTTCAATGTCACAACTCACATGATGTGGGTGCAGCATCGTATGATGACAGATGCAGCTTGTCAGCAAACATTCACCAGAGCTCCTCCTGACCTGTGTAAGACCATCGCTGGTAATGAAGCAGAAAAGGCTTTCATCCATGATAAGGGATGAAACAGAGTTCCATTCTGCCCTCCAACGGGCTATTGCACAACACCACAGAAGATAAATTGAACGGTAGGTAGGAATGAGCAGCAAACACACCACTGGATACCTCGAGTGGAGGCCAATCTCAAGTAGAGGATTCAGAACAGTTCTTGTGGCATCGCCCGGTCTCACTGCGGCTTGATTTTTCACTGATCTTCTCTCTCTCCAGTGAGCCAAGAGGGCCTGGACCCTGGTCTCCTGATAGCAGTGCCTTCCCAGGACCATTGCTACCACGTTGTACTCAGTGGAGAGTCTCGACCCATCTTCCTGCGATCTCACAAAATGAATATCCACCTTCTTGAAGGCCTACCATATGCCTTGTTCAAATTGGGTTAATTGCGATATGCGGTTTCGTTGTTGCCTTTGCAGCATTCTGTATAGTAGTAGCACCTTTTATCACAGCCTTTCACAGTGACAGATGTTTTCCATTGGCTCCACACCTGTCTAATGGAAAATTCCATTACGCATTCGCCGTGGCACTGCTTGCGCATCATGTGAATTATTACATTGATACCAGTTTCAATGTCACAACTCATGTAGACAAATTATGTGTAATTTTTATTCAGTCAGTCTTGGTATTGGGATTTTCATTTCCATCAGTGTATACAGTAATGACTCTTAACACTGCATGTAATTTCTTCCAAAAATATCAGGCACTGTTATAAACCACACTGTTTGAAATATTATAAATTCCACTAATTTTGCCTAAATAGTACAATAAAGTTTATTAGAAGCATGAAAAACTGGCCATTTTTTTTTATTTATATTTATTCAAGTCTGATTAGCATATCTGCACTTATACTTTCTGCCTCCAATTCTCCATTATAAAAGATCTGCACGAATTTTAAAAGGAAAAAAAGAAAAAAGAAAACCTCCAGTTGCTTTAAAAGTTTCAGCAGTCTTCCTCCTTTGACATTTCTTTCAACCTTATTTGGAGATTTGTGGCTTTTGTTCGGATTTCCATTTGGAATTCATCAAACCCAAATTAATAAAAGGTCATTCAATGTAATTCATTATAGAACTTCTATATCTAGTAATGGCTGATTTAGTAGTAGCAATTCCTTTACATTGAGCTTTCTTAATAATTCATACTGATAGTAGCTGACACGATTGATATGTTTCCTATGTGTTATACACTGGCTGTGCAGTCATATTTATAGTACACTACCACCTCGTTTATCCGGAGTAACTGGGACCAAAGGCAACCCGGAAAATCGAAAATCCGGATAATATGGGTAATAAGTAAAACAAATCCTTAAATAAACAGACTTACTATTTATTATGATAAAAAACTATGTTTTGTAGCTTTAACACCCTGTGACACTGTAGTAAAGCTTTCTTAAACTCGACAAAAAGCATTTTATTACCATAATTTATTGTACAATCTATGCAGGAACTGTACATTTAATCAAAATAAAAATCAAATGTTTGGCATACTTATTGTTATGTTCTTGTTATCATAGTTAAAATTATTATCTATGTGAACACTAAAAAAAAAACAAAAAAAAATGTCTACAAATCTGATCTGGATCAACGAGGGACGGATAAACGAGGTTGTAGTGTAATTACATGAAAATGGCAAATTTAAATTTTTCTTTTTGTGGAAAGTTATTAATGGCACTATAATGAAATTCATGTTGTTTGAAGTATTTATTTATTTAATCTTATGGTTTGGATTATACATACACAAATTCATAATTCATACAGCACATGTAAAAATGATTAATAAACAGTTTTTTTCCTAGCAATGCATACATATTGTCTTTGCATAAAACAAGTTTCTATCTAAATTGTAAATTGAATTTTAAATAAAAATAATATGAGGGTTGATTTTTTTAGTAGTGGCAACAATGCTATAGTGACGCCGTGCTTCGGAGTCACGCAATGTTGTTTACGCCACAGGTTAGCTACATGCGTACCGCCCCTCCGAGCAAAGGAACTCACCCTTTCCCCTCCATGCCCGTGCGCAATGACAACAAGAACATAGCAGTTGTGAACGAGCAGTCGCAGCCATTTCTGCAAGTCCGTTAATTCATGTGGAATGCATCTTGAGGCAATTTTGCACATTCTTAGATGGTCCTTCAGGGTGTGAAGCACAGTTGAAGGTGCCAGTCCTGTATCTTTAGCCAACTCACGAATCGTGGAGTTCAGATCTGTCTCCACTAACACTGACAGTCCGCACGTTTTCATCACTTACTGCTGGATGACCAGACCGAGGCATGTCTGACACATTTTCGTGTCCTTCTCTGAAGGCTTTTACCCACCTGCTACCGTTCGGAAAGGTAATGCAGATGCACCGCAGGCCTCTTGCAGTCACCCCTTGCTGACGCAGTCGTCTGTGCGGTCTCTAGCATATTCAATTTTTAACCAGCTCCTCTGTTCCTGCTTTGAAAACATTGCGACTGTATTCCACGACTGCTCTGTTCATGTTGTCACTGCACACAGGCATGGAGGGCAAAGGGCGAGTTCCTTTGCTCGGAGGGACGGTACGCATGTAGCTAACCTGTGGCATAAATGACATTGCCTGACTCCAATGCACGAAGTCACTATAGCATTGTTGCCACTGCTAAAAAATCAACCCTTCTAATAATCTGAAAATTATGCCATCATATTAAATATATACTCTAAATTCCACTAAATTTAATTACTTCATTCCATATCACTTGCTTTAGTGACCTTTTCTGTGCTGCTATCATTAATGTCGGTCGTATAATCTCTTGAAATTAATTGCCAACTTAGAATTTTTGATAGCAGATGCATAGGCTGGGACAGGAGAAATTTGGAAATAATTTATTAAATAAGAATAGATTTCAAATTCCTGAATTAAATTTTTCTTATAAATGTCAAACGCTATATTTAGAGACTAAAAGATACTTCTCCAGAACAATGGGAAGCTATAATAAAAAGCAGGGAAAATTAAGACACAGTTAAACGTAGTCTGAAAACAATGAAACAATTCACAGATATAAATAGATGGCCAATCAGGAGCTTTGGAGTAAGATAGAAATTTAGAAAAGGTAAATGATATAGAACAAGTTTCTTCGAATGCTATAAAGGTCACTGTTATTTCTATATAGGCTTCAACAGTGTTATGGAAACAATTAGCGGCAATCTAGAAAACAACCTATCTCATAACTTGAGCATTAGTAAGTGAAAAAAAAAGAAATATAGTTCAATTGCTAGATACAAATCTTACTTTATCTTTTATAGGATAAGCAAGGGCCTCAAAATTTAACACCGAATCTTAATAAAGTATGCCGGAACCAAAACTTGCAGAAATGCTTAGGACAACAAACTTTATTAGGGGCAAAAGTTATCCTTAGCTATTAAGTAAGCCAGAGCAAGTAAAGCTGAAAATGAACAATCATACCAGTGCATTGAGTTATCTATGTAACACTGAAGCTAACACAGCTGCTCAAGAAATGAAAAGAGAGGATATATAAATGATAATACAGTCGGACCCCGATTTAACGAACCCCTATTTACCGAATTTCGCGATTTAACGAATTTTTCGTTTTCCCCGATTAAAATGAAGGCAAAAACCCCTATTTAACGAATAATTAACCCCGAATTAACGAAATATTTCAACAGCCGAAAAAAATTTTTTTTTTTTATTGGTTTAGGTAAACAAACGTAAACATACTTAATACAGCAGGATATAAATGACGCTGTATTTTCTTCTCTCCATAAAGTCGAAAAAGAACTTTTTCGAGTCAGGAATCAAGGAAATTGTCAAAGATTACTCAGTACATACTTTAAAATTTCAAATTAACTAGTGCTTAATTATTTGCTGTGTTATTAACTGCTGAATAAAAAGTGTACAATTTCTAATTATGGGTGTTTTTGTATAGTTGCTTATTAGGGCTGTTCCATAAGGTTAAGTGCAGAAATTTTTTATTTTGGACCCCGATATTACGAATAAACCCCGATTTAACGAATAAAATTTTCGGTCCCGATGAATTCGTTAAATCGGGGTCCGACTGTAGTTTAAAAACCTGAGTGCCTAAACGTACAGGCAAGGGGTGCCTCTTGCTCTCTTCTGGGATTTTTGATTTTAATATCATTCATTTTTTCTTTTAACAGAACTAACTAAAATAATAGTAATATTTTATTTCACTTAAATTATTTTCTATAAATTTCAGTGTAAAGCAAAATATTTTGCCCCTCCCCCAGAAAATTTCTGTGGATGCCTCCATGTTTGAGAATGCATCCCTAAAAGAACACATGATTTATACAGGCTAGAATTTCGAAGCTTAATAAAGAAACACAGGGATTCACTGAGAAATATCCATTACCAAAAAAGCTCTCCCCCAAACCCAAAATTAAAGATAAACAAATAAAAAGAAAACCTTTATTAAAGCACTGACATGTCTGTAACTTATTATTTTGGAAAGTGATCCTTGAAAAATTTATTTTTAAATAGGCTTACATCAGAATGGACTGTTTATAATATTCTTACCTCTCCCTCAAGCCTTAGTCCTGGGTGTGCCACTGTTCCAAGTTTCATGCATTTTCGACTCATTTTTACCTCATGATCATTTTTTTTCTGTTTTGTTTTGTTTTTCCCTTAATTAATGGAAACAGTGCTATCTGAACATGCATACAAACAGGTTCTTTGAAATTCAGAATATCTAGATTTAGATATAGTAGTGAATATCTAGATTTTGGAGATAAGTTACAAATTATAATGGTTTAAGTTTTCAGCATCTAAATAGCCATTAATTGGCTATTTAGATGTTAAAAACTTTTATTTATTTACGTTTTAAGAAAAACAAAAATTTTTTAATCAAGAAGCTTACGGTACATGATAACTAAAAGTAAAAGTAGTTAAGTTAAAGTAAATAAGATTTGTGTGTCCGAAAGTACTAATTTCTATCCTTACCTCTTGTTGCGCAATTTTCTTTTCACTTTCCAGCGTGCTTACTGCATGCTGAGCTTCGTCAATGCTGTTCTTAAGATTACTTATTTCTTCAATACATTCTTGCAACTTTTTACTTTGTTTTTGATATTGCTTGTTGAGATCTAAAAATAAAATGAATGCATTTTAGGTTACAAAAATTGAAGTATTTCACATAAATTTAAATTTGTGTTTCTTCAATTTACATAGATTTTTTTATTATTATTATTATTATTATTATTTAAACGATTAGCAAAATCCCCTTTCTTCATATGAGCTACAAATGTGGACGAGAAAGAAATTGAACTTGTGAGATCACTTTGAAATTTTCCAAGTTGGTGCAAAAATCGTGTTATAGGTGCAAAGTAATGTTACATTTGAATTTTGTAACTCGAGATCCTTAAATATGAAATTACCACCCCTTTTAGGCCACGCAGTTGGCGATGTCGCTAAGACACTGGCCTCTCACCTCTGAGTACTGAGGTTCTGTTCTCATGTGGGTTTTGTTGACGGTGGCAATCTGCACTGGGCAGGTTTTCCCGGGGTTCTCCTGTTTCCCCTGCATTTCTTACACCATCCTTTCTCAGTCTCTCTCTCCATCTGTCCTTTACGTGGGATAGCACAATAGATCTTTCATGTCGTGGTGCTCAGCTGTCAAGCCATCCACGCTCCCAACATTACATTACCACCACTTTCTCCTCTTCTTCACAACCCTATCACTTCAAATCTTCCCCAGTTCATAAAAACTCATGTAATCATTGCAAATCAATATCCTGAAAACCCCATAGAAGTATCCTTCAGTAATGTTTGCCTATCTCCTAACTGCTCTCATGTTTTTACACCATAGTTCTAGTTTTTGCCTCCAGGTTATATATGTGGCATTATTATGCACAACAATATTTTAATTCCAGTTGTTCAACATTATTTTTCTAGTTCCAATTGTCACCTCCAAGTCGCCTCAAGAAAGTTGGCTTCTGTTTACACCCCTTAGGATGCCAAAATTGAAAATTCGTCGAATACGGGTCTTTTTGATTTTGGCAAAGAACACTCATATTATGTTTTGTGTTTCTAGCTCAAATCATTTCTGAGATATGCATAACCTTAAAGAAACTTCTCCCCTCTCCCCTGTTTACACTCCTTAGGGGTGGTATTTTCAAAAATTCTTTGTTACTGAGTGCCTACGCCATAAGGGAAACTCCTCTGAAAATTTCAAGTTCAAAGATTCAGCAGTTTTCGCTATGTGTTGATGAGTGAGTCAAGTCTATCAGTGGGTTTTGCCTTTAAACCGATATAGATTTCTGGAAAATGTTACAACTAATGTAACAAAATAAAGAATGAATTTTAATTAACAAAAAACATTCATGAAATTTTTCAAATTGTAGTAATGGAAAACGTAACCAAAATGTAAAAATAATTTTCATTTTTTGTTAAAACATTATGTTTTACTAGTGGCATTTCAAAAAAAAAAAAATAGTTTAACCCTCTCCTTCCTGTGTGTTTTATTAATTTTCGCAAAAATTACACTATTAACTTTTTTTCCTATTTTTGAAAATTGGTGGGAAAGAGGGTCTCAATGGAAAAAGATACAAAAATGATAGACAATTTCTTTAATTTATTTCTGAATCTGCAATATTAATTGAATTAAAATAATATTACAATAGTAACATTAACATTTTTTAACTAATATGATTATTTACATAATGTTTTTAAAAATAATTATTTGCTCTCCTCTACCCTAACCACAACATTTCAAAATACTTTTGAATAAGTGTATTTAAACTAAATCCTTAACAGGAATGAGAAAATGTATTTATTTATAATAATAACTTTATTATAAATAATAAATAAGTTATCTTTAATTGATAAACACACATATACACACACACACACATACACACACACACACACAGGGCGATTCAGAAGTCCCTATACAAACAGGTCGGGAATACAAAAACAAACTGTATTCATAGTGAATGCATGTCCACAAATGCCACTGAATGTGCTACAGGGTGCTATTTGGTAGCACATTAGTTGGGTAATGTGAACCATCATCTGAGACGGTGACTTTGTACAAGTTGACAAAGCTATTCTCTAACGCTGACAGGGCAGATATGCACCTAGCCTATGGGGCAGTGAATGGAAACGAACGATTGCTGTAAGATTGTATCGTGAACATTTCCCCAATCAAACATTTGCACCAGAGATTGTGTGAAACTGGATCATTCGACTGTCATATTATAAATATAGGGCTAATAAAGATGTTGTCTACCTTACTTGTTGTCTTTTATTTCTGAATCATCGTGTCAATTGGCATTTGCAGACATACATTCCACTATGAATACCGTTTGTTATTGTATTCCTGACGTATCATTTTTTAAGTTAAATACCTAAATTAAATCTTCATTTTAAAATAAAAGAAATTTATTTAACAAAAAAAATCTTTTCAGATTAGAATTCAAGGTACATTCTTTTTAAACTAAGTTTAAATAAATAAATTCATCATTTTACAAAAAAAAAATTCAATGTTATTTACTTACCTTTTAATTTGGAGTCTTTTTCTTTAATTTGTTTACTGAGATTTTTTCTTTCAGACTGGATTTCGTTTAATTCCTGTGTTAATCTGAAAACATTAAAATTAAATATTACACTTTTGGCAAATTAAATATTACAGTGCAAATTTACAATTTTCAAGTTGTTCCTTTTAAACTATAATACCAAGATGAATATTATCCAGGAAATTTTGAACATTCAGATGCATATTAATTAAGTTGTTTACAATTGTTGAATGGATACTATATTAATCAGGCTTCAACTGAGCAATGTAATTCAAATTTACATTAATTGCATTTCTTGCCAATGATAATGGCATACAAATGGAAGAAGTAGAAAAAGGCCAAATACTATTCTTGTAACTAATAACTTCAAGTACATTATAAGATTTTGAACAGTTTTGTGTTAGAGTATTCAATGTTGTTGAGCTCTTTGACAAGTTAATAAAAGATTTGTAGAATGTATCAGACAACTTAGACTTTGATCAAATTTAACCTTAGTAAATGATTTCCCTAACCCATTATTTCCTGTAGGCTCTTTAGTATTGCTAATCATAGTAGTTTTCAGAATGTCACTATTTGAATTTTTATTTCTGAAAGATTCTTGTTAACTTAAATAATTCAATCAATTGCTCAATCACATACCACTTCAATATTTTCTTCCTTCTAGACAAAATAGAATATTCTCATAAATACTTCATTTCCTTTAGTCGTTGTATTGATTGAAGGAAGAAAAACAATAACTTACCCATCCATTTTCTGCTTATAGGCCTCACTGTGTCTTTGTAACACAGTGTTCATCTCTTTCAAAGTAGAACTTTCTTCTTTTGAATCTTTAAGGTCCTGTTCAAATGCCTTTAGCCTATGATTATAAAATAACTGATTAGAGATATAAAACCTATCGCAAAAATGATACTGTACAGTCATGATTGTAGAAAATTCAATGGAAAGCAATGAATGCATTTTTGATTGTGGTGTGTGAATGATATTTTATTGATTTGTTCCAGTTATGAAAACAGCGTAACAGAATTCCTTCATGAATACAGTCAACTAGTGCTGATCATTCTTTTCTATATCCAATAATGAAATTGGATGAATAGAATCGGGATAAATGTAAGTAAAAAAAAATAAGAATTTGTCATTTTTTTTAAATGTAAATTCTATTACTTGTGATTAAAAATAATAGTCAAATTCCGCACTGAAGTGGATCAGGAGCTAATATTGGAACTAAATGTACAAACATAATTTAATACATTCCAGCTCTGAAGGTTGTGGAGCTATAAACCTGTATAGCTCTGGTAATTCTACATAAATCAATTCTAGAGAACCCAATTATTTGGCAGCTCACCAATCAAGGACAAAACCAAATATGTTCTTCAACAGATCCACAAAAGTAACATTGCTTCAAGATATTAACCACTCTTTAACAGGGTTCGTACAAATTTCCTTAGAAGAAAATTAAGGACTTTTAAGGACTAAAAAAACCAAAAAATAAGGACCTCTAAACACCTTTGGGGGCACGGAGCAGGAGTTCAACAACCAAAAAAAAAAAAAACGGAGTAAAAAGTAAGGAACTTTTAAAAATGGGGCATAAAAATAAGGACTTTTAAGGACTTGCAAGGACCGGTATGCACCCTGTTTAACAATGCCCGATTAATACTGTTGCATTAATCAGACAAATATTGCAAAATATTATTTTTTTACAATTGGATTTCACATACATTTATATATATATAAAAACAAATGCTACTGGAGTCCACTGATAATGAAAGAGTTAAAATGACTGAGATATGGAATGATTTGTTATGTTTTCCTATTCTCTTTTATTATCAATAAGTAACGCTTCCACTAATTTTAAACTTTTTTTTTTCCTTTTCACATTGTATTTCTGTATTGATTCCTTTTCTTTCAGTCAAAAGCAGTCAGCAGAAATATAAATGAATGGCATCCCGTAAAACCAAGTTTATTTTCTAAAATGCAAATAACATTAATTTCTACATGTATATTAATAAAGATCTGACATTAAAACCTAAAATATCCATGGTCTTTTTTGTATATAAAAAGGTACAATACCTTGATGTTAATTCTGTGTTTATTTCCTGCTGTTCTTCCATCTGTTGTTCGTAGTTTTGTAACTCCATCACAATGTTTTCTATGTCTTTTTTAAGTTCTTGTTGATGCAAGAGGGATGTTGTCGTTTGTTCTTTCGCTAATTCGCTTCGTCTCTCTGATTCTTTAAGAAGGTTCCTTAATTTTAAAGCCTATAAAATTGAATGATCATAAACTTATAATGATTTCCTAAAAAAATTACAAATGAGCGTATAGAACTTGAAATTTCAGTTATATTATACGGATGTACAAACTGTTCTTCATAAAAATGATCTGTTATTATAAATAGAATGTTTGAGATTCATTCATCACAAGCCGAGTGGTAAGAGAGAAAATACTGCATATAGATATATAAATATACTGTATATATAAATACTGCTATAGATAAACGACTGCAAAAACTGTCACAATGAAGGCTCATTGCAGCATGTTATGAATTAACGATCCTAACTCTGGTTTAAGCTATTTACATATTAAGGTCCTTCGTAGCCAATCCCAAGCCTGGATGAGAAAGGAGGAGGTAGTCTCTACAGTCGAGGCTTTCTTCAGAAGGAGTACAATGACCCTTGCAGGTACAGATAGGCAAGCATGGAAACCAGAAGGGAATTCTCTCACCTAGGGTACTTCCAATCCCTTGTTTACCTTATACCTTTCTGATTAAATTAAGCAAAGGATTATGACCAAAAGGTAACATTTGATGATGACATGGCATGGAGAAGAGGACACTCATATACTGCACATGAAATTTCAGAGGACATATGAGAAAAGAAGTTGAGTTACTGACAATGTGAAATTGTCACTCCAGGAGAGAGAAGTGGACTGGAGACGAGACAAGATCCTCTCTTCAGACAAAACCAGAGGGAGAATCCTTTTAACGGGACGAGGAATCCTTTTCGCACTTAACGGTAAGTCAGAAAGCAAATAAGTAAATATTTATTTAATAAAAAAAGAGCCCAAAGCCCAAGGTAAAGGCGATGATTTTTTTAAATTTTTAAAAATTTTTTTATGACTGCAAGCAGTTACTAAAGACTGAACATTCAGTTTACTCTGATTATATCTCAAAGTAAGATAATCCATATTGGGAGATAGGTTACCTTACAGTAATACTTAGAACCCCTATATATCCAACATTTTGGATTTCCAATGCCAAATAAATGTAAATCTCTGCTTGTGATAGAAGATTCTTCTGTTAATGTTGTGTTATTATGTAAATGCAGCAAGAAATAAAAACAGCCTTTAAAATCAAATACCTCAGCATCACTTTGAGCCCATCTGCATCTATATTGAGAAATAAGTCTATCGGACTGTTGTAGAGCTGCACTTTTAGCATCCAATAAATCCTGCATCTGTTTTTCTTTCATCTAAAATCAGAAGATATTAAAGTTAGATTTTATTAGCTTTAATTTTTTTTATGATAAGTACAATGTTTGTGCAAATAAATAAATACAAAACTCCATTACTTACTTTAAATGATTCAATCTTATGTTCATACATATCCATTATTTCTGATGCTTGCAGATCCTTCATCTAAAGAGTAATCAAAAAATATCATTAGAATTACGAAACTAACTTAGTAATATTTGAAATATTCAATACTTTTTAAGAAATCAAGATTTGAATCGAAACTCATTCTACTGTTTACCCAACCTCTCCCTTAACAAAAATATTAATTTAAGTCCAACATAAACTGAATTTGATCTTATTAATATATGAAAGCTAGAGAAGGTAACAAAAAGCACATACATCCAGTCCATTTTCCATGCGGCGAATAAGAGCCGATACAGTCGATTCTAATGCCTTATGGCGCTTAAAAGGGCTGCCGATTGTAGCCATTGCTTTTCCTGCCATCAGGCTGTTTCCTTCCTGAATAACAGTTGATGAAGAATCCACTTTATTTGCATTGCTTTTGGATAAAGATTCGGCTAAACTAAAAAGAAAAAAAAAAAATATGTTAAAAGAAATTTAAAGAATAACTTGGATAATCTCCATATACCTAATTCTTATGTTTGAATGTGATATGCTGAAGATTTTAAGTGCAAAAATATTACAAAACGCATCACTATAAAGGAAATCTAGATATTCACTTATACGAAAAAAAAAAAAAATAACTTATATAATCACTAAGTTTTTGTAATTGAACATTGTAAATGTTTACCTTCCTAAAGAAAACTTCTCCAACTTCAAAGCATATTGAATTATATTTAGTGTTTTAGAAATTCTATGTTTATCATCAGAAGACAGAGAAAATGCTAGAAATGGGACAATCTGGGGATCCTAGGAAAGAAACATATCAGAAACAGTTAAGAATCTTTTCAATTAATATTTTAAATTTGATTTGAACTCTTTCTTTTGCTCTTTTAAGTGAATTTATTTTTTCTCTATTAAATATTAAGGAAGCAAATGGAAGACACAGCACTGCACATCATAAGCAAACCATTTTAATCCTTATCAACAAACTGATATTCCACATTTATAATAAATAAAACTAGCTGGCTACCGTCACTTTGCTTCAGAAGCCTTGTATTAGTTATGCAAAAAAACAAATTATATCAAGTAAAAACCAAAACTTATATCTAAATTAAAGTTTAAATTTGAAATACATGCAATACAATATTGAAATCCAACATATTAATTAACCGTATTGTATATTTCTTCAGATCTGTGGTGCAATTTAAAACTGCACAAGTGCCATCTATCGCCAGTTTTGAGAATGTTTTAAATACACTCATTGAAAACTGCGCTAGCGCCATCTATGGACAGTTTGGGGATGTCCCATGTGTACTTCTTGTGAGATGAAAAGTAGCCTACGTCTTACTCCATATCCTAGACTAACTGCATGCAAAATTTCAGTCCGATCTGTTAAGCCATGATTGAGAAACAAACTTAGATTTTCGCTTTATAATAGTTAGGATAAGGGCATTGAAATGAAAGATACAGAATTTTGTCAGTTCTTTATTTTATTATTTTGTTTAAACATATAGTCTTAAAGATTCTCTAACATTAAATTTATCAGTTGATAAAGATTTCATCAATTTATTTGAAAAAATATCAAGTAAATATAGTAAAAAAAAAATCTTTTTCAATTTATATTTGAAATCAATCAACTAACATTTTATTAATTAATTATTTAGCCCACCAGTTAAACTAGATAAGTTTGTTCATACATAAATAATGGAATATCAACATTTAAATTAATATAAGTTTCATAATTTTTAATTGTTACTATTTAAATCAAGTTTACCTGTAACCATTTATCTGCCACTTTCCTCATTTCAGCAATGTGAGTGGCAAAAGTTAAAACAAAATCGATCACATTCAAAATGATGTCAGTGCTGATTTCTCTAAAAAGATACAGTAAAATAACAAATAATTTATACATATTCTGTTTCATTATTTACGTATTATTCAGCATTCTTCTTTATTTTGGCCTAATTTAAGTAAACCATTTCCCCCCCCCCCCCCCATTAGTTATAGATTACAGGACAAAATCAAGAAGTGAAAAAATGTAATAGTAAAGAAGAAAGCATAAATAAAAAATCTAATCTCAAAATAAATTACTAAGTAGTAAAGATATTCATTACCTGCTGTTGTCAATCACAGATGAACTGTTTAAGTGATGGCTAGAACTGGAAATCTGTGATTCAATTAAATTGACACAAATGTCTGAGTTCATCATATCAGCAATCTTTGACCTATAGCAAGGTTCTGTGGCAAGCAGTATAAAAGTTAAAGACCCCAACTAATGTTTAATAATTGGTTAGTAGCAATAGTCCAACATATTCAAATTAAATGAAAACTAAACTTAATTTTGAAATATTAATTTCACAAAATGAAGTACATTATTTTTAAATAACTATATTACCACCTCAGTCATCGTCATTAGTTTCTGAATTCTACAGTATAAACAGAGATCCCATTATCTGACTACTAGTCATGGTTTGGCCGATTCCATGGTTGCAGTGCAAGGCAGGGTGTTTGTCAGGAACTCCCAGTACAGATTCCCCGTTAAGCGATTTGGCAAGATGTGTGGACCAATGAATGTCATTTATGATGCCAAACCACGCATTGACACTAAATCACACCTGATGAGAGAGGACTGCAATAGAATGTCGATTTTCCTCTGCCCAAATGTGCTGGTCGTTTGTTAAAACAGTCATCCCGTGTGAATATTGCTTCATCTGTGAACACACACCATGCTAATTTGGGTATCATTGCACATTATTGTAAAACCACTCGCAAAAGTGGAGTCTTTGTGGATAATTCTCCAGGTTAAGACCGTGAACATTTTGCGGGTGAAGGGGGCACAGCTGTCGTTCATGAAGAATCTGCCCCATCAAGCTATGAAGGACGGAACACTATGTGCAATTGCACATGTGCTGATAGAAGGTTCATCTGCCTTAAGAATGTCTTCCTCTACATCAGGTATCAGAACGAGATCGGCCTGTTTCAAACATGTTTGGGTGCAATGAACCCCTCTCACAAAGTCAGTGGTCGAGCCATTGAAACATGGTGTGAGTGTGATGTCTGCGTTGCAAGGATGTATGCAGAGCGGTTTCTGCAACTGTTCGCCCATGTTGATATGCAGCAGCATATATCAAATGCAAGTCTGCAAGTTCTGTCAGACTGTAATGCTCCATTATCTGTTGACTCTTATGACTCCGCTTTGAATGACTACGTACAGTAAACAACAGACAATCCTGCTCATGACCAACAGCCACCACATTAAAACGACTGTCTCGCCATATTGATGCAAGATTGGATACACATTTCTTAATGAAAACTTGTTTCCATACCCTCTATCTACCATATTCTTCTCTAACATAAGTTTGAAAACACCTTGTATGTACTGTTTTCTTTTTCAATTAAAAAAAAATTCACTTTAATTTTTAAAAGATATATTTGAATACAGTTATATTTTGGATTCCCAGAATGAGTAGACCCTAACTCTAGAATGTCTTTCAGATCTGAAACTGTTTTACTTAACAAATTATTGTGATTTTACAAAAGAACCACAATTGAAGATATGTTCTTTTAACTCTCAAATATGCAATTTCAAATTTTTACAGTTTCTAAATCAATTCATAACCAAAAGCAAAACTTAAAAGTTGTGAACTCCTGCTAATAATCTATCAAAAGATAAAAATACAATAAACTCCCTCTTAACCAGCCAATCTGCTACACTGTGACTTCGCTTTTAAAAAAAAAAACCCATGCAAAATAAGCAGAAACAATCACAGATTTCTTTAAGTAATCGTTTTTCCTTAAATGTACAGTATTGTACAGTTTTCTTTTATTACTTAGCAAATGTGTGAGTTTGTTTCATAAATTTATATAGAGGACATTTTGTTATTGGTTATTGTGATATGTGCTTGTGACAAGCAAATAATTTTTTATTTTGTAAAATTGTATAATCTTTGTCTCTTTTACTTACCTTTTTCATATAATTAAATAGTAGAAGTACTTTAATTCAGTTAAAAGATAATTTAAATGTATTTTTGATTTAACCAGCCATTTTGCCAATTGGCCTAGGGTACGGTCCCAAGCTGTACGGTTAAGGTGGAGTCTATTGTAGTTCTTAGTATTATTAAAAATAGCAGAAATAGGAGTTAAAATGTTGAAAGTTAATATCAACACTGTCATTCTTAAGATAGTGACTGTCTGAATACATTTTCAGTCAGTCAGTGAATACATTTTTAGCCAAAAAAAATTTAATAGCATTTTGAGCCAATGCTTTTTTTTTTTTTCCTTTGTTTAATTCAAATACTTTTTAGTGAGTACTTTCACTTTTTCATAAAAATATCTTAAATTTTGTTTATAGCAAGTGTTAAATAAAAACCAAGATAAAAGAAAAATTAAAAAAACTTTTAAAAAATTTTTTTTTTTTTTTTTTCAATTTTCATTAATTTTCTGAAAGTTCTACAAGTAATTTATATTTTTTCTGGCAATTTCACAATGACAAGTATTTTAATTTATAGTACATTAAAAGATTAAAAAAAAAATTGGCATAACTTGATTATAACATGGCTTCATGTAAAGCAGTGTTTCCTTTTTTATACTATGCCCCACCAAATTAGGTATAACTTTCATAACCAAAAAAAAATGGTGCATTTTCAAATTGCCCGCCTTTACAATCAAATTGTCACCCTGTGGGGCGTGGACCCCACGTTGGGAAACACGGATGTAAAGGAACCATAACATTTTGAAATTCAATGGCATATCTGATGAAATAAGCAAGAATCAAAATATATTGAAAGCATTATCTTCTTTAAACCCATCCTTTGTAATTATTGCTTAAAAACCAAAATAAGGATCAATGGAAGAATTTAACATTTATTGTTATCAAGCTCTTGACAACTAATACGGTAAAAGTTTCATAGTCTCAGCCATCACTCCTTTTGTGGACATTCAAACAAACAAAAACATTCTGATAATATATTAGATAATGTCAATAAACAATAAGAAATAACAGTCTAGATAGTCAAATACAATAAAAGGATATAGGTCATTATTTCTAAGCCATAAACAATTCTTTGGCAGTGCCATTTAGCAGATATATCTTCCAATTCCAAATGATTCGTTAAATCTTTCAAAACAATTGGTAGAAAATCATCAACATGACTATTTAAGTCTCTTGGTTCAGAAGGAGGAACAGTAGCCTATTATAAAACAAAAAACAAAATAACAATATATGTAATACTAACAGATAAATAGACAATTCGTTTTCCTTTACATTTCAATGAATCTTTTTATAATTCTTTACATTTCAATCCAAAGTATTTATTGTTACCGGTGTAAAACGACTATTCATTTTAAGTTAGCGGCAACTGTCAGTTTCTGAGGATAGAAAATATGAATCAAGTTAAACTTCCCCACTTTAGATAAATATAAAATATTACATATATGTTTATCAGAAAACAAAGTTAATGTTTAAAATAGTTGCAATTTGCACAAATTATTTTAAAATAAATAAATAAAGATGCTTATTACTTAAGCAACACTGATTCAAAAATCATTCAAGATGCTTATCTACTTACCTTAAAAATATCTTTCAGAAATATTAACGCCATTAGTGAAGCTTCTGAATTTCTGTCTTCATTTAAACTCGACCAGTGAATAGCAACAGAAATTGGTTGCGAATCAGTTAATTCTTTTTCAAAAATAAGAGGCAAAATGACATCATTCAAGTTATCAAGTGAACACAATGTGTGAAAGAATTCCATAAGCTATAGAGGAAAAAAAAAACATTAAAACAAGGCACTTAAGACATATCAATTATAAAAATTTCTTTTATATTATTGTATATTTCTTAGCAATTCTGCTTCACATTTGGATTATTCTGTTGAGCTAGCTGCACTTTAGATTATAGAAATCTTTTAAAATTGAAGAAGTTAACTGATGAATCCAACATTAGTTTTTCATATATATACTCTCTACTTATCAGTATGACCATTCCAGCATGGCAGACTGGTCTGAGTGGCGGGCTTGGCCTGAGGCCGATGTGTTGGAATCTGGGTTCGAATCCCAGGGACACAACAACAACAACTTATCAGTAATCATTGTTTTTAAGTACTAACGTTCGCTGATCAGTGCAACAGTATCAAGTTAAGTAGATCTTTATATTTGGCTTTGATAATGTTTTTGTTCATTTATTGTTGGACAGCTGGGTTGATCCATCACTGGAGGGTAAACAGCTTCAATTCTCAACTGCAGTTCACCAATACTACAATGAATGGTCCAGAATCTTAAATCTTGATTGGAAAAAAAAAACACCTCTATTCAAGAGTAATGATTAGAGGAACAAACATGGCAATTGGTATGTTAAATTTTCAACAGAAAATAAAAGAAGAGTTTCAAAACAATCATCTGCTTAAGTTTTCCAGCAAAGCTAAAAAGCTGATTTTCATTAAGGAGGCAATGTGCTTCTAGTTGTTGCAGTTCGATGGAGCCCGGTATGTCCATTTTCACTGAAAGGACTGGTTGACAACCTTTCCAATGATCAAGAGCTAAATTCAGGCCAACTGAAATAGAGTCAGAGCGGACAGAAGCAACAAATATCCCCTACTTCTAGATGAACAGTATTAGAATGTGAGGGGTTCAGTTGAACACTCAAGGGCCTTGACCAATTACTTTACAAGTGGTCGGTGAATGGGCAGACTGAGCTCCTCAGGCAACTGACCCCTTGGTGTAAACAGAAACCCAGTGTCTGTTACAGGTCCTGTGTTGTTTCTATGAACACATTTTCTTTTAATCTTCACAAACATGACATGATACGACTCCCAGCCCTGTAAGTGAAAATAGGCTTTAACATAGGTGAAAAATACATATTCTGGTAACTGTTTCTTTGAAGATAAAAAGATTTGGGGAGGATAATGAAGTGTATTCCAAAATACAGTATAAAATTTTATCTCAGTAGTTGGCAACATTTGCACTGATTATGGATAAAAGTGAACATAAATTAGCATTGTTATTCCATCTTTCATTTGAGTCTTGGTTAATATTGATGCGAGATTGAAAAGTCCTCAGATTGGTCAATTAATCTGTCCTTTGATTGGCTGAATCGGGAGTCCAATCAGCTGCGTCCGGCTCTCTCCCCAAGTGAATCGGACCACACAAAGACCTTCGCTGCTAGCTCTCGCCGAGTGACGAACCGAACAGGAAGCTTCAAAGAGATTTTCAGAATCCAGTCCGATCTGTGTATATACATGCAAATAATTGTAAATAGAGTGTGTGTGCTTCAAACTAAACGACGGTGTTAGTCTCAGTCATTTCGACTACACATCAATATCATGACCTTTAACCTAGGTGATAGGTTAAAGGTCATACCTGTTAATAAAATGGTGAGGTACAATCCAATTTTTTTGTTTAATACCATCTAAAATTGTTTGTTTTCAGAATATCTATTTTAGCCCATACAGCAAAAAGTGAATATGTAATTAAGAGAGCTTTCTATGATCCACTGTAAAGCACATTATTCACAATGATTAAGAAACTTAACTTTTGTATTAAATCTTTTATTACTACAAAATAAGAAATGGAATATATTGTGCTTAACATGCTGCTACATTCCACAATGCATGATATAGATTAATAATTTAATACTAAAAACTTTACTATACAGATCAACTCTAACGCAATATTGGCTTCCCTTCCTATTTTGAATATTAAAACAGTTATAACAAAGGATTTTGTTTACCTCAAAATCTTTACTAACAATGATAAAAAAAATTGTTTTTTAAACAAAGGTTCTTTTTGACATCTTACTAACAAATTCAAATTCGCACATTATTGAAATTTAATTTCATTCCCACAATATTTCCTGAAATTTTCAATTATAAATTTACTAATTCCCATGCCTCTCTGCTTATTCATACATTTAAAATTATTTATAACACACAATTCTATAATGAATCTAGAAATCATGATTCTTTCTTAATATAATACTGCCACTGTGGGATCTGGATTATGATGGTGGATTAAGCAGTGTTCTGTGTAATCCAAGATTTTTTATATTTGAACATTTTCCAATACACTGAATTGATTGCGGTACTCCAGCATCACTAGCTCCAATGAAATTGCCATCACTAAGGTGTTACATCATCAAGGCGTACGTGTCTGAACGTCATTATGCTACAAATGAAGAATTGTGCAATGCAGTCGAGGACACATTTCAAACAATCACAGCGGACATGCTCCAAAAAAATGTCAAGTAGGACGTGGCAACATATGAACTTGTGTGTACAGCATGATGTCGACCAAACAGATGCATTGGACACTTAGTGTAAATATTTTCTTAAAATATCACTACCAATTAAGGGATACGGGAACTTCCCAGCCACACTACACAATTTTTGATGATATGAATTTTGTCATTTCGCTTACTCTTGTTTGTGGTATTAGTGACAGTTCTATCTATATAGTTCCAAATTATAGCTTTTTTAACTCTAGTATTATGTGCTGAGAAAATTTTTACCATTATTTTGGTTTGGTAGATTTTTTTTCATAATGTTCGTATTCGATACATGTGTTTTATTAATAAGCATCAGATCTAGAGAAGCCAATGTCCTTTTTCTTCTTTGACAAATACAGTAAAACCCCATTATTACGCTCATCAAGGGACCATGACCTACAAGCATAATAAGCGGGATAGCGCTATAGACGGGAAATGATTTATGAGATGGGGAAAGATTTGGACACCATTTTACAAGAAACACACATGATTCTGTAACTGCAAATATGAGCTTATTTCCTATTAAAAATATCTTTGATTGTGGTTTGCCGGGTGTTTGTACTACTGTTATGAATTATGACATTTTCAATGCGGTTCAGGTAACTATTAACATCAATTGATACACCACTAGGAGCAATACTAATATATTTCGGAGCAGATTTAGTGCACACTTTACTTTTTTACGTTTGCAACCACCCTTCACTGTATCGGTAATTGCATCCCTGTTTTTCATTACTGTTCGCAGACTGGACGAGGGAATTCCTAGAGTTTCTGCGAAATCCTTCTGACTTCTGTAGAATTCTCGTCGTACTTATGGAGAATTTGCAATTTTTCACTCATAGAAAGGGATTTCCACTTCAACATTTTGCACAACTGTATCACAGACCCGCATTTCACAGAGTTCAAAGATTCCCTCCTACCAGGGGGAAAAAAAAAAAAGAAACTTTACAGTTTTACATTTCTTTTCGATACAAAATTTCCGCTATAAAAAAGCGCTACAAGCGGGATTTGAAGCGTTATAAGAGGGTAAAAGTATACATATATAGAAAATTCCAGGGACCGAATAAAAGGAGTGTAAAGAACGGGATAGTGCTATAAGTGAGCGTTATATCGAGGTTTTACTGTATGTTAAATTGTCCTGCCGATCCTTTCCATAACAGGACATCTGCATTCCAAAATATTCCTAATTGTTTTGTTTCCAAATTAATACCCTTTCATGTTCTAGTTTATTTATGAATAAGTTACTTAAACTACCTGAAATTAGGCCCACCATCCAACTGCATGCTTCCTCACTTTATTTTTTTCCCCCATAAGATTTTAAGAATAATAAAAAAAAAGTGATGAAATAATAATAATAATTAACAATGTTTGGTAAGCTATGTTTGTATTATATCACTGCCATATTCAGCAATAGTCTTTGAAATCCCTAACAAATACCATTACAGCAAGTCCAATCTCTTCAACAGTTGTGCAATATTAATTTTTTTTTAAATTTTTTTCTCCCAAAATTTTCCTACCCCCCCCCCCCCCCCAAACATTAACCTTACATAAATAAACAACTTACCTTTGCTGCTGTTTTTGGAGCCAAATTATTTGTAAGCATGTCGATCAATTTTGAAACGCAGACTTTTATGTGTGCATACCTTAAAAATAAATAATATTATAATAATCATATAGCAATTATATATTCAATTATATTATAATAATTATTTTTAAGAAGATTAGTTTTATATCAATAAAAACAATATAGGAATCTTCTGATATTAAAAACTATAGAATATTAATGATAAATGATAGGCAATTGTGACAGCATCATAGTGTTATGTTAGCATAGCAAGCAGTAACAACCAACAGAGCTTGGATTTATCAATTTCAGTGAACAAAACAAGAAAAATAAAACTGTCTTCTTAATAACAAAATTACCACAGAGGAAGGGAAAAAAAAAATCCAACAATGTCATTGTTTTATTAAAAATGTGACTTATATCCATCCAAAAACAAAAACACTTGAAACTGTGAAACATTCTATTAATGGATTTTTTTTTTTTTGACTAAAATGAACTTTTACATATATTTAAAATTTAAAAAGCCTAAACTCAACTTCAAATTTCTTAATGTTTAATTTTTTTGCTTTGAGTTTTGTCATTAAGAGAATGCTGAATTAATTTCATAATAATCATTACTTTTATGCTCTGAGCTGAAGCAAATAACTTCTGCAACAAAATAATTATTTGCGTTTTATTTGTTACACTGCTTGGAAAGCATTAAAAACAAGAAAACAAAAATACAGATAGAGCACCAATATTTAAAACAATATTAGTTAAAACAAATATTGTTTTACTAGTATAATTATGAATATTGCTGAGAAATTAAAAAAAAAATAAAACTTTTTTGCTCATTACAAAAATAACCATAATTCTAAGACAGCTCCATATTAAAACTGTTTTTAATAATACAGAAGGATAATTGAAAACATACCTGATTAAATGGTGATGGACCCTAGAACTTTCTAGGAGGTTAATGAAGAGATCAACAGCAAGGCATTTGACAAATGAATCTCCATTTAAAAGAATGTTGAAAATAAGTTCAAATGTCTGATGAATATTTTTGGCTTGGAAAAGCTGTAAAGTAAATAAAATAAATGATTTAAGTTCTGAATTCATCCTGCATGTCAGAGAATTATATACATTTCCACAAAGAAAAAAAAATACCAAACATATTGTTAGGAGAATGCAGAAACCAGTTCAAACAATCAAAAGAAACTAATAATTAATACAAATGATATGTAACAATTTTAAAACTGCTGTAATACTAAACATGCTGCATTGATAATTTTTTATTTCCTTTCTTTCTTTATTGATTAATTATTACATAATGGCTGAAGGGAAACAGTTATATTTACTGTAATAGGGACCGTCCATTAATTACATGAGGTGTTTTTTTAAAAAATTTGGACCCCCCCCCCCTCCCCCTTTTGACCTCACGTAATTAATGGACGACCCCATATTGGTGAATTGAAAGTTGATTAATTAAAAGTGCTACAATATTTTTTCCTATGTATCATGTTCTGTCCTTAATAACTTCTATAAAATTTTTACACTGCTTACATTATAAATATGCTATGTAATCATTTTGTTTTTGTTGAGGCATATTAAAATAATTAATTTTGTTCTAGATTATTCCTTTTTTTTTTTTCTTTTGGCAAGAATTCACCTCATAAAACTATAAATATCTGCTCACTTTTCAGATATGTACTACACATTATGTATTATTGACTAGTTTATGTTGTTAAAACTGTTGTAGTCAAGAATCATATCTTATTCAAAAGTGACTATGTTACTAAATTTTGAAAAAAAAAAAAAATAATCCCTCACTTTTTTTTGTCTTCCCTTAAATAACTGAAATCTGTTTTAACGTTTTACTTAATAAAAATGTTTTCTTGATTAGTTATTCAACTCAAAGGAATAACTAGTAAATACCGATTCAAAATAGTCTCTACATACAATTGCACTTCCAACTCTTCTTAAACAATAACATAGTAGTGTATGTGTGTGATTAATTTATGTAGATGGTAAACAAACAAAAGAATGTTTTCTAGAGCATTATGGGTATTTCTGAAGACCTGAAATTGCAAAATTAGCATTCACGGAGCAATCAATCAGAAGATACACTGTCCTTTAAAGGAAATGTAAATTCAATAATGGTCATTATGTGACCTAACAAAACAAAATATTGAAGTACTTTTCATTTAAGACTCTTAATGCCCAAGTAGAAATAAATGTAAATAAATACTTACATAATCAGACCATAGTTTAATGGGGGGAAAAAAAAGAAAAAAGAAATTATGTAACTTTAACATCAAGATGCTGTTTTGTGGAAATTTTTTTGACAAATATATGTTAATTAACAAAGCATTTCTAACAGCGTTAGAAGTGTTTATATTAATTATTAGAATTTCTTTTTATTATTTGAAGATTTCGGAATTTCATGAACTGTTTGTATACATGATAAATGAGATAAGATTTCACTTTAGGAATTTACTTTAAAAAAATGTTCATTGATGATTTTTCTTATACAATAGAACTCCAATTTTTGGAATGCCAAATATCCAGATCAATTTTTCCTGAAAAATAATTTTTTTTAAAAAAGAAACTTTAAAAAATTCAAATATTTAAACACAAAAAAGTAACTTTGGTTCTGTTAATATATGCAAGTACTGCAGTTTCACAATAACACATTGCTAGAGATTTTCACTTATGACCCAATAATACAGATCATGCTAATCCCCAATTAATCCGGATAATTGGAGTTCTACTGTATTTGAAATATTAATGAGGCTGAATATATTTTCTTCAAACCACTTTAGTCAGCGTTTGCATAACACTCAATAGCTACTTTCCCTTTATTAACATCTTTTGATCTTTTCTTAGATAATTCCTTGCAGACACGAATATAATATTACTAGCTTAATTACAAATTCACTAACAATTGCTGAATTGGCTTCCATAAAAGTACATTTATAACAGTAAAAATATTCACAGGCTACATGATCAAAGCTATCATTCCACACAAAGCTGTAAGTATATTAACAATTCACAACATAATTAACAATGAGTAATGTTCATGAAATTGATCTTCAAATCTCTTATTTTCCTCCAAAAGTATTATCGCCCAAATCATTGTGCTTTTAAAATCCATCAATATAAAATAAATAAATAAATAAAATAAAGGAGATTACAAAACATTCTAGAAAAATAATTAAGCTTAAAAAAAAGTAGTATACCTTATCACCTATTTCATCATGCAGTGCAAGATTTGTAAGTATTGTCAAAGCTGCTACTGTCACAGAGCGATCTCCTTTACTTGTTATCATGCTAACCAGAAGCTTATAGAATGCTTTTAAATTGTCCTGTAAACATATGAAAAAAAAAAAAAAATAGTTTCCAACTTAACTCTTTGTAATGACAATTAGCAATATAAGTACACTGAGAGAAAATTCCATGATAAGCAAAGCAAAAATATACTTAAATCAATAAACACTACATTAATTTGAATTAAAAACCAACAGTTTCAATCAGTTTCAGTTGACCACTTTCAAAGACAAGCACAAATAGAAAGAACAGGAAATGTCTGATCCTTTTATATCTTCAGTCAGTGTGTATGTTCCTTAACAATAATCAACCTTGGCTGACAAACTGTTGGTTTTATTTTAACTGTTATTCCAATGATTTAACTTAGAGATTCCAAAACAGGGTATGAGGATCTAACATTAAAGAAGAAAAGGAAAACTACCAATGAAAAATTAAATTTTCAATGTTCACGGAGAAGAATTTCAATTTTTTTTTATTAGTATTTTGCTTCAAAATGAATTTCATCTGTTTATAAAAACAGTGAAGTATCTATGTTATTAGATTAAGGTCATCGTAACTGGCTAGAACCATTACTACAGGAACTCTAGTGTGAGGCAGGCAATGACATCTAGCAGCTACATTGCAAATTAGCACAAGCAGATTGTGATAAATAAACAAATTATGCCTTCCCTTAAGTGTAATTACATTTATAAGGAAAGTTGTTTTTTGTTTTTTTTCAAGCAATTAGAAAAATACAGCAATTAAAAAAAAAATTAATTGTAGAGTGGGTTGACCAATGGCCAAAATGATTTAAAACCCTGCTTTAAATGATTATTTAATCTATCAGAACAACTTTTAAAAAAAAATAACTTACCATATTCTTGACATATGTTTTCACATGTTTATTATGACGACACAGATTTGCAAGTAAACAAATGCTGGGAATTAATATTTCTTCTTGAGGATTGTAACTATAAAAAGGAGAATTTTATTAATGGAAATAAAAGAAAAATTAAAAAATCAAACTGAGTTCAATTAATGTTGATAGTTATTACGTCACTGTTCCTAAGATTAGGAAGTAGGAAACATGGTCAGCTTGTTGTGAAACTTACACTGGGAAAAGTTTCCTTAGAAAAGTAATAATTATTATTTTGACTATCCCGGGCTGAGGTTCATTAAAAAAAAAAAATTACACATACTATGTAAATACATTTGGAAAGGACCTTATGAGCTGATTCAGTAAGATAGTAGATATTTTAGAAGCTAAAAATAAAAGAGAAGTATAGTGTGTGTAGCTTAAATATTATCTCTTACATTTTACAGTAAAAATATAAAAACATTTTGATACAATACAGTAGAACTTCATTGTGTATAACAATTTACTTATTGCAATCAGAGTTTATAGTTTACTTATTTATCAAACATGTTTTATATATTTGCAATATGGATATATATTTATTTATTATTTTATAGAGCTAAGGCTGCTCTACAAAAATCATCATTTTATAAAAAACTACATTACCAGGTTTTCCAAAGAGTATTAAGCTAGATGCATCAATTTTTCCATAAATGTTAGGTTAGGTATCCTATTGAAATGCTGGAAGTAAGGTTCCAACATTTCAGTGACAGAGGACTGAGATGAGGTCGGGTGGTAAGCCCAATGCTCGCCTGCCTGTACCCCTGGAAAGAAACCCCGTACCCATCCTACAGAGGGCTGGGCAGACCCAGGACCCGTTTGGAGGGGAATGGAGAATGGAAAAATCCCTGCCTCCTCCAAGACCGGGGATCAAACCTGCCACCTCCAATCCACAGCCAAGCACCTTTACCACTCGGGCCAACTTTCCATAATATAGCAGACATTTATTGTTGTCAAGTCACAATACTGACATTCTGTAGTAACTAACAAGTAATGATGCTGATAGGACTTCAATCTTGAAGTAAGATGAAATTGAATATAAAAAAAAGATCAATTAAAAGAGATAAAGCAGTGATGTATGATCGATGATCTTGCTCCGAACATTACAAGTTCATTCTAATAGCTGATTCAGGAAAATAATGTTTACATTATTTTTTTCATATATTAAATTTACACTGCTTCATTTTAATTGATAATAGAATCTTAAATCAGAAAATATGCAATACATAAATACTGCAAACAAGTCATTTACATCCATAAGATTTGTAGTTGTTATATAATAGATCAGGTTTAAAATTCCTTCACATTCAAGCATAAATATAATGCACATTTTTTTTTTTAATTAATATAAAGTAATTTAGAATTATTAATTACATTTAGCAAACTATAGGGTGTCACAAAAAACTTATACACACACTTTTACAGGCCACAACTCACAAAATATTTCTTCTTTTTTAGGTGCAACCAATTATAAATCATCGTTAAAACTAGACTTAGCTTTTAGAAAAGGAAATTTATCTTAATGTGTTACTGGAGGTGTGAGAACGTAGCAGAAGTGCAGAGACATTTTAGAAGGGAGTTTCACATAGATTCACCAAAGCAGTCCACCATTGCTCCCATTAGAAATAACTTTGAAGCAGAAGTAACTGATGAGAATGTCTGCAGGAAGCGACTGAACAACTGAGAACCTACACCATGTGAGCTTAGCAGTGTGGAGTAGATTGTCAGTGTTAACTGGACTGTATTTTTTTTTTTTACAACATTATACCTGGTACTATGTATTTGAAATTATTGCAGGAATCCATCATCCCATTCAGTCGCAAGATGTTTGGGGGCAAGAACTTATTTTCTGCAAGATGGAGCATCTCCTAACTACCATCGTGATGTTAGAGACTATCTTGATGAAAATCTGCTAAACAGATGGATTGGGCAAAGAGGTAGCATTGTATATCCTTCTCACTCATAAGATCTCACGTCAATGGACTTTTTTTTTATAGGAACACCTAAAAAGATAATGTTTATTGCACAAGACCTGCAACAGTCGATGAAATGAAAGCAGCCATTGAAAGAGAATGCTCCAAAATCCCAAATGAACTGCTTAATGCTGTAACTATGAACTGCGTTGTCATCAGTATCTGGCCCAGAATGGCTATCAGTTTAAACACATGCAATAGCTCAAAATAATTATACATCTGTCCTCTTTAATTTGAATTACAAATCTTGGATGTATCTTAATTGACCTTGTATTAGTAGCTATTCAAAGTGTGTATAATTTTTTTTTTTTTTGCAACACCCAGCATTTATGATTGTTTAAAATTTTACTTTTAATTTCATTAAAAATATTTTCTAATATAGTTAAAGGTTCTGTTACCAGAAAACATAAGAAATTTTGTTATTTGGTTGCAAGAATCATCGTCAGCTTTTGTTGTTGAATATTACATATGATTCTGGAGTTTGTTTTTAAATTTGTTTAGGTGCAGTTTATCATTGGATTCTCCTACAAACCTTGTTGGAGAATTGTTTGAAACGACAGTCAGATGGGTAAAAGAAAACTATCTTGGAAAATGGGTTTAGAATGTATCTAGATCTATTTTCATTATTTATTTTTTTTTTAATATTAATCCCCTCTCTTAATTTGTTGCAATCTTTAAGAATGATTTTGTAGGACTTCCTATGAATAAATTGCACAGCATTTTTCAAGTCTTTAATGATATATTTTATGAAAATGGCCAGGATTAAGTTCCTCTACTGTATTAAGGAGGGAAACCTTTTTAATACTAGTTGTTATTTGTTTACATTAAGCTTACTGCAGTTGGCTGTTTGGTTAATTTTGAAACTTAAGATTTAGATGATGTAAGAGAAAAATAAATAGATGCCCACTCAGAAGATAAAAAAGAAATACTTGAAACCTGGTCCTTGTAATTAAAATTAAATAACTCCAATCGCATTGCCACTAGAAAAGAATATCAAAACAAATTAAAACATTAAAACAAAGATTCGCAATTTTTTTTTTAAGTGAAATAACGTTATACTTACATTTTATCTAGGAGAAAATTTACTAATTCATTATGGTAGCCTTCCAAACTTTTAGTCTTTATGTAAGTCATAGTCTGAAGTAGTTGCAAACACTGGAAAATATTAGATTAAGAATATTTTATTAGACAATACTCATATTAACTATTATTTTTTACTGATAGTTAATCAAGTAAATGCAAATGAATTTGTCCTTTATGCTTCCATAAAAAAAAAAAAAAAAATATTAAATACTCCAACTCCTCCTCTTAGTTTCTTTATTGCTATATACAGCAGTAAATTAAGATTTTTTTTTTTTTTTTTTTTTTTTACTCCTACAAGCATTAGCCTTTCTCTACTGTGGCTCCACTGTTGGATTCAAACAATACTACACTGCTTACTGCAATGATTCTACAATTCGAGTCACTTCAAAGAAGCATATATACAGTGGAACTTGGCTAATTCAAAGCTGAAGAGACTATAAAAAAAAAAAAAAAATGAATTATCCAAAATTTCGAATTAAAAATCTTTGATTGCGTTGTATAGGATGTCAAGGGACCGCAAGAAAAGTTCGAATTATTCACGATTTTGAATTAAAAACGTTCGAATTATCCAAGTTCGACTGTATATAAAATTTGAAATGCTTACTTATCAGTGATGACAACTTATACTTTTCAGCCAATCAAAATTTCTTATTCAATATGAGGCCTAAGGGAGGGAGGGTAAAAAGTCAGTTACCAACAGGCAAATGTCAAGAGTGCTAATTATTTTGCCATTTAATTAAAATACAATAAATATGTCATGTGAAGAAGAATTTAGTGATTTGTGAAAGAATAATTTTTCTGATCTTACTAATAATTTGAGGATGAAGAATGAGAACCCTACAAAATGGTGATAGGCTGAAAGCATCATTAATAATAATTCCTAATCCATATGTCTTCTTAAAATCTCTTCTTCTGCTTATCATAATTTAAATAAATACTACTTCTACTCTCATAACATTAAAAAAATGTATTTTTTAATGCAAACGAATTTTCGAAAGCGTATTCCTTGCTTTCTTCTTCAAGTTTGTTTGATAACAATATGTTGTCAAGTGAACTTACATTGCGAATACATAGTTATCAACAATCACAATACTGCAATAACATCTACATTCTTACATTAATATTACAATAATTGATAATTTACAATTCATTGAATTCATGAATTATTACAGATTTTTTGTTTCCTTTGAAGCATTTTTTTACCATTTCATTAGCTAAATTTACAAATATACTTTCTACTTCTAAGCCACTACTTTCATTGAAATTTAAATTTAACATTTTTTTAATGTTATGAGAGTAGAAGTAGTATTTATTTAAATAATAATTCCTGTCAGATATGCTGTTTGTTAAAAGTCTATTAACATTTGCGAGATGTTCATATCAAGAATTGTACAGAAGGAGATGCTTAAGAGTTTAAGCATCTTAGGATAGAAGTTTCAATGTCATCACCTTTTGACAGATTGTGTAACTGAAAAGATTTGATTTTTACTCCCTCACGTTATTGTCATCATCAAGATGCTTATTAACCATTTTCAATCCACTACAGGATGAAGGTTTCCCAAAGTTTTTTTCCCATTCTTTCAGTCAAAAACTTTCCTTTTCCAATCGAAGCCAACAGAACTTTTAAGTTCATCCACCCATCAATTGTTGTGGACGCTTTCTCGGCCTCCTTTCATTCCTCGGAATCCAGTTTAAAATTTTTATTGACCATCTATTATCATGTAGCATTACATCTTGCTACATGGCCAGCCCAATTCCATTTCAGCTTCTTTATTGTGAAAATATCACTCTGGCCTGCTCTCTCATCAATACATTTCGTTTGCTGTCTCGTCGCGCGATTCCCAACATGCATCTTTCCATACTTCTTTGAGTTGTCTGCAATCTCTGAATTCCTTTCCTGGCCAATGTTCATGTCTCCGTTCCATATGTCAAAAACTGGTAATATACATTGGTTAAAAACTTTTCTCTTTTAAGTACTGGAGCACTGATTCTTTCAATATTACAGTATTTTATGCAACATTAATTCTACGATTAATTGCTGGCATATGCTTCCATCCATACTAATTTGTTATCCGAGATATGCATAGCTGCTAACTTCCTCTAATTTAGAATTACTAATTTTAATTGTTTACCTATTAATAAATCTACTAAACATAATCTTTGTTTTCTCTCAGTTCAGCTTTAATCCTAATTTTTAGCTATTATTGGCAAGTTCTTGTATCATCAATTGAAATTCCAAGGCATCTTTAACTAGGATAACTACATCATCCGACTTAACGTGTCCCCAGTCTAATTTTTTGAACACTTCCTGAAGTACTGTTGTAAATAGTTTAGAAGATATACATCTTCCTGTCTGATACCTTTACCTATCACGATTTCTTTTTTCTGTATCTTTGTGCATATGAATTATTTCTATTGTGACCTTACAAATATTTTTCATAAACTTTGTATAACTATTATCAATATCGTGGTTATCCAAAGCTCTAATAATATATGTAACAGTGTCAAAAGCCTTTTCATAGTCAATAAATCCGGTGCAGAGTGGCATCTCATTCATTGGTTCTCCTAATGACTTCTCTTAAAAAAAAAAATATGATCAATTGTGCAATATCCACTACGAACTCCCTCTTGTTCTCTTGGTTGGGCAGAATCTAAAGTTTTCTGCAAGCGATTGATAATCACTTTCATAAATACAGTGAAACCTGTCAAATTAACCACCTGTCTAAGTTGACCTAATTGACCAGGAACGGAATGGCTTAATTACTTTAACATTGAGTGAACCCTTTATAAGTTGACCACCTGTCTAACTTGTATGTTGACCAGGTAATTCGGTAGAATTTGTCACAAAGCAAAACCTTTGTAAGTTGACCACTTCCAGAATTTTAGTATAGTAAGTGTTAAGTACTATACTTTCCAGTACAGTATGTGTGAAGCGCAAAACCCTTAATACGTACACTAAGTTTATTATACCTATGCAAAATGTATCACTGTAATAATAAATTGATTTTCATAATTAAGTTAACTTGTTTCTGTTTAACTTACTACTGTAGTACCTACAGTAATAACTATGACAATATCCAATAATTAATACGTATGCATAATTAATGTTTAACCCTAATAAGCAATATTATTCCTCTTTTGTATCATTTTGATTTCATATTTTGTTTAATTTTGTAATACTATACTATGTATATGTATAGTAGTAGTACGTAGATGCTAAAATATGAAAATCAAAAAGTAAGTATTGTACCCTTGGTAAGCTGACCACGAAAACGTGGAACCACTGGGTGGTCAACTTAGCAGGTTTCACTGTATTTATATAAAACTGGCCAGAGGCTGATAAAGATTTTAGGAATTATAGCCTTTCTCCTTTTTTATAGTGATGTTACCACTACACTCTTCAAATCATCTGATACATCCATAAGGTTCAAACTTTTAGCAAAAAGAGTAGCCAGAATTCCTTCCATTTTCCATGCTGATTCTTTGACAATATACGATTCCATTCCTGGTGCTTTTCCTTTCTTCATGCATTTAATTTCCTCTTTCAATACTGAAAGTACTTCAGTTAGTCTTACATACTTTCCCTTAAGTCTTCACTATTTCCACACAAATTGCTATAAAATTTTTCAACACGCTTCATAATTTCTAAACGTGATGAGAGTTTCGTTTCTCAGAGCAGTCATGAACTTCCTACCATTGCATAAAGAACGTTTATATCAGCTTTTAGGCTTTTATCTTCCCCTGCTTTTTCTTACCAATTCACAATTGGATGCAGTAATGCAATACGGAACCAACTACTATTTTGCAGATTTCAGGATTTCTATTGCAAAACGTACCTGAAGGTAAAAATTGAAGAGACTTATAGCATTACTCTGAAAGAACAGTATAGAATGTTTATAACACAACTACTACTTGTGGGATAATGTCAAAATAGAATAAAATTGCTAAAACAGTTCTAGATGAAAAAGTGAATTTTGGAGTTGTACCAATTGGTAACCAATCCAATTGTATTTCCTGATATCGTCAGTAATGTGTTTAAGAACAGTTCTACAAAGTTCAGCATGTTCTATTTGCATCATAGGATCATCCTTGTTCATCTTCATTTCTCTTCTTTTGATTAGTATTTTTTAGATATTTTCTTCTCAGAAATCATTGTACTTCATCTAGAGATTTTCTCTTATACAATTCACTGTTAACTTCCATCTTTAATTCCTTTACTCTAACATGTTGCAGTAAAGTATGAATTTTTTACTTCAACTCCTAAAAGCATTAAGAGTTTCAGATCCTAATACTTTTCTAGTTGACATACCATTGCGAGGGTAAAAATAAAACTAATTCCTATTTTCAGAAGCTTATCTGTCACATGATAAATCAATTCTTCCTAGGTCAACTCAGTTCCTTGTTGCCACTTCAAGCAATGTGGAAAATCAGTAAGAAAAGGGGTCGGGTCTTTCGACATAAGATAGTTTGTTAGTCCTAAATAATGCTGTTGCGATGTATTACCATTTTATGTTCACTACACCGACATGCATATTTGATACTTTTTGCACCTGTTTCAAGTAAAATACAGAAATTGCTCCTCCTTTTGTGTGCAGAGTTCCACTGAAAATAATGCTAATTAGATTCACTATCAATATAAAAGGAAAAACATTCCTAGCGAATATAACCAATCCTTATCCTTCTAATAAAAAACAATACTTAATAAGAAATACTTTAACATGCTTTCCAGAAAGTTATTCATCTTTAAAAATATTTAATAGAGCTTTAATAGAGAAGTAATCTGATTGGTAACAATCAAGACATACAAACTGCTTAATATTCATCAAATGTAAGGTATTTTTATAGATAACTGCATCTTTTGAAGTAATTTTATAGACCAATTAAATTTATGTATAACTGGCTCATCTTCCAGTATTTAATGTTTATTAAAGAAATGATATATCTTTCAAAACACTGAAATTAAATCTTGGCAAAATTTACCTGTGATAAAATCTATATACTGCAAGGAACAATATTAATAACAAGCAATGTATTTCAAAAAGGAAATTGTAAGTTTTACTCTTAACATATTAAAAAGCTCAGAAAAATATACGATTCATAAAAAAAAATGTAAAGCAATTATAAAAAGTAAAATAATGGTACCTGTAATATCAAAGATTCTCTTTCAGTATTTACAGAAGAAGTAAGAAAAGCAGCCACTGAGCAAGATAACTGGAACGATGACTGCAAAGCCTCCAATAGAAAAGGGTTTGATACTAAACGAAAATTAAATCATTGATCACATATTTAAATATAAATACAAAATGATTTTCTTAAGTCAGAATTTTTATTACAAATATGGGCTAACTCTAAACAAAATTTTAATTAAAATCATTATCAATTTTTCCCCATGCTTGAAAGGATTTGTGCCATTTATTGAAAAAAAAAAATTGTTAGAAAATTTGTCACTAAATGGTGCTGAAGCAATACAAAGCACTTTAACAGCTACAGTTGTTCAATGTGTCCTCACTGTGGTGAACGACAGTTTCCATTCGCAGAAGTTTTCTACAGCAGAACGTTACATGTCAACTGGAATAACCACCACATGACATCTAATGCTGTACTTCAGATCTTTCAAGAGTTTGACATCCTTCCTGATATATCTGGTTCGTCAAAATCTCCACAACCAGAAGCTACGTAGAATGAGTTCGGTGATCAGGATGGCCAAGATGTCTAGAAATAAAGGTAGATGTGGGGCATTGCATCATCTTGCATAAATACAGCATCCTGAAGGCACCCATGTTGTTGCAGCTCTGGTACTGCGAAATTTGCCAACATTTTAAACTATTGCTGTCCAATGACGGAACAGGCGAGGGGCCCAGCCAGTGTTATCTCTTCCAAAAAAATAATGAAAGTGGCTGCAAATTTACACCACACTGCCACTTTTGGAGAATGCAGCAAGACATCTTGGATAACTAGAGGGCTTATGTTGCCCAAATGCAACAGTTGTGCATATTCACTTTTCCATTAAGCAGTAATGCACCATCACTCCAAAGGATGTTCAAGTGGCCAAGTGATATCCACTGTCATTAAGGAACTGAAGGGCGAATGTGACACGGATATTTGCGTCATCATGTCTTAGCTACTGTAGCACTGCATCTTGTAAGGATAGTATCACAGCACCTGACACATCACTAGCCTTAAGGCCGTTTTACATTTACTATTTCACTCGCCATTTTCCAAGCCATAACGCAGGACATGTCAGGGTAGATTGCGAGTGATTTGTGTATCGTTTTACACTTACCATAACGCCTTCCATCACACGGAACATTTACACTTCGCAATTGTCATCATGCCTACATTTTATTTACGATAAAAATAGCATTGATTTATATAAAAACCATTTAGTCAATGCATCGGATAGGTGAAAGAATGTCTTTAATTAATTAAAATAGGAAATATTCATGTTTTTTTTCATCGCTTTGTGTTTCTTTGTTTTCAGTTTCGATAAATAACGCAGTCTCGTTAAATCTCGATCAAATCGCGATATCTTTTCGAGATGTCGATCGCTCGTCTCGATTCGAATTTTCAAGCCGAAATTCTGAAATGATTTTGATTAATAATGTAACATTTTATGAAAGCATCCACGAAAACATAAGGAAAAGATGCCCTCCAATCGTGAAAATCATTTTTGTAATCGGTAATTTCGAATAAATAGATACAAATCGATTGGACTTCCAAGTTCTACAATTCGTCACCAGGAGCGCTGGTGTCAAATAACCAGCCATCTGCTGTCTCGACATTTCTTCGAAAATAGCCCAGACTCTATCGCTCTCCATTTACTGGACATCTGTGATGTCTAGGTGATGGCGAGTGAAATGGTAAATGTAAAACAGGCTTTACATGTCCACTTCTGTTACTATGTGGAGAGTGACTTGATAAATTCAAGACAGCAGTAACCATATCTTCAAGACGAGAGGAGTCCACTCTTTTTCAATCTATCTGGTTGAATGCCAAGATATCATGTTGGCTTCAAATTTCACAACTATTTAGTGGATGGAACAAATAGTTATAGGTCCATGTCTTACAAGCTTCTTACACCGGAATTCTGATAGCTGCATCTGTTCTGATAGTATAGCTTCGCTAAAAGAACCTTTTCCTGCATTACTGTTATGGTGCAGGCCAACATCTGCTGTATGATTTTGAAGAGACTACTTTGTTTTTATAAAGCGGAATAGTAAACATTACTGACAAATTTTGTAACAACTCCCCCCCCCCCAATAAATGGTGAGCGCATCTTTTCAAGTGCCTGTTGTCCAAATTTCTCTTCATTACGAGCATTAGAACTTGTTCCAAAGCTCTCTAAGTAGTGATACTTGAATTTTATCAACTCTCTAAATCACACAGTGATATCTGAAATCATGTCTATATTTAATCAAAGTTTGCAAAGCGTACTGACAAAGAATAATAATTTAAGAGGTATACATATGCTAAATCTAAATGTCAAGCAATTGATGCTTAAAAAATAAACATGACTCCACAGCAAAAAAAATTTCGTATTGCTCTCAACTGCAAAAATCAATTAATACTTATTAATCACACACATAATGTTCTAATATCTTCATTACTATAAATTACTATTCTTTACATTCTATTTGCAATATCTCTACCAGACTATTGCCAGTCTTCTTCTGGTTACAGGACTCTTTCTTTACAGAATACACTTGCTTTTAAATTAACAATTTGCATATCAAACTTTTTTAAACAAAATACATCTTTTATTAGTAGCTAATTACAATTATACATCTTCCTGTAGTAATTATACAACAATTAATATGCTCTACAATTTTCATAATCTTTCTTTATTATATAAAATTTTTCTACTTTATACTTAATACTTTCTTAAAAGCATCCAAAGAATATTCATTAATTTTTAATCCTTTATTTTTGTTTATACAATTAAAAATTATTAAACAGGACTGTATTATAAATCTTGACTTCTCATCTTTTATTTTAAATAAAATTTCAGTTAGGGTCCGGATTGTAATCATTAATCATACAGTGGTCCGTCCATTCTGATATATTCATTTTTTTGTTTTTATAAGGTTGTATACGGTTGTTGCTTCCCATCAGGTGTTCATAGAATGTTCAGCTCTGGTTTCCAAAATAATTTGCTTTACAATCCTTACATTGTACCTAATTTGTATTCTGCAGAAAGATGTATCATGTTTATAATAATTGTAGTTAGTTACTAATGAAAAATGTATTTTGTTTAAAGAAGTTTGATATAAAAATTGTTAATTCAAAAGCATAACATTCTATAGCCAGAAGACCAGCAATAGTCTGGTAGAAACACTGTAAATAGAATGTAATATATATTTAAAAAAAAATATTTAATAAGAAAGGTTAACTTTGCTCAGAGATTTTTAGTGGATCCTCAGTTTGATTCAATGTCTGATTCTACGATAATGAAAGAGGAATTTCATGTAAGTAACTGAGAAACCAATTAGTACCTAAATTTTGTAAGAATACTATAATTTTGGAAGCAATGACCAACTGAATATCAGGATCATTCAGTAAATCAACCAAACTTGAGAAGCATTCAGCTACAAGAAGTTTCCTCGGATCAAATGTTTTCAGGTCACAGTTGTTAAGAGATATTCCAATTAAAACCTGCAATAGACAATCAATATGCATCAAAATCACTATTTTATTAAATATCCTTTTCAGCAGTCTATATGAATGAAGAGCTATTTTATATTACTTTTAAAAAGATCTGAAGCAATTTTGATATTAAGTTTTTTATTAGATTGAGCATCTTAATATTAAAAAAAAATATTATGAATGAAAATGTAGATTTACAAAAATTAACAGTATGACTGACGGCCATTAAATTAAAAATTGACAAAATATTATAATTAAGTTAATAATACATCAATGAGCAAACAACCGTCAATTAATAGTAGGAAAATATTAAGTATTATGAATAAAATACACAAAATCAAATAAAATTAGGTTATTAACTTTTTGTAAGAAATAAGCATTTTTTAAGACTTACATCCAACTGCTTCTGCAATTGAAGAGCCACTGTTTCATCAAAATTTGAAGAATACTGATTGGCCAAATCAATGAAAGCCTTGTAAACATTATCCACGTCCATTTTGTTTAAAGTACCTAAAAATTAGATAAAAATAGAAATCAGATGAAATCTTTATTTAATAATTTAATTCAGGCATCACTTACAAAGTTTATTTAAACAGTTAAGACAGGAAAGATTGACAATTTATTATATATCTTTGAGAACAACAGAATATATATATATTTCTTAAAACTTCAATTCTCACAAATATCTTATAAACAGAATAGTCCCAATTGCTGTCAATTCCCTTTAATTCATAAAACTATGCAATAATTAAGATTAATTAACTTTACACTCTTTCAAGATAAACATATTGAAAACAAAACCTTTCATGTTCTACTGATCACTATTACAATCCAGGTATATTTGTCATTACATTCTGAAACGGTGCTCTCTGCTGACTATCTAGAATATTATAGCTTTTCCAGCATAACTGTTAAGCAAGTCTGTCCATATATTCCAATTTAAAAATATCTATCGGGATTCTGATGAAAACTGATTTGAGATGTCTTACAAAGATACATAACCATTTGGTTTTCTGTCAGCACAACACAAGTGACAGACTAAGTGTAGGAAAAATGCATCTGAATGGCAAAAGACAAAAGATCATGTTACAAAATGTGTACTGCATGTAAAGTTTTACATACAAATGTACTATTTACACTAACTTTCCAAATAGTATTCAAGGCAACACTTTGAATGTGTAGTTTACAATCAGTATAACATAAATTTATATATAAGTAAATAAACAATTACAGATCAAAGAGTCCAATCTGTACTTGACTGTTTTTATGAGGGTGGTTTTTCAAAATCTTAGCATGTTCTTCAACTAGAAGCTCAAGAAATATACTTAAAAGTAGGCACGAGTTAAGGGAAACAATAACAGTAAAACACTATAGAAATCCAAAATCTTGGACAAAATATAGAAGGATTGTGACAATAACTGATGTGAAAAGATTATATATATATATATATAAAATCTTTTCACATCAGTTATTGTCACTATTATTATTATTATTATTCGCGAATGGGCCCAACGGACCATGCGCTAGCCATGCTGGCGTGGCCATGCGGTCTAGACGGCGGTCTGCCGTTATGGCCAGTATGCCAGTACCCGGGTTTGAATCCCGGTAGTGGCATGGATGTTTCTTTCTTCTTCTGTGTTTCGTCCGTTTCCCCCTGGGACTCACTCTCTCAGGTGTATCCTCGACGAGAAAGTGCATTCTTTCTCGTCTCTGATTTCCTAGCCTTGTCCTGACGTTGTCAGGAGGGGCTAGCGCGTGGTCCGTTGGGCCCATTCGCGAATAATAATAATAATAAATATATATATACATATATTTTGTCTAACTGAAATGTTCATGGATGTAATTAAATGCATACGCTGACGTACAATATCAGATTTGGATTTTCTGTGATTTATTCAATTTCAACCACTTTTTTTTACCTGTTATCTGCAATAATACTACCAATCTGATTTTTTTTTTTATTCCACTTTTAGGTAGCATTTTTTTTAACATTATAAGGATTGTCAATTATCACATTTAATTACTCAGAACATGGTTATTATAATTAGAGGTAGTTTACATAGTTTTTATTTTGAAAGTAGAAGTTAACCTTTTACTGAATCAATTCTTTTTCAACAACCTTAATATGGAAATAAGGTTGAGACCCAGTGTTTTACTAGGTGACATCTCAGGAAAGCCATTTCTTGCTCATTAACGATCATCAGCTGAGAATAATCACAAAGCAGTAAGGTCTCAATACAGAGGTGAATAGAATCTTAGTCGAGAGGCATATGATACCTCTAAAACTAAACTGAAAACAAAAAATTACAATAAAAAATAAAATCTAGAAAATTCATTGAAGCTAGCAAGTGAATTTTTTATCTTTTATTTTTAATATGTACTCTTTTGTTTTTAGTTTAATTTTTGGAGGTACCATATTCCTTTCGACTAAGCATTTTGTCACCTTATATAATTTTTTTAATGGTGTTCCTTCTACAAAATGAATAATTTTACGTTCACTTTTCCATTGTTTAAAGGGGACTTTGGTAATAAATTGAAAAGTGGTTTCTGGATAGGAATTTCACTTATTTTTGATGTTTTGAAATCTAGGGGATTATCGAACTTGTTCTGTTGGAGGAAGTCAGGAGATTTAAGTCTTACATCCTGGTTCTCTCTACTTTCTCTCACAAATTTCTTCTCATTCAGTTTAATGAGTATCCTTCTAACCAATCAGCGAGGTCTGTAGCATGTGTTTCATGGGAATTTGGGAGTTAAACGAATCTATATTACTAAAATCTTTTATTTCTCTGTCTGTGTGTCTGTCCGACGCAATTTTCTGTGAGAATGGAAAATAGAAATAATTTTTACAATGAAACATCCGGGACAGGAATCAAACCTGCAACCTTCTGATCCGAAGTCAGACGTCTTATCCATTAGGCCATAGGGACTACAACTCTCTTCATATTGTTTTTTGACTTATCTCTCCTTCCCCTTCCCCCATCAATAAGGAATGTATTCAACCTTTTTTTTTTGAATCTCAAGATTGTTTATTTATTTCCCATCCGTCAGTTTATTTGTAACTCGAAACTGACAATAAGAAATATAATTGCCGAAACGTTGCAATATTTTAAATATTCATACTTAACCAAATTCTATGTGAAACTGAAAAATATGTGCGTGTACACGGCAGATATTGGAGTAAAGAAAACAGAGTCAATAAAGAAAGAAGCACTCTTTTTATGAGATGGAATACCGAAAAAATCACTATTTGTAACTCAAAAACCATCAATATTTGTAACTCAAACGCCACTGAAAAGTGACAATTACAATTAAAATGAGAGTCAAAAAAGAAAGAAGCAGTACTTCTATTAGGTAGAATACTGAAAAATCACTATTTGTAACTCAGAAACCATCAATATTTGGAACACAAAAGCCACTGAAAAGTGACAATTAGAATAAAAAAGAGACTCAAAAAAGAAAGAAGCAGTACTTCTATTAGGTAGAATACTGAAAAACACTACTGTAACTCAGAAACCACTGAAAAGTATCAATAAGAATAAAAAAAGAAAGAGTCAAGAAAGAAAGATGCACTTTTTCTATTAGGTAGAATACTGCTCAGAAGTTAGACGTCTTAGCCATTAGACCATGAGGCCTACATTCTAATCTCTAAAAAATAAAAATATATCATAGATATATGATTTACACGCTGGTTCTAAAAGCAGTCGTAGATTGAGAGAATATAGACATCAAAAATTAAATTTAAAAAAAAATTTTAAAAATTTTAGTTTTAGTTTCTTTGATGTAATTTGTGTGTGTGTTTTTAATAAATAAATAATTGTTTTCCATTAGATAAGCGAGGCTTCCGGAGCGAAGCGGACGGGTAGCCAACAAGTTATTTTAGAAAGACACATGGAAGACACTGACCTGAAGAAGAAGGAACACAGGTAATTAATTTGTGGCTAGCGAGTTGGAATGATTCATGGATCTTCCAAAGTTAGCTTGTGGCTTATAACGTGACATGGCAAATCCATCATAAGGTTGGTTTGTTTTTTTTTGGTAAGTGAATGATAAAGTGTAATAGTTCCATATACAAGTGGAGATAGAAATAGGCTTCAGATCTTAATTCTGTGCAGATTTCATCCAGTGTTGAGACAAGAGATATGGCCAATCAAAGGGTTAGTGCTGAACAAGTAGAAACCTAATTTTTTGAGATGAAAGTATCAAACATTTCAAGTGATATTGCCGTAAGAAGTTTGTATGTTTCTTTGTAAAAAGAAGTGATTTCCCCTTTCGCGATTTTCTTTTTTGAGTCCTCTGCTTTATGATCTCCTTGATTTGGCAAGGTTTTGTTTTTTCTATATTAATGCAGTTGCATGACCATCAGATAAATTAACTATGCAGTCCAATAATAACCTAGATCTTAATAGTTCCTACTTCAATAATTTATTAGATTTTATTGTCTCATTTTTACATATCCTAAACTTGAACTCAATTTAATTATCTATTAATTTCTTTTTTCTGTTAATAAATGTTATCCTTTTGTTAATCTGCTTGTATCTTATTTGTACACATTTTATCAGAATTGTCTTTTACCTAGCCCTGAGATATATCCTTTTTATGATTGTTCTCTTGGTAATTATTACTAGCATACTATTTACCTTGAAGGTTACAAATTATAGAATTTTATTTAGATTGTATTTCATATTGTAATCTTTATAAATATTAATAGTGAGCTACAACATGTTAAAATCTTTGCATGGCCACAGCACTGGAATTTATTACAAAAACTTTAAAATAGCACATTCTATGCAAGAATAGCATTAGTTTTATAAATAATTAAACTGCCAAATTGTTGAAGATATATATTTTTATTGCAATTACATCTTAATGTTTAAGCTTTCTATTGAGAAGTTACAGGGAGAATACTTAAAATTTGGTATTCTAAATAATCAAACCTAGTTTTAAACTATGAACTTAAATCTTAAATCATATCATGAAATAATGCTACTTATCTAATGAATTTTTACCCAAGTGTTACATAAAAAAAAAAGCATTACATAGGTAAAATACTTTCTTTTCTTGTCATCAATCTATGCTAGCTCAATAAATCGTTAATTGTTTATAAATATTGCTGAATTTTAACCAATTGCAAGAAAAATAACAATACCCTGTCCTACTTTCTAAAATTTAAAAGCTGCAGAGTAGGAATAACATTGATATTCATAACAAAATGGGAGGACTGAAAAAGAGATGGAAGGATGGGAGCTAAACCGGAGAATACGGTACCGCCAATCACAGTCGTAAGGATACATGATGGTGCATACTGTTATCTCAAGATCGCAGTTAGCCAGATGAGGGCTAGTTTTTCTAGTAAAAGATAGTGCAAAACCATTTTGAAATAAGCTTACCTGCAAACCTCATTCACTAGTTACTTGAAAAACTAAAATTTGTAACTTGAAAGTAGTGCCAAGGCAGTCATCTTGTCAAAAGCCTGGTATCGTAATCTCCGGTTTCACCAAAACACTAATTGCAAAACATCGTATGTAAGTAAAGAGAAATTTGTTAAAACCAGTACCTACATATTGCATGATGTGCCAACCAAAGTTTAAAATTATGGTATCAAGTATTTAGGGTTAATACAAAATGAAAACCGATACTTAAAAGTGTAGATTTTGACATATGACATTTTGTTGTAACGGCGACGATATTAAGATTTCACATCTCAATCAACTACGGAATCATTTTGTTTTATACGAAAAGCCAAAGTACACAGATTCATTTCAAAGTATGTAGCCTTTGAAGTGTTTATCATAAATATAAAGCCAAAAGAAATTATAGATTTTGGTTTTCATTTAAAGTCTTTCTTTCAGTAGTTTTCATTTCAGAATGAAGTTTAATTCCTTCGAATATTTTTTTTAAAGAAAATAATTTAGGAAACTAAATTGAGCATGAATGGTATAATATTTAGATCGTTATTATTGACATTAACCTAACACTGACAGTTCAAAGGATTTTCAACGAATTACTAACTCTATATCATTGAGTCGTTATAAGTTATGAATCCAATCTTCTTTTTAAAGATATAATGTCCTTTAGATTAATTTTGCAAAGACGTCACATATAACGGATTTTGACTTACCTTGAACGTCAACCAGTTTCAAATCTTCCGCTGTACGCATGCGCAGTTTGAAGGTTGGATCCCCGCGAAAACGATTTATATTGGCTAGCCGTTGGCTAATTCAATGACATGTGGTCCGAACATCTAATAACTGAAATTAAAAGTTGTGAAGTATTTAAATTCAGGTGCTGTTTTTCTTTTCCTTTATTACTTGTTTCGCAGCACGTTAAGCTTATTTTTAATATTTAAATTTTCAGTTGATTTTTTAAGTGCGTTTTGTGGAATTATTCCAAATAAAAAGGCGAGACACACAAAATTGGTTAAAAAGTTTAACTACGAATTAAAAATACAATAGCCCATCGTTATAATGAGCACAATATTATTAAAATCAGGCCAAAAATTAACATCAGTTCATTTTTTATGTGCGTTTTGAGGAAGTATTTAATTAAAATTAAAAGTTTTGAAGTATTTAAATTTTTCCCGATTGAAATATTATTTTTGACACTAACTGGAAAGAAACAAGATTAAATTATTATTTATTTTTTTTTTTTATCTAATGGTAACACCAATTTAATTTCGTTTAAAAATATCTTTGTAAATACTTTCTTCATATATTTAAAAGCGAAAGATTTCATTGACAAAATATCGTATCAAATAAAGAAAAAGTTTCCACTGTTAGGAAATTCAAAGTTTTTCTAGACTACGGTAATCCTTTAAAGAATGTAAATTAGCTAAACTCTCTTTCAGTGAAAATGCAGGGATTTTTCGTTGAAAAATCAACTAAATGAAACTGATTAAAATAACCCAGGTTCTGAGCTCTACATTTTTTTATTTTTTTTTTTAAGATTGACAATTTAGAGTGTGTATAAAATATCGAAGAACTAATAAAATAAAATCTTAAAAGTTTACAGACCGAATATCATTTTTACTATTTAACAAATTATTAAATATTACAAAATAATAATTTTTTTAAATGGTGAAAGAAACTTAAAATTATGTTAAAAATATTTACAATAAACATTTTTTTTTTTTAATTGTTTGTTATAAATATTTTTAACATAATTTTACTGTTTGATTGTGGAAATTCCTTTCACCATTTCAATCAACGATTTATTACAACACGTAAAAAATCACTTAGTTATATAAAATAAAAAAAATCCCGAATTTCATCAACTTTTTTTTTTTTCAATTACTTTGTTATCATTTAATTTCTTTAATTCACATTGGTCTTTATTAAAATTTTTATTTTGCAATATTTGATGAAAATAACAGTGAAATTGATAATTTCTGTCTAAGTATTATCTTTGAAAAGTTCCTTTTTTCGATTTATTTATTTATTTATTTTAGTGTCAGACTGCTTATAAATTTAATATTTAAAAATTCGCAAATTTTCATTTTTGTTTTGTTTTTTCAAAAAATGAAGCACTCTATTCATTATTTGCAATCCATGTGACGTCATGCTCAAATAGAAAATATCGCGTCGCCTACTACGGTGCGATTTTTGCCCCCCCCCCCCCCCCCCGGCAGTTTGTAATGATTTCTGGTTTTGTTAAAAGATGGCATTACAGTACGACCTTTAAAATTATACCACAAAGCAAAGATAACAACTATTTTACTCTGCAATTATTATGATCAGAAATTATAAGCTTGTAATTTGGATTATTTTAAGTGATTGTATTTTCAAAAACTGAAATATCACTAATTTCATATAGAAAAGGAAAAACGGATACTGCTGCCCTCTATTGATCAATCTTAAAATCTAAAGTAAGGCCTACTTTGTAGCCTGAAAGCAACACAGTAGGCTATGTCTTTGAGGAAACGCTTCTCACAACAAATTGAAGACTGACGTTTGGCAACTTCAAGTATAAAAAGGAACAATATGAATCTTAGGGACAAAATCTACAGAGTAACAGATTTGTTGCATTCCCTACGTAAAATAAGCAATGCCCATATGGTGGATTTCTATACTCAAAACCTATGGGAAGCAGCGGTTCCCCTGAGGCTGAGGGAAGAGAAATTAGCAGACGATGATTGGTTTCTGACTTTAAGAAATGCTTTAAAAAACAGCACAAATCAGTCTTCTTCACATGATTTTGATTTCGAAAATATTACACTCGCGAATTATATTTCAGCGCTATTGGATCTCACTGTTGTTCGATCTGATGTTTCCACGGATATTGAAAGCATTTTTAGAGCTCATGATTTGGAAAGCCATGATAGACTGATTTTTGATCGCTATGCAACTGCTAAGAAAATGCACGAAGTAGAAACTTTGGCAGAAGTAGTAGTCAGCATTGCTAAAAAATTTAAAATTAATAAGGTAAAAGCAATCTCATTAAAATATTAATACATGAACACTACTGAATTGCGCCCGTTTCATGCTGTTTAACACTCATCAGCGTGGGACAGCTGAATTTCTAAAGGAAACGAGCTAAAGTACACATTTCCATATGATAAGTGTGTTCAAAGAAACTAAGGAAGCAGATCTGTGCTTATTTGAATTTATCTATTATCAATGATGATAGGAGAATAATTCTGCCTCATGAGGATCAGAACATTGGCATACCGGGGAGGGTGGGTTGGTAATGGTTGTTGCACTCCTCTCCCATTGCATCCGAAAATGTAAGAAATGTAGCATTTTGGACCAGTTCTTTTGGTCGCAAAGCCATCTTTCGGTAATTTCCAATTTTATGTTCGTAAAATCATTAGTTTTGCCTGGTATTGTTTACATAATTATAAGCGTAATTTCGTTAGTGCCAGGCAGATAATGTGAAAACAAGTTAATGCGTAAACGAACAATTAACTAGAAAATAGTAAAATGCATATTTCAAAATGGTTTTGCACATTCTTTTACTAGGAAAACTAACTCTCATCTAGCTAACTGCGATTTTGAGATAACATGGTAGCCAATGGCCAGCGGCCGTGGTGACTTGGTGCATACTGTTATCTCAAGATCGCAGTTAGCCAGATGAGGGTTAGTTTTTTCTAGTAAAAGATCGGGCAAAACCATTTTGAAATATGCATTTTACTTTTTACTAGCTAATTGTTCGTTTCACATTTTTTGCCTGGCATTAACGAGATTACGCTTAATTTGCAATATCAGGCGAAATTAATAATTTTACGAACATAAAATAGGAAATTGCCCATCTTTCTATTTGTAAATCCTCATACAGAAAAGGACATAAAGTTGTTTGTTTTTTTTTTTTTTTTTTTTGGTTGAACAACGAAGATCGTCATTACCCCCTCCATTCCAAATTCTTAGGTATGCCTATGATCAGTAAGCGCTAAATTGCGAACCAACAGTCCCATTGCAATAGCTCAGGATTTGCAAAGATGCATTATAACCTTAATATCTGAACTGTTATGTCATTGTTTCACAAAAAAATGGGTTTAGCAGTAAACATAAAAGCTATTTTGCAAAGCCGTTGCCATTATGAACCTACAAAAACATGTATAATCTTCAAAATGACTATAATTATTGCTCAGTTTCTGTATTCAAACATTTTAATAAAAAAAAAAAAGTAGCTTTATTTGCAGAAACGTGCAGTCAGAAAGATTTTTATTTCAAAGGAGAGATCAGCAGATAAAATGGAAATAAATTAAAAAGGGTAAACTCTATTTAAGAGAATATTCTGGAAGAAAAGTTGAAAATTTAAGATGTTTCCCGTTTTATTACATATAACTTGAATTCTATATTTGGAATTATATTACATTTAAGATAATTCTTGTTAAATAAAAGG
>JAFIDM010000004.1:25869380-25907939 GCA_023159025.1 Thereuonema tuberculata | reverse complement strand
ATTATTATTATTATTATTGTATAAGGTTACGAATTTGTTAAATTAAGGCTCGTTATCCTGTTTTTGTTATTTTTTAAATTATTATTCCATCATGTAGCTTGATAAAGGAAAGTCGTATTATTCTTCCGAAAATTTGCATTTAAAGCATATTAAATATTTATTCATGTTTTTAAGAGTGATGACGTATTATTTTACGAATTTTACGTATAGCACTGTTGTTATTCTTGTGAAATACTATCATAAAATGCAATAAAGTAGAGGTAAATTAATATCTAAGAATGTCACAGACCAGGCATTCCGTAGATCATATGGACATGATGGCCATAGACCAAAGTATTTACATAATTTATTACTGAAAGTAACAGTAGGTTAGTCCGAGTCCATTTTCAGGACTTAGTTTAACATTGTGAAGTATTTCATCCAAACACTTCAAGATTGAATGGCAGAATTGAGTTTAAGCACAGTTGGAAAAAGGCAAATCAAGCATAAAGAATGGCTGATCAAAAATAAGAATTTATACCTACAAGAAATAATTTATATGAAGTATTTTAACTTCCAAAGCAATATTGCACTATTCATTATAGTAGCTTTACAGGAAATTTAATAATTTTGGGCTATTTTAATTTGAAAGAAAAGTAATAGTTTTGAATTTGAGTTCTATTTATTAATAATTTCTGAATATTGTTATAATTATAAGAAAATATTTGAAATAGGAGAACATTGATAAGAAAGATTTTCAAGCTGATTTGGTCATTTTATATTCTTTAGATAATCGATGTTGGAAGCGGAAAGGGATATTTGGGCTCCTATCTAGCACTTCACCATAACTTGTGGGTCATAGGAGTAGATTCTTCTTCCATCAACTCTGAGGGAGCAGCTAAGAGAGATAAGAAAATGCAGGTAAGAACATTCAAGTAGAAGTTTGGAACATTATCAAGCACACAGTGCAGCTCTTTGAACAGAGTAATTTAGCAATATTTATATTTATCGTCATTGTCCAGTAATGACTGTTGATGATTAATATTTAGAAATCAGTTTAATGTATTAAGCTCATTTCTGCATTTGATGATAATAATTTCAACAAATTTGTCTGATGATATCAGCTCAGTTCAAATCCAAGAGAAGTTATAAGTTTTGTTCAACATAAATAGTAGATCTTCTGTAAGATATCACAAAACTTTATTAAAACTCCAAAATCCCATTGGTTTGAAAATTAATAACTGTGTAAAAAAAGAATGTAAAGAAAATAAAATTAATATAGTATATTTCAAAGATAATGTTTTATTTAAATTCAAAAGAGAAAGAGGGAATACAGATCTACACAATATGGGGGTGGTTTATGCTCTCCAATTGAAGAGATTGTCAGGGGGTCTACATTGGAAGCACAAGTCGCACAGTTAAAGAACGGGTGGATGAACATGTACAACATGAGAAAATATCTGAATGGGCAGACCACTGTTTTCGATATGGTCACAACCCAGATCCTTTAGTGAATATCATTTACTACATTCAGGATGAGTAAAAAAGATATGCATTAGAATCTTGTTTAATAAATTGCTGCATATGTTTTAACAGGGATAAATCACAGAAAGTGAATAACATGTCTTTGAGCATTTTCAGAGAATCTTTGATAAAAAACAAAAGATTAAGTAAAATTTTAAAATTTAATTAGTATTGTTTTAAATAACAGTAAGTAAGTAGGATTTAATGTAATAATAAGTTTCAAATCTTTTGATTGTTTTCAATATATTTTGAATGTTTTATTGTTATATGACAATAGTATTATTTGATGTACTTGCCATAGAATTTATTTATTGATTTGTAAAGGTTTGAGAAGGTTATTTCTCTTTCCATTTTGATCTTTATTTTTTATTTTATTTATTTGTTTATTATGTTTACCAAAATCCTTGAGAAAGTCTTTGAAAATTAAGACGAAATATTGGTCTGTGGTGCAGTTTTTTGGAGTTTTAATAAAGTTTTATGATATTTTGTTCAACATCATAATTCATTCAAGCCAGAACTTTACCAAATGGAAACATCTATCAAATGGAAACATCCACAAGGTTTGTCATATTTTTATTTGCATAAAGAGATTCAAGCTTCCTACTAAAGATGTCTCATATATTCTTAATACTGGGTGATTCATAAAATACTGGAAAGTACTGTTGGTATTCACTGCCCCATATCTTTTAAACTACTGCTCATAAAAATCTGAAACGTTTTATATAGAATCGTCAAACATATTAGAGTTATATTTTCATGCTATTATTTATTCATTATTATTGAAATTCATTTTATTTGCTTTCAGACCCCCCCCCCCCCCTTAATTAAAAATTTTAATCCAAAAAAATTATTAAACTGTCTCCCAAAAAAGTCATTTGTCAGAATGCATTTTCAAAAAAATACAGTTTTTTTTTTTTTTTAATTAAACAAAGGAATTAATGACAAAAGTGTTTAGATTAAATTTTCCTAATTAGGTTTCTGTATCATTTGAATATTGGATTCAGACAACATCTCAACATATTTAAATAACATCTCAACAGTTATTTAAATATAAGATATATTGGGGGTGTTTGAATGCAAATAAAATGAATTTCAATAATAATGAATAAATAATCACATGAAAATATAACTCTTATATGTTTGACGATTTTATATAAAAAGTTTCAGATTTTTATGAGCAGTAGTTTAAAAGATATGGGGCAGTGAAAACCACCAGTACTTTCCAGTACTTTATGAATCACCCGGTATATAAAAGGCAACACTCACTGACTGACTCATCACCTCACAGCCAAAACTGCTAAATCTAGAAACTTGAAATTTTAGGGATGGGTTTCTCTTAATAACATAGAAAATATCTGAGCGTTGTAGTTAGCTAAGTGTTCTCTACAATATTGCACTTTTTACCAATGACAATGCATCTGTCCATCTTACCAGAGTTGCATAAGAATGATTTGCTGAACTGAACCTTCTCATGCTTAGCAAACCATTCTTGCATATTATCTTCCCTGGTCTCTACAATCTTCAGATCTGCATACATTCTGCATATTGAAATTACAACATTCTCTAAAATTAGAAATTAACTCAGAAATTTCTTAAATACTACAGAATTTTGCATTTCAATTAGTTAAGGTGTAGTTTTGTTTTTTATTTATCCATCCTTCCACCATAAAATTATCATAAGACACAAATGCTGAGAAATGAAGGATTATTCAACAACAGAAGTGTGCAATGTAATTTCATTCTTCTTTATTAAGAAATGCAGATTAGGAAGAGAAATGAGCAAATGAAGGGATTGTTGAACTTCTTCAGTAATAGAACCCTATTTTAAATTCTTAAATACTATGCTAAGTTTTACTTTAAATTCATATCTAACAAATAGTCTTCTTCTGTGCTAGTCATCTTCATTTTATGATACATCATCTTTTTTTTTGGCAGAAAACGTGGAATGGTTTTGTTCGAAGAGCAGAACAAAGAAAGGCTGGACTCATTCCAACAAAAAAAGGAAAACATTGGAAAGCTAAAACTCAGTCAGTTGAAACTAATGAAGAAAGTAATCATAGACGTCCATCTCCAGAACTAGAAGTATCTAATAACCTACAACAGAACTGTTCTAGCTCCATTAGCCTTGGAAAATCAAATACCGATAGGAAATCAAGAAGAAACCAAAGTTTAAAAGATGGTTTATTTATACCAATTATGCAAAAAGTAAATGGTAACACAACTTTAGAAAGTATATTCAACAAAGCACAGTGGACTTTAAATCCAGAAGAATCATTTCTTTTGGTTGGGCTCCACACATGTGGAGATCTTTCTGCAAATACAATCGAACTGTTTCTTTCAAATCCACAAATCAAAGTACTTTGTAATGTTGGATGCTGTTATCACTTAATAGAAGAAAAATATAGCAAGAATCCCTATTCTCAAAGAGGTAAGTGAAAATTCTTCATAAAGTACTAAATCTTACAGTGTGCCAGTATAAAAAAATTAGGAACAAAGAAGATAAGCAATTTGCAATAAAATGCAGTAATTTAAGTTCTGCTAAATGTTGTAAGTAATAATTTATAGTCATAAAGCTGTAAAGATTATATGTCTGCAGCAACTCGGTCTTATTATTTTCTTACCTTAAAGTTCAAATCAATTTAAGAAATGCATTAAAATAATATCATACAATTTAAAGGGAATTTATAGGCAACAGGTCTGGATTTGCTTTGAAAGACGAAACTTCCTTCTTGATCTTCTTACAATTAAAGGTTGTTCAGCTAATGATATAGGTACTTCTTTTTACTTGGTTACTTTATGATGTTTACATTCTGTAATTAATAATATCATATCATATATATTTCAGCAAGTAATTAGCAGCAAACTGTGGTATCTTTTTCAAATCACGTCCAAAATGTTGAATCTTGATCTTAAAAATCTTTACCTTGAAAAATCTATGTATTCTGAAATAGTTGCAGCTTCCATTAGTGTCATCAACATGTTTCTAAAGAGTGGAGCTTATCTGCAGATTAGGTAGATTCATTGCTCAGTATTTAGAGAATGCCAAGCTTCAATCTATTTGTCTCTCAGTCATCACCTTCCTTTCATACCAATTTCTTTCTAAGTTTGGAGCTTTTCATAACTATGCATATTTTCCTTTTTCTTGGTTAACTATATTATGGCTAACTTAATTCTTCTGAAGCTTGCCATAAGAAAAATTTTGTCACAATTGTATTTAAACATTATTTTATTTAAAAGGTGCATCATTTCAATCTTCATTATTAACATCTCTTTTACTGGTTTTTGCTGTTCATATTTTTACAGATATTTTATTTCTTTAAGCGATAATTCATAGTCCAATGTATCATGTTTTTTATTTGTAAAATATGTAGATCAAACTCTTTTGCGAATCATCATTAAAAGGATTACCAATAGCATTTTCTAAAAAGTGTTTATTTCCACTAAACTATTAAATCAATATGTATATATCCAAACTACAGTATACAGATATTTAAATGTAGAAAACAGTGCTTACTCCAAGCAGACCTTAGGAACATATTCAGTAGTTTATATATGTTATTAAGATTCATCTTCCGCATTTCATGTTGTCTATCTTTTGGTCCTGATCTTTCTGTTCCGCTTTGGCAATCCGTGCACATTTTAATTGATTTCTTACTGATTTAAACCCATTCACAAGGAATTTGGTTTGAAGCATAATACAAATGTTTTTGGAGTTTTGGATCAGTCTGTCAGTTAAATGACATCCTCTGCATTTTTCTAAGGTGAAATTCAGTTTTTATTAAATAAACAGCAGATAGAAAATAACATTGAATAATTCTATTACTTAACTTTGATTCATCAACATCAACCATTTTCCTCCAATTTCTGAAAATTCAAAGAAAATTTCATATTCAGAAATCTTTATTCATCATGATTTAACTATGCTCTGGTGAGTGCTTAATTATTAAGCAATCTTTAATGAGACTGAACTATGCTATAAGTGAAACCTTACTTGAGTTATAGCTTTTCCCAAATAGCTTGATTTTCAGCAATATGTAATATATTTGTTTTATCTTGTGAAGTATTTTTTTTTCTTTTTCCAGATTCATCAGAAAATACAGAGTGTGGTTTTCCATTATGTGAGATCCTTGATAGACAACAATGTATTCTGGGGAGAAATTCACGAATGCTTGCTTGTGAATCCTTGGATCGCATGCTGGATAAAGCTATGGTGAAGTAGATTATATCAATTTCAATTTAAAAATAAATTGATAACTTTTTGATACTCTAATTATCTGCTAATTTTCTATGTTTGCCTCCTTCTCAAGTTTTATGTAGACTGTCTTCTTTTCATGATGAATCCAAGACTCTAATTAATTAAAGAGGTAGCAAAAAAAAAGTGCATAGACATTAGATACAAATAAAAAAATGGAAATGTTACATAATCAGTTTCTTTCACATCAATTTGCATTTGTAATTTTATTATTTGACAACAAGTTTTAACGTGCAAAAATAATAATGACAATACAAAATAAACCATACTTGCACATAACTAATAACAAAAGGAATCACTGATCTGTTTTTGGATTTTTTGACACCGGGAATCCAGAACAGCTATTTCTGGGTTCCTACCCGTCATCAGCTGGACTCGCCCAGTGTCTTAACGGTCAATGATTCCTAGAAACATATAAAGGAAACAAAAGAGAACAAGAAAATTCTTATTTATTCTTATTTTATTAATTATTGTTTTTTAATATGAAGGGCCATTTTCTTGTTCTGTTTTGTTTTTCTTTATATGTCTCTAGGAATCATTGACCGTTAAGACACTGGGCGAGTCCAGCTGATGACGGGTAGGAACCCAGAAACAGCTGTTCTGGATTCCCGGTGTCGAAAAATCCAAAAACAGATCAGTGATTCCTTTTGTTATTAGTTATGTGCGAGTTTGGTTTATTTTATATTGTCATAATTTTATTATTATTTCTTTTTTTTTTTTGCTTCCCCAAGATAATACATTCAAAAGGTAAATTAACCCAAATAAAGAAATTTAATGTGCAGAAAAATTATTCAAAACTTAAACCGAGAGCTGCACAATGAATAAACAAAATTGCCTTTCTGGTCTATTATCAGAGGGAATCGGGAACGGCCAGTTCGTCCTGCTTGGGAATCATCAGCCCGATCCGCCCTCCCCGATAACAAACCCATAGCATCAACACCTTTTGGATGTTTGGTTTTTTATAATTTAAAGCCTTTGATCCTATCCATTTATTAGAAAAAGGTTTTTTTTGAGTGCACTACAGCACTACTTATTGTTGTTGTATTTTTTGGTTTCAGGGGTCACTGTCAGTTACGAGGATGAGTTCCACTTATGTTCTTGCCTTTTCTGGGTTTGTTATTGGGGAGGGTGGATCGGGCTGATGAGTCTCAAGCAGGACGAAATGGCCGTTCCCAATTCCATCTGATAATCGACCAGAAAGGCATTTTTGTTTATTCATTGTGCTGCCCTTAGTTTATATTTTGAATAATACATTCAGATACTTGACTCTTCTTAGCCCATTGTAAGTTTACTTTATATTGTAAAAAAAGTAAAGGCTTTATATTGTAATGGCTTCTATGCCTTTCACTGTTCAAAGTTTTACACTACTGACATTTATTCAGAGCCAATGTTAAGGCAGTATTTCAGTAAACATTGATTTTAATATCTTATGTTTAAATTCCAAATAAAGAGATTTACCTTATGGAACCACAAGGTAAATTCTTGGAACCACACTACACGTCCCTCATTCCCTCCATTGTTCATCTTTCACACTTGTTCTATTCTTTGGAAACTCTGCTACTAGACTGATTTAATTTGGCCGATGTAAAGAATTGAGTGCAAATTCTTCTATATTGTGATACAAAAGAAACAATGTCTTTTCTTTTTTTTTCCATTGCCATGTTGAGCTAGTTCTTTTCTAGAATAACTCACTAACTTAGTGTAAATCATGCTTTCAGTCATAACGTAAATTTATGTTATTTTTGTGTTTCATTAATATTCAATCTCCTATCACAATCGTATCCTTATGACCTTCTACTTTTAAATTTCATTATTAAAATGACAAATAACATGTTAAAACCAAAATCGTAAAGGGGCTTCTTCTCTCTTATCCTATGCAATGCAAAAAGTAAGTAATGTTAATGTAGTGAATGTGGGTGGCAGAGAAGCCAAGCACTGCGAAAAAGTAAGTAAGTAAGTAAATAAATAAATAAATAAATAAATAAAAATAAAAGAGGGAACAACAACAACATTACATAAATCATTGCAAAATAATTGAAATATATTATTCGATCAAAATTATTTTATAAGATATATCTTTTCAAATTTAAGAGGTTTCATTGTATTTTTTTTTTTTTTTTATTTAGCCACCAAATCCAGCCTTGTTTTACCGATCTTTGCTTCAAGTTATCTTGGAAAGTAAATGTCCTTCAAAGAAAAACGATGGTCATGTTGGTAGACTGGCTCTTAAATGTGATGGATTTGTTGATTATGTGAAAAAGGCTTTTAAACATCTTAATTTAGACCCAGCTCTGGTAGGTAAGCTAATTTCATGAAAGGCTTATTAAAATACTGCTTATTTCTAGAATCAGTGCTTCAAAAAGAAAATAGGTACAAACTGTGTCATTCATAATATATTTCTTCTCAGTTATTTATTGGTGGCTTCAGAATCTTTGTGGTGAGAGACTTGTCTTGAAGCTGCATTTTTACTTTCTGTATTTATGACTTTATCTGTTTTTCGGTCTTTGAAAGTCACATATGAACCTTTACCTCTTTAACTTTGCCATATATTCATATCCAGAGAAAGATCTATCTAAATCGTCTTCACCTGAAAATATAAATAGTCAAGCTCTCAAAAGCTTTCCAGCCTAAGTTTCATTTGCTATAAACTACTTTAAGTTTAACATCATTTAAAATGATAAAATATTCAGAAAATTATGTGATAGATAATTGATCTAAACCAACTTCTTCCTGGCAGCTTTACATTTCAGTCTTGAGAGATCTTTTCATTACAAGACTGTTAGTTCCTCAATTTAGGTTCTCATGGATAATTTCCAGGGACCACACACATTTTGTGTATCTCAGTGGCTATAATAGTGACAGCTTCTGAGACATTTATCGTACTGTTATCTTTCCCATAGATGGTATTAGCTCTTTATTTATATCTTTGTAACTTACAATCTACTAGAGTTATTTATATTTTATATCTGTTGGCTTATTATTTTTGTTTTGTTCTTCCTGGCACAGTATGGCCACTGTTGCTTTTGCACCATTACATCTAATTAGCCAGCTATCTCAATAAAAAAATATTCTAACTATAATACTTCAGCCAATTGCAACTTCTTTCTAATGATCCAAACTTGGGAAGCCTGTTCGAAATAGTAGCTACTTCACTCAGAAACTTTTCTGTTTCTGTTTCTGACTCTTATCATCTAGTAGTAAATTTTCAAATTGATTGCTTTAGCTTTAGCTAACTTTTATTTATCAAACACTTCGTCAAAGAGATATATAAGATCAATTAAAGAATTTGATATCATTGTTGCATTCATAGGAAATTACGTATACTTTAAATGACAAGTCCTCCCACAAAATATTTTCACTTCTATGATTGCCTTTTGTCCTTTACTATTAAAAGATAATTGTCTTGTTAAAACAGTGGTGTAAGTAGGGTGGGGCAAATAGGATATGTGTCCTAGGCACCAAATTTTAGGTGGTGCCATTCTTAAGGGTTAAAAAATTAATATTTAATGTGAAATTCCCAATCACATTTTCTAAATACCATTGACAACTTTGTTATATACACTCTCACAGTTTTTGCAATTTCTAACAAAAAATTACATTGACAAAGTGAGAAATAAGCATTTTGTTATAGCTATAAAAATATAAGTTTTATTTTTTTAATAATAAAAGTGTATTTGTTTTATTATTTTGTAGCTGGTATTATAACAAGTAATAGTTTGAATACTAATTGAAGAATTCAGCTAGGATTTTAAAGAATAGTTTTCAAAGGATGTATTTTTTTATTTGCCTAGACATCATCAATCTTATTTATGCCTCTGTTATGGAAACATTATGATTATTTCTCTGCAGGATCCCAATTGACCAAGAGTGAAATGATTTATTTAAAATGTTTCATTAGTTGAAGATACATGATCTCCTCATTCTTATATTTGTTGCAATTGGCTGTTATCTCTTTTCCTTTCATTTGACACCAAAGTTATTAGAGAAAGTTTCTTAGTTAACCAATTTTCAAAATACATAGTAAATTTTAAATTAATATCCATTTTTCTATCATTTCTAAAGCATTTTCTATTATCTATTGTGGTTTCTTTCTGTGACATTTAAAAAAAAAAACTTAAGAAAAATCAATTATAATTTTTTTATTAATTTAGTATTTATTCTTTAATCTTTTGCATGTTTTTTACACAATTTTCAAATAGTCTTAAAATATAATTATTTTTTTTCCCCCAAGGTTAGTGACTCCGAAATCCAGAAATTTTGGGAAGAATATGAAGGTGAAAGAAAAAAATTGGAATCATTTTATCAGCTTCGAGCTCTTTTAGCCCCCGTGTTAGAGACATTAATATTATTAGATCGCCTTTGTTATCTTCAAGAGCAGGTATTAATTAAGTTTACATTAATTATTTAACTTAAATCATAATGTTTTTCTTAGTAACAATTCATAATTAAAATTAGCTGTTTAGTTAGATTCTTTTACTTCATTTGCAGTTAACTTAAAACTTTTGTAGGTAATTTTGAGTTGTTAAATAATAAATAAATAAAAGTAATAATCATGAACGATATGATTTATTTGTAGGACTGTGTTGAATATGCCTACTTGACAAGATTGTTTGATCCAGTGACATCGCCTCGTTGTTATGCCATTATTGCCATAAAGAAATGATTTTTCATAAAGTGTGATTAATTTCATACTAGAATCTTGTATCTTATTTATTCAGAGAACACATATGAATAAATGTGAATGTGCAGTGTGAATTTTGTACTATTAATGTGTAAGGTATTGTTCATCAACTTAAGATATTGTTTCTATCAGTTAGTTAGTTAGTTTTAGCCTAAAAGCATTCTTAAACTAAATGTAAAAACAAAATCTCATAATCTTCAGAAAAATTACCAAAGCATTCTTCAATGAATACGAAATGTTCTCTTGAAAAGGTACTAATGACCATCATCCATTTGTATTTGCATGTTATATGCCCTATTGCTTCTCAATAGGGAGAATGATTATACCAATGCAAGGTGTATATCTGGAAAATAAACACAGCTTGGTGCCACAGTTGTGCAGCTCTGGAAGGGCCCATTAATAGGAACCAGATTAAAAGTGTAGTCAGTGCAGTGGTGTATTAACTGAAGAACAATGTGCAATAAACAGTGTTTAAATTACAAAGAAAAACAAGGTGCTACTATAGTGTGCATTCAACCACAGTATCCCTCACTTGACCAGTCTACTGAACTACCTGAATCCTAACCTGGTTTTTGGTCTCAAACAAGGCCCTGATTGTCGATATTTTTATGTGCAATGGCTTGACAGAGACACTGTGATACCCATCATTGAATGGGAATGGGAAACAGGTTTAGTCATTTATTCGAAAGAATGGCCTGCATATGAAAATCTAAATGCCATTGGTTACCATCATTTTACGGTGAACTATAAAGAAAATTATGTGGATTCAGTGACAAGAATAAACTTGCAAGTGATTGAACGATCCTGGTTGGATGTCACAACACATTTTAAAGAAAATGAGTTGTGCAGTTTCAATCACACCTTTATCACATTTGCTGGAAAGTGCTAAAATGCAGCAGATTTGTTTGTGGCATTTCTAAACAATATATGAAGTGTATATCATTAAAGGATTTAAATGTAAATCATTTATTAAGGATGTGATATGTCATTAAATGTATTTTATTAATATTAATTAGATATCATCATTGTTTTGGGTTGTTTTTGTTTTTTTTCATAATGATGATCTATTATCTAACAATGTAAATGATTATCTATTATTTAGTAATGTAAATATTACAGATAGACCACTATTATTTCACATCTAATACATTACTAATATAAAAAAAGGGGTATGAAGTGTATGCCATTATTATTGCATTCTATAGTGTAAGTGTCCCAGTAGACTGCACACTGTAGTAGCACCGAAAAACAAACATGCTATTATAGAGTTCCTGTGTGTTGAAGAATTGGATCATTTCAAATTGACTGAACAGAAGTATATGGCAGCACCTGTATCCTTTACAAGCAATGGCATAAACATTTTGAGATGGCAGGATGATACATAGGAGATTATGGAAAGTCTCAGATAGGATTTACAGATAAAATCTTCCAGACAGTCTTTCCATATGCGACTTTCATATCTTTGGCCAAAAGAAGAAGACCCTAACGAGTTGCAGTTTCATCTTAGATAATGATTACAGCATCACTTTGTAGTTACAGTCCCAGAACAAAAGTTTGTTTGCGACAAAAATTTGTAGAATTTTAGAAATTATTATTAAAAAAATGATGAAATTGTGAACTGACAGCATTTGGTACCTTTCAATTTGAACTCTTGTTTTATCTGGGTAGATCAATAAATTAGATTTTTTTAATTATATTTGGTAAGGAAAAAAAAAAAACTTTTATTATATAAATATATATCTGAGCACATCACTTAAATATGTCGATGATAGTGTACAGCAAATCCATTTCTGCACACATTCTTAGTACTTCAAACTAGAAGAGCAAAGAGATATTGTATGATTTTTAATGAAACTCAAGCAAATTCTTCTGATTTCTAATGAAATCTAGCCTTATAAAGGTTAGCAAATGAGCATGTGTAGATATTACCTATTAAAGTGATGTTGTAAATCCTGTGATACTGACATCTGTGAAATAAGATGGGAAATGTAAACTACATTATAATTGAGCTGGCAGAGCAGGCTCTTATCTAAGGGTTGCAGAAGGCAAGGTTCAGTCTGCGATGAGCATTCAGATTCTTCCTTCCATTATTTAACCTCCAGAGTTCTCTCAAACCAGTCAAATTAGGTTGTTTCATGGAGTTAAAGAGAGGCAAGCATTACATCAGCCTGCCATCTCTATGTTGGCCTGGCAGCAGTAGATAAAAGGGAAACACCACCTTTTGTGTTTTTGTGGCTTCTTAAAGAAGTTTTTCTGACTTCTTAAGTTGAGCAGTGAATGATGTGCCCTTCCAATTTGCAAAATACACTTCCCAAACATGCATTGATTGTTTGTAAGAAATTAAGAAGTGATAATAAAAGTTTCAAATAAAGATCAATAAATGACACAAATTTACAAATGAGTGTCAACTAGGTGATATCCTAGAATAGATGCTTCCCGTTTATTGCTCTTATTTAGTTCTTGAAAATCCACATTTATTTCTAACAATTTTAAATAAAATTAAAAAGAAAAGACTGTTACAAATTGCTTTGTAATCGTATCGATTTTAAATAGCCATGTTTTATCTTGATTGATTGATTGTGGGAATGTGGGTGGCAGGGAAGCCAAGCACCGCAATCTGAAGATCTATTGTGCTATCCCACAGAAATGAGGACAGATGGAGAGAAAGATTGAGAAAGTATGGTGGGAGAACCCCGAGAAAACCTGCCGAGCATGGATCGTCCACCATCACGAAACCCACATTAGAATCGAACCCTGGTACTCAGAGGTGAGAGGCTAATGACTTAGTGACAACGCCAACCATGTTTTACCTTAGGTATATATAAACAGTCTGATCTTTTTAAGTTGCAATAAGCAATTTCAAGCTTCTTAAAATGCATTATACGAAACATTTATATTAAGCTTTTCCATTTTACTTTTATGACAGAATTTAAAAAAAAAAATCTTCAATTGTCTTTTATTCAATATAAATATTTTCTCTGCTAGAAGTTCTTTTCTTACATATTCTTATCACAGTTAGATGGATGAAAACCAAAGAAACAAATGTAATGTAAATACCTAATCTACTCATCCTCCACTATTTATAAATCATGTGCCAAAAATATATTAATGAAATTATTGATTTACATTTGTATGTATGCCATAATATATATATTTCAATTTTAATGTTAATAAAATATAAAGAATAATAATGTACATATGTATTTATCATAAATAAAATTGCATGAATATTTATATATCTGGTCATTTTTTTTTTTTTAATTATTAAGAAAATCAAACACGCTTTTTTAGAAAAGCAAAATTTTTTTATAATAGTAAAATAGTTGTAACTTCACTATGTTATTTTTTTTCTTCTTCCATTACTATTTTAAAAATGCAAATGTCTGAAGAATATATTTATCATTATAATGATATTTATTAATCAGTTAGTTGGCATTTTAATCTCAAAACTGATCATTCACATAATTTTTATTCATAAATATCTTTTTCAAGCACGATTGACAGTAATGGCCAAAATGTGGATAACAATTTCTACATCATTATTTTCTTTATTTATTGCATTGCCAAATAAACTAAGAATTGCTCTGATGATGTGAAATCTAAAGAAGTCTTTATTATTATTATTATTATTATTTGTCTTTTTTAACTATGTAACTCTGACTTCCTGTCAGTGTTTGAGGTGAGTTGCATAACATGCCATTTCATTTTTATGATTCAAATTACAAAACTTCAATAATTAAATCTTTACCTTAATTTTAGTCTTTCATGTCATCTAGCATATTTTCCTTTCACTTTCAGCATTGATGACTGTAACAAAATGGCATTAGATTGTAGCTTGACTGTAAACCCAATTTAATTTTAGCTATTTTTCAGTCATCTGAGATGTTTAAAACTGATTTCAAAGAAATCATAGCATTTACATCATTTTTTTACCAGTGAAATATAACAAAATCAATTTGAACTGTTTTATATCAGTTCAGTTATCATTTGATGTTAAAAATTCCACTCTTTAATTTCCAACAGTAGTATTAGCTTTATACGCAAGAATTAAGAGGGTCAAGGTAGTGCTAATTGTCATTTTCTCATGTTAGTGAAAAATTAATTTGAATATTCAATCAAATCCTACAATCCAAGAAACAATATTCTCTCTAAAATCAGTCTATTGAAATAGTTGTGAGACATTTTAATTTAAATTTTCATTACTTATAATAAAATTAGTTAATGTTGATTCTTCCTTAGTCTCAGCCCACACATTAGAAAATAATCATTATCCCCTTTTCAATGAAGATAAAATTATAAAAACTTGTCACAACGATTTTATAAGAAAATGTATTGAGAGCTTCTGGAACCATTTTTCAAATTCTTACAATAACCAACTATCTAATCAAATGATGAATCATTATTTTACTTTCTTAAAGAAATCAAATAGAAGAAAGAGAAAAATTAAAAAAAAGAGCAATTTTTTTCTTCGGATTGTAATGAGCTTGCTCTCTTTCTTCTGTTATTCTCTTTTCTGGAGTGTCTGTTGGAATGAAACTTCGGCCTCTTTCTGGTCTTTTTTTCCCTTCTTTCCTGTCACCAGCTTTCGGATATCCTTTAAACTGTTGAGGTGCTATAAAAAATTTCTGACTTGTTTCAAACCATCTCTGCCTGCAAAATAAAAATTGTACCCCTCTTGTCATTGTCTGATAGTGCCCCAATCTTGCAAGAAAACAAAATATGACTACTGCATTTTAAAATTTTTATCAATGGAGATTTATGCTATGCATTTTTAAATTAAATACTTAGTTATTCGAAGTATTATTATATCATAGATTAAATAAGGCAAGTTTTAGTAAGAGAATTCTTCAGAAACTTAACGAAAATCATAAAAAGATATTTCCCTCAGGAATTAAGAAACAACCGCCAAAGTAAATCTCATCAAAAGGGCAGGGATTACTACTTTTTACCATCATAGGTGGCAGATGCGGTCACCCGTTTCAGTGGCTAGTAATTTAACATATCTGATTGTGTCTCTCCCTCCTCTGTTTATTGTTTTTATTTTCATTTCTTATTTGCTTTTATGCCGACACCCTTTTGTCTTCTTAAACTCTTTCTCGAGGTCCCCCACCCCACCAAAGCAACTGGGCTGTCAAATCTGTAATCAATGCATACTTCTGTAAATATTTTTATAGACAATGAATTATTATTAAAATTATTCATAAATAATTCACTCTTAACTAATTTGATTGTATAAGGATCAAATTAGATCGAAAAAAATGAAGTCTCCATCTATTTCAAATTAAAGTGTTACTTTTTATCAAGAGAGAAGGGAAGAAAAGAATGAGATAATATGTAGAAAATGATGACAAAATATATATTGCCTGATTAAATCAAATAATAATGTAACACTGACGAAAAAACTAGAAAGAATAAGACGAATAAGAACTTTTGAGTACTCAAACTCTCTGTAATGAAAGTCAGCAAATGCTCTTCACAAAATTGAGCTTAAGACATATATCTAGAAAATCGAGCACTTTATCTGAATAATTTGCATCTTGAAGAAACCTTAGCATATTTTTTTTTATTCCATTGTTATTTCTTTTTGATTCTTGTGACAATTTTCTGCAGATTTGGCCAAGATAGTTAAAAAAAAAAGAGAAAGCATGTTCAGGATCTTTACACATTTTTGTTAACTTTATTTGAATATCTATGCCAATTTCATTCAAAAAAATAAATTTATTCTAATAAATGTTTAAAAAAAATCAAAAAGGGTAAAACTCCACATTGAATTATGAAGAAGAGTTTTGCCATATTTCGGTTAATTTGCATATAGCTTTTTTGGATATCAATAAACTGAATAATTATTAGAAATGAAAACACTCTAAGTTCTGAATTTCTCCATTAAACAGCTGCAGGACAACAATGGAAAAGAATTAAAATTCCGTTTAATATCTGTATGTATATATCTGAATGGTATAAAAAAAACTACTGAACTGTACATGTTTCCAATTAGAAATTCAAGAAGTAATCTGCAAAACTAGAGTACTTGATTGAATCCATAATTGCCAAGATATAGCCAATATTATTCGGGGAGGATAGGTTCTTCAATATGAAACAAATCTGTAAATTACTAATAATTAAATTTCACTAATTATGAACCAGTCATTTTTTTTTTCTTTTGTGGCTTCAATTATGGAGACATCCATTCAACAACTAAAATATTCACTAAACTTACAGCGAAATTATCTTCATAACATACAACAGCTATAAATTTTATATCTCTACAAATTAAAATATCATTTAATCTACAATTTTTGTTCAATATCATTTGCTGTATAATGATAGCAATATCAAGTATCTAATATACTCAATAACATTTAACTAATCTTTCTTATTCTATTGAATATGAGATCAAAAACAATTTCTAAGCTTCTATGATACTGCCTTTGTAAGTATTTTCAGAGTAATCAAAATAGCTGTCTCAAGTAGTCGTCGCACTGATGAAATAAAGTAAAGGAAATAGCTTCAAAAAATCTTATTTGTTTGTAAAATGAAAGTGCAGATATATTGTCTTATAGAACACTATTGGCCAAGTGCACCAAACTTCAATTATCTTTAACAGCTGCATTGCGGACGTAGCTAAAATTAGTGGGTGGTGCTGCTGCAGAAAAATTTCAGCCTTTTTTTTTAAATTGTGTGAAAGGATACAAACATGTATAAAAAGAAAATTTATCAAGTTTCTGAATAAATTTTCTTTTTATATGTATTTGTTTCCTTTCACACAATTTTAAAGCAAAGGCTAAAATTTTTCTGGAGCAGCACCCCCTACTAATTTTAGCTACGTCCAAAATGCAGCTTTTAAAGTTAATTGAAGTTTGGTGCACTTGGCCATAAGCACGTTTCATGTTTAGGAGATGACTCAAAACAATTAGGATAACAAGATAAAACGTGATTACAGTAAAGAATAAAGATTTTGGCCTTCCCTGTTGTAACCATGTGTTTTGTCCTACATATTTTGAGGAGTCTCCTGAAGATAGAGCATGATTAGTGATCCTAAACACTACCAATAAGTGTGTTTAACTTACTTCTTTAATTTTTATGTAAAATTTGTAGCTTTATGGCAGAAAATTAGAATATTAGCTGGCATCAACTGATTATTAAGAATAAACTTTTCCTCTAAATGCTCTTTCGTGTAAAATCTTTCTATAACCTGATATATCTAAGTGAAAGCATTGTTAAACGGAACTAAATCAATGTGACCTGTAATTTGCTACTGACAATTGCAAAGTTTCTTTGAAAACTTAAAAGAAAAGTAAAAATTATAATATTTTAATGCTTATGGTTGCAGGAGTCCTAATTATTAAGCTTAATTTTAGTTGTCTTTAAGTAGAAAGTCTGATTCATTTGGTAAGCAACAAAGGAAGCAAGTAACACCACTAACAATTCTGAAATAATTCCAACTTTATTTATGCTCCAACAGTTTGATTATGTTACATACTGCTTAAATAATTTAAGGAAAAGAGTAAGCAACAATGAAAACATTACATCTAAGATGAAGCTGTCAAACAAAGATTTACAGGAAAATTATGCAATATCATGATTAGTGAAAATAAAATGCTACAATAAGATTATGAATAAGATTACTTTGTTTATGCTTATAACAATAAGATTATTTTGTTTATGCTTCAAAGTTTAAATACTACACAAAGAAAAACAGTTGTATCAAAGCTTTATAAATTGAAAAAGAAAAAAAGTAAAACTCTTAATAATTATAATTAACATTTATTTATAATGAATTGTTCAATAATGAAGGAGTTATACTTTTATCAAAATAAACTAAACTAAATTTTCATCTGAAAATGCTAGGATTCGATAAAGTATATTTGAGTTTAATAATCACAGTTTGCAACTTTTCATTAATAAAAAGCTTGGTATTCATTTAATGTTGATGAAAAACAAATTTCACTCAACATTTTACATCCACATTCAGATCTTTAGACCATCTTTTAAAATAATACAAACAGAATACATGTTGTTATGCTTTTAAAAGTGATTGTTCTTAATTATCTAATGGAATGCAGATTATACGGTTAATTTTTTGGGAACCTCCCATGTGAATCCAGGTCGTCCGAAATGACCATAACAACTGGTTTGTTTATAAATGGGATTTTTCAGGTCTAAAGCCTTCACAATTTTTCCAGGTTTCAAGTCAAAGTTTTTCTTAACAATATCAAGCAATTCCTTTTGATTCTTTGACGAAGTACCGTAGGAGAAAATGGTGATTGACAAAGGTTCAGCAATTCCAATAGCGTACGAAATTTGGACAAGGCACCGCCTGCAAAGTTTGTTGGCAACAAGAGATTTGGCGACCCATCGTGCAGCGTAGGCAGCAGACCGGTCCACTTTGGTGTAATCTTTGCCTGAAAATGCTCCCCCTCCATGAGCACCCCAGCCTCCATAGGTGTCAACAATGATTTTGCGGCCCGTGAGCCCAGCATCGCTCTGAGGGCCATCAGCTACGAATTTTCCAGAAGGATTGATGTGGTAGACGGTACGTTCGTCTAAATACTTCCCAGGAATCACAACTTTAATAACCTTCTCCATGACAGCTTTACGGAGTTCCTCCAGCTTGACTTCTTTGGAGTGTTTTACGGAAATTACAACTGTATGCACACGCTGTGGAATGCAAGCTCCTCGCTCAAACAAATATTCACAGGTCACCTGGGCTTTAGAGTCCGGCAAAGCCCACCAGAAGGTTCCGTTTTTCCTTAACTCGTCGATTTTCTGGCTTAGCTGGTGGGCGAGAACGACAGTCAATGGCATAAGCTCTTCGGTTTCGTCGGTTGCATAACCAAACATTAAACCCTGGTCTCCCGCCCCCACTTCTTCTTCGTTCTTGTCCACATGAACCCCGGCTGCAATGTCAGTGCTTTGTTGTTCCACCGCCACAAGCACGTTGCACGTCTTGTAATCGAAACCTTTCTCGGAGTCGTCGTACCCTATTTCCTGAATGGTGTCGCGAATCACCTTCTGATAATCCACCACTGCGTTCGACGTGATCTCTCCGCACACCAGTATCATTCCGGTTTTCGTGACGGTTTCGCAGGCGACTTTGGCATCGGGATCTTGCTGAAGATGGGCATCTAATATGGCATCGCTTATTTGATCGCACATTTTGTCAGGATGTCCTTCGCCAACGGATTCAGACGAGAACAGAAACGTATCCACATCATTACAGTTCGCCTCCGACGCACTGTAAATGTTGCTGTAATTGATGTGGTTCATCTCCATGCTGAATATTTGTGTCTTATTCAAAGGACCAAACGGCAACCCAATAGTTTCACTTCTGCCGGCAAAACGTGCGTTGTACAGAATAGCCTCAAACCCCGTTAACAATGAAATGGTTGAGAATTCGGTTTCGAGAGTAAAGTGACGTTGACATAGCCGAGAATAGACGGCAGAAAAAGGCAATTAAATAATTAAGGATAATTTTTGTTATTAATCTTTCTTCATCTCGATAGTTTCCTTAATAATTAAAAGGTAACAAGCAACGCTAGAAACATTGTCAACTTTTCTGATATTCGTTGCTATCACTTTAGATTAGTAATCTAATAATTAGTAAACTAATAATTACAGATGGTTTCAAGAGATTGTTGTTTATTGTCGTGTGGCGCGCAAGTCGCATTGATTGCTTGTTCATCAAATATTTTTTATTTTGTCTAATTTATAGTAAACAAAGTAAAATTATTCGGAAAAGGTCAATTTTAGAGTTGTTGCTTATTTTTATTTCGTCCGTCGTTAGTTTGAATATAAATATAGTTTCGTTAAACAATTTTTATTTTAAAATTTAAAGGAAGCTAGAGTGAAATTAATCATCGTTTCTTGATTTTCTAGAATAAAAATATATTTTTGCATAAAAAACCGCTTCTCCACTCCCCGTTAAAATCTTTTTTTAATAAATTAAAAAAAGAGAGAGAGAAAGAAAAAAGGGTAAAACTGTCGTTTATGGTAACAGGAAGTGGGTTTTTTTTTCCTCTTTGCGAAATATGGCTGTTTTGGAACTAAATGTTTGAAATTTAATAGAAAAATCGAAATCGAATACAAAAAAAGGATCTCTTGCTAGAATGCGCCATTCTTAATATTTATAAAAGTTTATGGTTGTTAATTGATTAGTCCTGAATATGTTTTTAACTTCCGGTTACCACATACTGCATTTAAACCGAAAAAAGTTATAATAGGTAAATTTAATTATAACAATTGCTTTACTTGGATTATTACCTTAATTTAATAAAAATGTAATATTCTAAATTATGATTTCAAAAAACAAAAATTAAGAGTACTCTAAAATGGAAGAGAACGAAAACGATTATTACAAAAGCTGTTAAATCGATTTATCAAGCAATCCTGGGCACCTACATTATGAGCTAGGGGGGAGGGAGCACTTGCCTCCCCTTTTGAAATTCTTAATTTTAATATAATTCAGGTAATTTCTTTCTTAGGAGGACTAACAGTTAAAAACGAAAATGGTAAGCATTATTTCAATTTTTATGTTATTTTATTTAAGTTATTTTTACAATTTAAAAAAAAAAAAAGTAAAAATTTTTTTGTTTTTTTTTTAAATTTTTAGATTTTTTTTTTTTACATTGTTAATATATTTTGCCTCCCCCACGCGGAAGATGCGGGAATCCATGAAAGCAATGTGTTGCTTTGTATAATCTTGCCGCAGTCCCCTCCTCCCCTCTTTTTTTTTAATTTTCTTTCTTTCTTTTTAAAGTCGTCTAATACAAACAAGACGTCTTAGGTTTTGTATTTTGGATATTTTTATTATTTTTTAAATTACAATCTTTGCTGATTATAAACTGTAGGTTTTTATTTGCTCAAAAAAATAATTAAAACCATACTATCTTAAGTTGTCTGAATCTGAATAATTTTAATCAAAGAAGTTAATAGGATTACTAAGCAGGGCTAAACCGGAGAATATGGTACCTGCCAATCATAGTCTTCGTAAGGATACATCCGCGCATGGATACATGATGGTGCGTACTGTTATCTCAAAATCGCAGTTAGCCAGATAAGGGTTAGTTTTTCTAGTAAAAGATCGTGCAAAACCATTTTTAAATAAGTTTACCTGCAAATTTATTCTACTTTTCACTAGTTAGCGGAAAAACTAAAATTCCTATCTTATAAAGTAGTGCCAAGGCAGCCATCTTGTCGAAAGCCTGATACCGTAATCTCCGGTTTCACCCTAAGCAGAATAATATCCTTTGTCTTACGATATCCGTAAATTGTTATGGTTTTTTTTTTTTTTTTTTTTTATGGAAATCTTTGTCATGATGACGCGCTAATTTCTTGATAGACCCATTGGCGTACCGAGGTAAGGGAATGGAAAAAAAAAATTACGATTTTGGCTTTTTTATTGTTATTGTTTTTTTTGGGGGGAGGGGTTCAAAATTATATCGCTCTTTCATGAAAAAATTATAAGTGCACATAAATAAACAAAGGTTCTCGCATCCGGAGCTATCACATCGGGAATCTGAGACAGCTGTTTCAGCCTTATTAGGCTTCTTCAGTCAGATTTACCCTTGATGATAGCCCAGAGTGCGTGACAAAGATGAGGTTACCACTTCAGCTCCCGGAGTTATTATTTATTTTAGTTATCGCATTTTGGTTGAAATATTAATATCCGTTCAAAATAATTAAAAAGCTTACATTAGAAAGCTGTAACTTAATGGTAAGTTTAGCTAGAATTTTTTGGTAAACTGGTTTATAAAGGAAGAGCTGCATGCCCAAAATCGCCTAAATAAGTTGCCTTTGAAGTATCACATGCACGATAGCTCAATAATTTCTCCAAAATTTAATAGTAGGCCTATTATTAGCCTATCAAATGCAGGATCCTGTTGATTTTGGTATATTTGGGCCACGAATATAAAATCACGGTAATTCTACACGGTAAAGCTACTTGTCTAGGTAGCTGAAATTTTAATGTTAGCTGATCTATTCATTATGAACTCCATGATACCAGTAAGTTGAAATAAGCCAGTAGATTCAAATTTTAATTATAAGAACCACTATTATTAAACTAATCTTTTTAAAGCGCTTAAAAAAACTATTTTTGGATCAAACTTTTCGCGTGTTTTAAAGTTGTCACAGCAACTGTAAATTAAAGTTTACTTGTTTTGTTTTTGCTATTTCTGATTCTGTTTTCGTTTTGTTTTATTTAATGTTATTTGTAATTTTCTACGTTTTTATTATTTTGAACACGTAATTCGATTGGTCTTGGGAGTGTGTGCCAAAGTTTTGTCCCAGGTACTTAATCCCAGCTCTGCTAATCCACATCATCAATTTCCCCATATGATAACGAAAGATGTTGCATTAAAAATCAGTTATATTTTAGAAAACAATGAAATGAAACCAACCGATTTATTACTATTATTTAAGATATAAGTTAATTCATTCATCATTTTCATTATTTTAGCATTGAAGTTAGAAGCAGCCCCTTAAACTTCTGAATCCTTATTAGACCTATACTGCAGTGGACCCATCCTGACTAAATTGTAAATTTCTGTTCAGTCGACAAAAAGACAGGTGTTCTTCCTTTTGTTTGATCTACGTCATAAAGGCATTGTCGTAAACCTTTGTATAAAACATTATTAGAAAATTCCATGAATAGAGCGAATTGTCTTGCCAATCATTTAAATAGCGATCGTACTAACAGCTGTATCATCATACAAAATCCATTCGTATACTTTGCATTATAATTGTTTCTTATGCAATTTCACTGTGAAGTTTATTCAGTGATGACTAATCTAATAACCAGTAGCAATAGACTAATCTACGCTATTTATTACTTAAGCAATTATAGTGGAACCCCGCCATTCGTCCGCCTCTCTATTCGTACAACTCGTTATTCGTACAACTTTTTTAAGTAAAATTGAACTCGCCATTCGTACGCTTGCTCGCGATTCGGACAGCGTGACCTTGTTACTGGCCGCGCCACGGGGTCGCTTCAGTTCAGTATCGTGCTAGCTTCCGTACGCTACGCATCATCCACGCAAGCTTCGTGAAACTTTGTGATATTTTATTGTTATTTTTTTAAAAAATAGTGCAGCCATGGGCCTAAAAAAGATTACTGATTCAACTAAGCCTAAAAGGAAAGCAGAGAGAACGACAATTGAATTGAAAAAAAAGAAATCATTGCGAAGTTTGAAAGTGGAACTCGTGTCTCTGACCTGGCAACTCAGTATGGCATGGCGAAATCAACCATATCGTCTATACTGAAAAAGAAAGAAATAATAATAGAGGCCTATATATTTATTGTTTTCATAGTTTTTATGTATTTTAGGCTTAACATATTATTACAAAGGTTTATATAAGGAATCATCTGTGGGTCTGGAACGGGTTAATCCAATTTACATTAAATCTTATGTGAAAAAATGATTCGCCATTCGTACAAATCGCCATTCGAACTGCCTCCTGGAACGGATTGTGTACGAATAGCGAGGTTCCACTGTATTGAAAATTTTTGGGTTCAGCTGCATGTACGAGTTGTGTATCATGATAAAACAGCTGTTTCACGCTCAATTGGCGGACGTCAGTTGAGAGTAGTCATTGTAAACAATACAGAGGTGAAGAGATATGGTAGTAGGATAAAATATGGCACCTCCACAAATCTAAACTAAAAACAAAATTAGTTTAGATTTGTTGAGGTGCCATATTTTGTCCTATTACCAAGACCTTTGGTGTTTACAGTACTCGCCAATTGAGCGTGAAACAGCTGTTTTGGGATGTCACTTGTAAACACTGGTCTCACACTTGTAATATGTATCAAAAGCAGTGACTGTGTACGAGCGACTAAATATAACGCTCGATTGTAATAATTGCAATTGAGCAAATATATAAATTCGAATGTGACGTATAAATAACGCGTACCCACGCAAATTCCTCGTTAACTTTTTAATTGTAGTATATTTTTTTATTACAAAATTTGGGAGCCCCTGGCTGCAGCCCAATCAGCCTCTTCCTTAATCCGCCAGTGAAAGGCATACACGTACAGACGGACGGACATACAGGACAAACGCAATAGATCCAAGTGGGTCGCTAAAAATGACTTTTTTTTTAATTCAATACATCGGTTGAATCTATAAGTTATATAACTTGAAGCAATATTATTAGATATAAAATAAATATATATTTACAGAAAACTACCTAAAATACAAAGTTCCTGCCAAAATCATAATTATCAAGATTAAAACAGTGGTTAAAATTATTAACAGAAGACCGATATACAAACTTCGAATTTTATTTCTCATGATTCTCTACATTCATAACTCATCAATCAATCCAGGATGCACCATCTCTATGGCGTAAAACTTAAAAAATTTTCCAATAAATAATAAGCGGGAAGCGGGCGGAGCTCTACATATACGCGAAGTTTATAACAATTCAGAACACTTTTCTTACATGCTTGACCAACCACGATGTTTTTGGCTGTAAGTAGATTAATCAGAAGATAGATTGAAGATAATAAAAACAAAACCAACTATCATGTCCTTAGCAATGATAATCAAAAAGTCATGTTCCCATGTTAACTATATGTACCGTATATGCTTCAATAAACGCCGAGGCTCTTATTGTCGCCGGTCTCTAAGCCGGGCTGCAGAGGGGACACGGCCAAATAGTAGCCGGTCTCCAACAGTAGCCGGGTCTTTGATATTTGCCTACCGGTACTAGTGTAAGCATTCATATCTTTATAGTCATGCGTAATACCTTACGGTACATTGCTTACAAAATGCCGCCGAAAAAGTCATTTGACATTGCCTTTAAGATTCGCGTGACGTAATATGCGAAAGAAACTTCCGGTGAGGCGGCCGCCCGTCATTGCGGATTCGGACGACGAATAGCAGCGAAAGATACAGAAAGACATTGCCATTTATCTTTAACAGTCTTATGTAGCATGTGAAGTTAAATAAAGTAGCTGTTTGTAATATTAGCCAGTATTTATGTGTAAAAATATTGCGTTCTGAAGGTTTTTGTTAATAATGGCCAGCCTCTAATAGCAGCCGGTCTCTATTAAGCGCCGGGAGCCGAGGCTAGTTTTGCAAATAAACGCCGGGGGCCTCTATTGGAGCATATACGGTAATAATGAATAAAAGGGCTAAAACAATGAAGGAAGTTTAGCTTTGTTTTGAATCGCAATGTATTATGAATTCTTTATACTCTTAAATTACATTGTTTTCGGTGTTGATTCCGATTTTATTATACTGAAAGATAGAATTATTAATTAAGCACCAAAACTTATTAAATGTTTATTTTTTTTTAGAATTTTGCACCCGGAAGGGCTGAATATTTATTATCATGTGATTACAGCGCTTTAACGGATAGACAGAACTAAATTTAATGTTATCTTCTTATTTTATTGTTATTATAAATTTCAAATTTTTATGGCCACTTTTCCGCATAAAAACATCTGAAATGCAGAAGGAGTTTAAATTTCAAAATGAAACAATCTAACTCAAGACGTATTACACGAAACATGATATGAAGTTTTTCTTCGTTTTTTTTAACAACTGACTGTGAGTTAAAAATTCTGTTACATTACGACAAGGGCGTATATATGATTTTATTTTGGAGGGGGCCAAGTTAGGGAGCCGCAAAGGTCAAAAGCAAAATTTCGGCAGGAGCAAAGGTCCCCTCAATCACTCATCAAACTAAAAAAAAAAAAAAAAGAAAGAAAAAAAAAGTCCATTCTTTTATTTGGGAAATATCGGGGGGGGGGGGCAGCATCCCTTCCCTACACATATCCATGCATTACGAATAACATTATAAGCTAATGTTCAATTATTGTTTCAGAACATTAGACAACTGTGTCCTTGATTTTTTTTTCCTTGCCCTGAATCTGAGTAATCGATTGTGTTGTGTTCATCTAAATCTGTTTTGTCTAGTAGAAGTGACTTACATAAATGGAATTCGTTATCTTATATTTCATAAAAGGATGTAATGGGAGCACTGGGTCCAAAGCTCGAATTGCAGACTTGCCGTCTCTTTATTAAAAAAAAAAAAAAAAAAAAAAAAAAAAAAAAAAAAAAAAAAAAAAACTATCTATGGCCATGCATCTTACTATAAATTTTAAAAGTTACACATTTTTAATATGTTGAATCTAAACATAAAATTTACATTTTTTTTAAAATTCTCTCTATTTTTTACTTATTTTTATTATTATTATAAAGATGTTTCTATTCTTAGGTTTCCATAGCTAAAACAACCCTAGCAAAGGACCAAAGCATATAATGCCAAATGTAAAAAAAAAAAAAATGTGCAAGGGGGATGTTAGGAATGTGTGGTTGCGTCCATGAATTTCCTAACTATTCATGTTGTGTTGAGTACCACAGCCTTCTGGAGTTGTGCATAAGTGTTTTTGTGAAGTCCTATTGTGCTGAGGCTGTGGTGCAGTGTGTGTGGCACACTGTGGCGGACAGGACGATAGGTACAACACGTACTGGGTCCTGCCTCCACTGCTTCTGGAGCTCGTGTTGTAGGTCGATGTATTTACTGATCTTGTCTGCCTGAGTTTTCTACATTTTCTTGCTGATAGCCACTGCAATATCAATGAGATAGGTCTGCTTGTTGACCTTATCAACAAGTGTGATGTCAGGTCTGTTGTGATGTATGGTTTTGTCTGTGTGAATGGGACGGTCCCAGTACAGCTTATGTGAGGGTGAGTCTAATACACTTTGTGGTACGGGACCGTGTTCTTAATAAGTGAGTGTTTGTATGCTAGCTGTTGATGAATGATCGACGCTACCTGATTGTGTCGGTGGAGGAAATCTGTTTGGGAGAGAAGGGGTCAGCCTGATATTACGTGGTCGATCGTCTCATGCGTAGTGTGGCATTTCCTGCATTTGTCGTCATGTGTGTTTGCGTCGTGTAGAATGTGTTTCTTGTAGTTGCATGTGGGGATGACTTGGTCCTATATAGGGTGACCAGATGTCCCGATTTTTAACAATTTGTCCCGCGTCCCGCGGCATTTTAAAAAAGTCCCGATTTTTTTTTTTTTTTGGTTATTGAATTCTTTTTTTTTTGTTTGATTGGCGAACTGGAGATTCCTTTTTTTTTGGTTGTCGAACTGGAGATTCAGTTTTTTTTTTCTTTCCGGACTCCCCCCCCCCCCCCCCAGTCAATGGTGTCCCGCTTTGCCAATGTAAAAATCTGGTCACCCTATCCTATATCGTGATCATGAACCCTTCGGTCTCCCCGAATATTATTATTATGATTAACAATTGCAGTATTACAAAATAAAATGAAAGAATTCTTCTCGGGTTTCGAGCCAAGTACGAATTTTGGAGTCCACCAAGCTTTCGGACGCCGTTATAGAGTCCATCTTCAGGGAATGAGAAGCGGGATCACCGTGGGCTTTTTAATTCGTTTGTGCGCCGCTCTCTGTTCGGTCCGCCCTTTCAGGTGGAGGTTTTTTGGCGCGAAAAGCGCCAAAACTTACAAGGTAAGTTTGTTCTTACCTGTTTATAGGTGTTGATATTAGTTAATATAAAATCCAATAAAATATGAAGTTACATTTACAAAAATCAAAAACATGAGACTACGACAAACTTATACTAAAGCTAATTATTAAAGAAAAATACTAAATCTTTTGGAGCAGAATAATACTGAGTATCATACAGTAAATAATATTATAAACAACAGATATAAGTTCATAGGGATAACATAATTTTCCGATATCAATTGTACGAGTATCCGTTTTTGGTGACAATTTTTAATGAATGATAGACTATATATTCATTTTGATTTTTAAATTTATGATTTATTTAATCATTCATCATGTTCAAGTATTTTTTTTTTATATAAGTTCAGAGAGAGTTCAATAGCCTATATAAGTTCACTTCTTATAACTTATGTGCGTGTATGAATTTCATCTTCCTAATAGTTTTTGAATGGAGCATCTTGTCATGTATATTTTTAAGTGACGATCTAAATGTGAATTTTAATGTTTTTCCATGATTCCCTCTGTAGAACTTGCATGTTACTATGATAAAAATCCCCATAGAAAAATCACTAGAAATGAAACAATAAATTTCTCTTACTACAGTGCAAATTAATCCGTATAGAAATCCATTAACAATTGCGCGAGCTCTGCTTTGTTCTTTGTTTAATTGGATTTAGGCAACTTAAGTGGGTATTCTCAACAAATAAAAAATATCCTTTTAATGAAAAATAACCTTTTTTTTATTCGGCAGGAATAATTTCTTACAAGTATTGGAAACTATTCTTTCACAATTTAAACATTAAATAAATAAATACATAAATACGGTTAAAAAAACACCAAACATTTAAGAAAAGTTCAATTTTTTTCTCTTAATTTTTTATAATAATTTTTAGATATTTTTTTTTTCCTTATTCGAGAAGAATCTAAATAAATTTGAATGAAAGAAGCATAACTCTGTCATTCAATCGTACGAATAATATTCTTCGTTTATTTTGCATTGTTACAGGAATGACAAATGGAAATTTCCACAGGTTCTGCATTTCTTATTCAGGCTTTGGATAAAAAAATATAAATAAAATAATAGGCCTTGTTATCCCAAGGTTCTTTCCGAACAGGAAGACTTGGAAAAAGACCTTGATAAAAACTGGCCTTAAGGCAATAGAGATAAATCGAGCAATTGTAATTAAGCAGTTATTTGTATTAATTGTAAGTTGTTTTGAAGTTAGTTTTACTTCATAAGAATATGATTATTATTTACAAATGCTTTTAATAGGATATTTTATTTTTCTAAGTTACCAACTGCTTCTTTTTAAAAGCATTCCATATTAATGTTCTTCCATTCCATTTTTTTAAATTTATTCAAAAATTTACTCCATTTTTTAAATAGAAATTTCATCTTCAATGCTTCTATTTCTTTTCGTTATATATTTTTCTACAATATCGATAATAAGCTCTGATTATCAAATAATTAAGAAATATTTTTCTTCAATTCAGTTTTAAATTATCTCTTCTAGATAGCACTTTATTTCTAAATTACAATTTGCGAAGTTCATTGTTTGTTTGGTTTTTTTTTGTCTTTTATTTATTTATTTATTTATTTATTTATTTATTTATTTATTATTTTCGTAAATAATTCATTACTTAATCATTCAGTGTACAATTAAGATAAGATAAGCAAAAGCCGTATTTCAAAATATTTGTAATCAATTTTGGCGGATCTCTTTTGTCGAACTAAAAATAACTTTTTTTTTAAGATACAGTAGAGCCCCGATTATCCGCGGGATTGGGTGGCAAGGACTTTGCGGATAACGAAAATCGCGGATAACCCGAAAAAAGACTAAAAATGAGGTGTAAACATGAAAAATAATATTTCACCATTAAAAACTACGTTTTATTGTACAAAAAAAAAATAATATGTAAAACTTTTAAAATATGTACAGTAAAGCAGAAACCATTGCTCTATGTTTGCGTCTACAAATTCCGAGAAGGCCTATAGGGTCACGATGGACAATAAACCTGTCAGTAATTTTCGACCTTCGCACTGTAGGGCCTATTGTATTTTCCCTGTTGTTGGCTTCGATTAAAATTGGGTTTTTTTGAGGTTCGTAATTTTAAAAAAAATTTCGCGGCACTCGCGGATAATCGGGGCTCTACACATCAAAAAATTAAAATATTATTTAAATATAATTTATGTAAAGCTCCATTTACCATAAAAAAAAGATTGAAAAATGAAAGTTAAGTATAAATAAATAAAAAATAAAAACTCAATATAAATTAAGCTTGAGAAATATGAAGCTTGATTTATATGGAGGTCTTTTTAAAAATTGTGTGTTCTTCTTTTCAGAAAAAATTAAAAATAAAATAAAACTGATTTCTTTGCCAAGTGCTAGGTATAGACTGCTACTATTTCATGTAATATTGTTATAGTGATTTATAAAGTATTCATCTGTGATGCTCTTGAACATGATTAACGAAGTTGTAGATGGGCGACTGGTCCTGATGAGTTCCAATAAGGACGAAAGTTGTTTCAAGATATCACTTTAAAAACAAGGTCTGCATTTATCAATTTACTAAAAAGGAAAAAAAAACAAATTATTATTTATAGAATTTTTTTTCAGTTGTTGCTATGATTATTATATTGATTCCTAATAACCCATTTAATTAAAAGGAATATTTATTTTATTTTGAGTATTTCTGTTTAAAGAAATTTGTTTTATTCGAAACATTTTATTGGAAAAATAATAACTTATTTGCTAATATTCTTTTGAATAAAAAAATTATTTAAATTAAATAAAAGAAATTTGTGGCGGTGGTATTATGCGCCATCTAGTGTTCAAAAGAATTACTAAAATGTGGTGAACATCATCGTGAAAGCGGAAGGTTCAAATATTCTTATAACAAAATTTAACCTGCAGTTATAATGCTTTACTTAACTTATTGCACTAATAGATAAAATACAGAACTATATTTTTAACATTTAAAATGTCGTTTTAAGCAATTTTTTTTTTCGACTTATGTCTCCGATTTGGAGGTGATGTGAAGGTTAACAAACTGTATGTACATGTGAGTTAAAAAAAATATTGAAATGAAATTGCTTTCCCTAATCTAATCGTTGTAAGACACGACTAACTTTTGAAAAACTGATGGAAAATGGTTATGGTCTTTAAATAGAACGTCACAAAAGAAATATTTCAATAATCCAGTTCACTTCTTGTAGGGAACTTGAATTTCACGGCTCCGAAAGCCTACAGAAATGTAGTTTTTATAATTGAATCTTAAAATAACTCCTTTCCTTTTTTTTTCGTTTTGTTTTTAGAACAACTACTTTTCAGTTTATTTGGGGTCTTTCAGAAATAAATTGCAATGTAACTATTGTATAAAGTACTGTTGTATTTTAATTTCTTAATATAATTTATTTATATTGCAAATTATTTCCTAGGTTTTCAGTTATAAAAATAATAAAACTTATGAATTATTGCTTGAACAATTTTTTCCCCCCTCATTTTCGATTATTTGAAATTATTTAAGTTAAACTTTAACTGTGTCACTCCTACTTTTAAATTGTAATTTAAAAACTCCCTAGTCACACACATACAGAGTTTATGTTAACTATGTATATATATGGATTAAAATTCTAACATTCAAAATAAATTCATAATTAGTAAAAATTAAATCACAAGAAAATTGAATTCTTTGCTAAAATTCAGTTCTGGTTCATTCCATGTCAATTCAACCAAAAAAATATAATGACACTCACCACCTCAGATTTTCATGGAAACTTTCTTTTTATTTGTTACTACCACTAAGTTAGGAACCCATGTAAAAGATTTTCTTCTTAGTCTATGTATTTTTTCAGATAAAAAATGGTGAAGTTTTAAAAAATTGCACATAAATGGTGTTTTCTAGACTCTGCGTAAGGAGTGCAGTATTTAAGTTAAAAATTCATAGCTCTGTGTGTAATCAACATATCACTGTGAAATTTTTACTACATGTCAATCAAAGGGTATAGATTTAAGAAAAAATGTTGTATAAACATTGCTTTCCTCTGACAGACACTAAAATTAAAATAGTTTGGCTTATTACAAATTTTTAAGTGTAAAACAATGGCTTTTGTAAGTTAGCATTATGACCTGAAGCAAAGGAGTTATTAGCCCTCTCCCTTTTTTTTAATTATAACTCAAAGTGTGGTCTAAAGGCTGTGAAAGAAAAACAGTGGGCTTTTAACTGCTAATATATTTATTTTAATTTATAAATTACAATATTCTAGCTGAGCTAAGCTAATTTCAAACACATTATATATAGACACTATACATCATAACAGATTTGTATCTTCATATGAAAAACTTAAATAACACTGTTCTAGGGCACTAAAATACAACTGCTAAGTGATAAGATTGAAAATGAGAATAAATGAAATGCTTGAATAATTAATCAAATCTTACTTTTCATCTGCGATGTCGGGCTTTATTGAAGAGTTTGGTGCATTGGATTTCTACAAAATCATCCTCCTTTTCAGGGAAATAGTACATCCTTCCAGAACACTTTGTGATGAGAGGACTAACACAAGAAATTGTGTTACACACAGGAACATAGCAGATGGCTTGTTTTTGTTAAACTCATTGAAACTTTTATATTACCTTCTTCTTCATTTTTGAAAGTACTAATTAAAAAAAAACCAGTGACTGTCATAAACACATGCAATGTATGAGTTTATAAAAGATCTGTGACATCTTGACTGCAGATGGTTGCTCTTCAGATAAATGGAAATTAGTGCTGAAGTTTTCATCAGAACTGATTCTCTTTGTTTTGTTCCAATGGCATCTTCAGACTCTGGGATGAAATGGTTGAAGCCACATGTACCAGCAATTGTTTTTGCTTTGGAGAATTTGGCTTCTAGCTGTTGATGTGTTTCTGAAAATGTTTCTTTTTTTATTATCCAGAATTTTATGTTTTCAACTCATGTCATTGCATAAATTGAGGACTTTTTCAGCTGAGTCAGTCGCATCACCAGGACACATTTGAAAGCTTGCTCTGGTAAGTAGACAATTCATTGTTTCACCAATACCATCACAAGGTGTGGGGTATATTTTGAACTTCTACTTAACATTTGTGAACATCATAAAACCTACTACCTGAAGAAGTATAAAACTTAGCAGACAAGTTATTTTGATCCATTTAATTGTCACAAGAAAAAAAAAATATTAACATTAAGAAATATAACCTTTGATTTTTCAGAGAAAATGAATAAATTTTCAGGTATTGTGAATTTCAATTCCTGGGCAGAAGATATGTGATGCACGTAGAGATCATAGATTACATTCATAACACAAAAACTTTGCACACAGCATAATTTAGTATTTAACATTACTTTATTAAATATTTAGCGAGTTTTCAGGAAGGATTTATGTCTTCCCTTTATCGAGCGAAAAATTAGAATATTTGGAATAACTAAAACAACAAAATAGGCTTGAACACAAAAACAAACTAAAAACACGGTAAAGCAACAGATTAAATTGTTGTTACAAAGTCACATCAACCTAATACAATTCATTATTTTATTACAAAAAATAATGTCCAAAATTTTTTTTGTGTGTTCAAGCCTATTTTGTTGTTTTAGTTATTCCATATATTTTAATTTTTCGCTTGATAAAGGAAAGACTTAAATCCTTCCCAAAAATTCGCTAAGTATTTAATAAAGTAATGTTAAATACTAAATTATGCTGTGCACTTTGTTTTTGTGTTATGAATTACATTAGGAATAATGAAAAGAAAGGAATTGAAAGAAGAACATGGAACTTATGTATAAAAGATTACATTGATTATCATAGATTACATTGTGGCAAAGCTTATGATATGGATGTACTGTAGATTAAATTAAATCAAAACTTGAGACTTCAATCACATGGTGAAAAAAGATACAACTGTTGATATTTGCTGCTACTTCATGGAGCAGGAAAAAAGTCAAGGAAGAGTTCCATGTCAGTAACTATGCCGTCCGTAAAGCAAGAGAACTTCTAAAAGACATAGAACTAATGGCTATACGTGAGCCAAGAAATGGGAAAGCACTAAGTGAAAACATAATTGAATTGGTGAAGAATTTTTATCAAGAGAATCAGTACTCTCGAATCATGCCAGGTGAAAAGGATAACTATCAGTATTTCCATACATACAATGTATACATACAAAAACATTATTACTTGCTAATTTAAATGAACTGTATTCTGCTTTTAAATTTAAATATCCCAAAATAAAAATAGGCATCTCCAAATTCTGGATAATGCGTCCTAAATGGTGTGTACTAGCAGGATCTTCTGGAACACATTCTTATGCATCTACTCTTTCCACCAAAATGTAATACTTCTGCTTCATGCTTGTTCTATAGAAGGGATGCACAATAACCTGATTGATCAGTTAGTCTGTTCTAAAGATAACAGAGACTGCATGCTGAGACACTGCTCTCAATGCCCATTAAGTGAAAATTTGAAAATTTTTCTTGGAAAATTTGGAGAGTGGGACCCTGAAGATGAAGTTTCCATATACAGTCGGACCTCTATTTAATGAACCTCTATTTTGTGAACTTTTCTTTGGAACCAAGAACATTTTGCTAATTTCTTCGTAAAATAATCTCCAAATAGCGAAGTGCATTTTCTATTTAACGAAGTTTTTCGTGGTATCTATTTTTTTTTTTTCTCCTTGAAATGTTTTTTACAAGGTGCCAATCGCTGTCATTCTTTGTATTTCAACCAAAGCTGGATTCTTTGTCAACAATGATAATTTGGCAAGTACGGAGGACGAAGACGATATTCCCTTAGAGAAAATGAAAGAAATGTGGATATAGCTGAGGGAAAAAGAAGAAATTAACGATGATGTGCTGATTGATGTTATCTTTCACTTGATTGTGAAACACTAACTGAATAGGATATTTTGGACAGTGTGAAAAATAAAAACAATACAGCAATAAATTGAGATGAAGATGAAGATGATGAAAATGGAAATGATCATGATGCAGAAATCAAAAACTTTCTTAAGATAAAACGCCAAAATCATTTGAAACAATCCGATGCGGATTATAATTTGAAGAAAATATGTCTGAAGGGGTTTTTGGTGCATTGCAAAGATGCGAGACGTACTATAAGCAAAAACACTTTTTCAAAAAAAAAACCTCAAGACAAAATTGACAGACTTTACTAATAAAATTTAATTACGCATGTGATAATGTATGCTTTGGATCGTTAAAATTATTACTTTTTTTAATAATAGTTATTGTTTGTGTATTTTAAATCTGTTTTATGTAGTTTAAAGTAATTTTAAAAGGTAAATCTCTATTTAACGAATTTTCCATATAACGAACTTTTTTTCGGGATTTTAGCTACTTCGTTAAATACAGGTCCGACTGTATTTCTTGGATATCAACAGACAGAACATAACAGGTGAAATTCACAGTGACATTGGATGAATATTTAACTACTTTAATGGAGAGACTTGAAGTACTTGTTCCTCACTAATTCGTAACTAAATCCAAAGTTACTTAAAAATCCAAACTACTTAAAAGGAAATGAAAGCAAACCTTCAACCTTATACAGCTATTGTTCTTCTAGACTTCAGTAAAAACTACTCATATGTTATTCAAGATGAAGTAAACGGGTATCACTGGATATCTGACAGTTCTTCAGTACACCCAGCAGTAATCTACACACATGTCGAACTATCTAAAAACCTAATTATCTCAAGTTTGTGCATCGTATTGGACAATTTGGAGCATGATGTAGCCTTTGTATATGAAAACAAAAAATAATCACACAGTTTAAAGTAATTAACATGTATAAATTGAAATTAATAAGATTTTCAGACCACCACAATTAAAAATAAAATTTATGTACAAATAAACAACACGCGTTCTTGCGAAATGGTCTACATTCTTAGTCAAGTCTTGTCAAGTCTGGCTTTGATAATCACACAGTATTTAAAAGAAATTTCCAGTTGTAAGAAATGTACATTATTTCAGTAACAGATGAGCTGTACAATACAAGAAATGCAAAACCTTTATCAACCTTTGCCACCACAACCAACACTTTAATTTAACGGCACCATGGGCATTTTTTGCAGTCAATCATGGAAAATCACCCCTTGTGATGGCATTGGTGGAACAATGGTAAACTAATTGTTTTAATGCTCCTTACAAAAGCCATTGTTTTACACTTAGAAATTTGTTAATAAACCAAACTAATGTAATTTTAGTGTCTCTCAGAGGAAAGCAATGTTTATACAACATTTTTTTCTTTAGTTTACACTTTGATTGACATATGGTAAAAATTCCACAGTGATATGTTAATTATACACAGAGCTATGAATTGTTTCCTTAAATACTGCACTCCTTATGCAGAGCCTCGAAAACAGCATTTATGTGCAATTTTTTAAAAACTTTACTATTTTTTTATCTCAAAAAATACATAGACCAGGGAGGAAAACTTTTACAGGGGTTCCTAACTTAGTGGTAGTAACAAGTGAAAAAAAGTTTCATGAAATCTGGTGGTGGTGGTGTGTCATTCTGATATTTGTTTGGTGGAATTGAAAATGGAATCACCCTTCTTGTACTTTCATCAAAAATGGCCATATTAACTTGGAGATAACAAAATTGCACTGAAATATTTGCTTACGCTGTACTAGTATTGTACAATTCATAGGTTTGTTTTTAGTTACAGTTAACAGTTGCCTTTTTTGGAAATAAAATCTATCTTCCAGCTTTGGCATGACCAGAAAGTAATAAAGAATAATGGATATATGATTATCTACCACTACAAAATTATGTACTCAGTAGGTTTGTGATGATTTGTAATGACGAGAAATTGATTTAATTACATTGTTGTTTTTGTTTATTTTTTTCCTTTTTTTATTTTCTTTATTTTAACATGAAGACAGTTATTTAAACATAATACTAATCTAAGTAACTTCTGTTTCTTATATGTTTTTGGTAATGTTTTATGCTTAATATTGGCACTTCAATATAAATTATATATATTCATGAAACTGATTATTTTTTTTAAGTTTGCTATTAAAAAGGTTTAATATATTATAAAATAATAATATCTGTTACTTAACTTTCAATTTATTATGATAGGTTGGCTGTTGGAATTTGAAATTTGAAATATAAATTAAATCGTCTCAATACAAAGTCATTTTTTTTTTAATAATGCCATATCAACTTAATGAAATCAATTATGAAATAAACCATAATGAAGTGAGATAAACTTGCTGCTTTAGCAAGTTATGTAAATTTCCACAATGCACACAAAAGATACATTCCATTCTTTTATAGAATAGAAGTTTTCAATAAGTTTTCTTTCAGTATTATTTCTAAAGTTTAAAAAGAGAAACCACACATGGTTAGAAAAAAAAATAATTTGTAGACAAACCTTAAAAATATTATAGTAAAAAGTTAAAAACTGGACATTTTGTTTATCAAAAACTTGACCATTATCACCAGCTGGAAGTAACTTCTTAGCATTCACCAAATCGAGACATCCTACTTTTAAATTATTTGAGACAAATACACTAGATTAAGAACATAGATTAAATACATAACATTTCTTTGCAATAGAAAATTGCTGTATGTTTCAAAAGCATTATATATTTAAATTTAAATTTTAACATGTTTTTAATGAAGTGTATTTGTCATGAATTTGTTAGCATTACAATTGTTACTAATTAAAATTCTTCCATTCTACTTAAAACTTTTTTTTCTTTTTTATAAAGATTTATTAACAAATTAACTAATTTTAAAACTAAGTATGGTTTTCTTACTTTTTTTAACATTTTTACCCATTCTACTTATAACATTTAGTTAAGGAAATTTAATTTCTCTTGATTAGACTTGACAGATTTGTAACAAATTATTATTGATCTATCCTGAAATACAAGCACAAATATTCATAAAGTGAAATATAGCCGAGGAATGTTTTCTGTTGATGGTAAATAATTCTCAGAAGAAATTGTACATTATGATCCATTCAATTCTTGATTCTTTTTTGTCTTTAAAAGAATAATACCTTTTGTTATTCCAGGCACAATATTAGAAAAAAAAACTTCTGTGCACTATTTCTTTGAGGAAAAGTTTATAAAACTCAGTAGAAGATTGTTCAGTAAATGATTATTTATTGATGTATCTAGAAAAAAATGATTTCTAAAACTTTTTAATAACATTAGGAACTTTTTGAAAGCAAGTTTAACGTCCGTAATTATTCATAAATGAAGAGAGAAAATCGCCAACACGACAATAAATATGCCTTCGCACATTGAGCCAACATCAACGGGAATTCTGTACAGTTGTTTCATCCTTATTAGGAATCATCAGCAGAATATACCCTTGGTGTTTGGCTCAGATGCGCGAAAGCTTTACCTAAAAGCATTCTTGATCCCGGGAATGGGCCGCTGAGATAAAAAACATTAAAATAAAAAATAATCCTGTGAAATCAACAGTGTTAAACCCTTGTCCTTTCACTGAAAGGCACTAAGGAAGTTAATTACAAAAAGGTAACATCAAAATTTCAATTGAAAGCAAGTTTAACGTCCGTAATTATTCGTAAATGGAGAGAGAAATTCGCCAACCGGACAATAAATATGCCTTCGCACATTGAGCCAACATCA